>OU015747.1:38684413-38699806 GCA_907169655.1 Acomys percivali | reverse complement strand
ACACACACACACACACACACACACACACACACACACACACACACACACACATATATATTCTAATATGAGGTATTGTACCCACATAACTCTGAATTATAATATAAGGTTTACTTCCAATGCTTTCAAAGTGCTATTGCAGGTTGTTTAGGATAAATAAGTTATACAAATTAATTGTTAGTTGATAAAATCATGGTCATGTCAATTACTAACCTACTTTTATCACAAGAATGTACATATATCTTAGGTGCAGCAGATAGATAGGATTTGATAGAAAGATAAGGTAGGATAGTTAGATAAGGTCTTCAAAAACCTCAGAGACATGCAGAGTACGGCATTTAAAAATAAAAAATTGTTTAATTAATAAAAGCCAAATATCTAGTGAATAAGCCACAGTCCTTTTTTCTCTTTTTATCCTATTTTAATATTTTTTATTTTTAACATATACATTTATATTATTACACATATAGAGAATAAACTACCTACAGCAAGAAAACCATGAAACAACCAGGAATTAATGTTACATTCATAGTGTATTGGCTATTTGTGTTTGGCAACCTTGGAAAAAAAATCTTTCCTACCTTGGTGTGCCTGAAATTCTGAATGTAACTCAGTATCTATCATAGGTCATCTCTATCAACTTAAAACATCTATCTAGACCTAAAAGCCTCTTAACCCTAAACAACTAAAATCAATTGTAAAACTAAACTATCTGGTCTTCAACACCATTAGAGACTTGAGAAGGAATAAAATTAATTATCTGAGTAAACAGGAAGTGCAGGTTAGCAGCTTCCACAGTGGAAAAACTGACAGAGACTTTTTGCTGCCTGAACCATAACTCAAAACTCTCTATAACATTGGAGCATCATCTTCAGCCTTCTGACCCAGTATATATGGCAGACATATTTGAGAGGCAGGAACTATTGAGGACTTGCTTACCGTGTCTTGGCAGAGTTTGGCCATTGACTCTACCTGCATCCTAGCTTGCTTATTTTTAGGCAGAATTTTGTCTATAGCTGAAATGAGGACATTTTGCCCAGTGACTGGTTTGCCACATTCGAAGCCATCTCCATGAGGAGGTTCACTGATGCTCTTCATCATCTTTGAGGTAGTCTGTGTGTTGCTAGGAGTTAATCCATCTTATTGTCAATCCTTAAAACAATAAAAACATCTTTAAGTGCCATATTCTGTAGGACTCAGATTTTTATTTTTTTTATTTTTTAAAAAATATTTATTAATATATATACAGTGCTCTGCCTGTGTATACACCTGCAGGCCAGAAGAGGGCATCAGATCACATTTTTTTTAATTAATTTATTCTTGTTACATCTCTATGGTTATCCCATCCCTTGTATCCTCCCATTCTCCCCTCCCTCTCATTTTCCCCTTATTCCCCTCCCCTATGACTGTTCCTCAGAGGGATTACCTCCCTCTGTATATGCTCATAGGGTATCAAGTCTCTTCTCAGTGACCTGCTGTCCTTCCTCTGAGTGCCACTAGGTCTCCCCCGCCAGGGGACATAGTCAAATGTGAGGCACCAGAGTACTTGAGAAAGTCAAATCCCACTCTCCACTCAACTGTGGAGACCGTTCTGACCATTGGCTAGATCTGGGTAAGGGTTTAAAGTTTACCGCCTGTATTGTCCTTGGCTGGTGCCTTAGTTTGAGCAGGACCCCTGGGCCCAAATCTGCCTATCATAATGTTCTACTTGTAGGTTTCTAGGACCCACTGGATCCTTCTACATTGCTATTCTCCCATTGTTCTCTCATCTAGAGTCCCAATAGGATGTCCTCCCCTCGGTCCCAGTTTCCTGGTAAGGGAAGGCTTTCATGAGACATGCTCATTGGGCTAGTATGCAGATATAAGTGAGGACTCAGATTTTTAAAGAACTTATCTAAATATTTTACCTTATATATCTATAGAATCATATCTAATTTTTTACACCTAGGATATAGATTTCTGTGATAAAATAGACAAGTAATTGACCTGACCACGAATTCATCAACTAACAACTAACTTGTATAAAATATTATCCTAGACAGTCTGCAGTAGCACTTATAGAGGCTAAATTTCAGCATGTGTGTTGGAGGTTACAAGCAACATTAGGACTATGGTGTAGGTGTGGATCATCACCCAGACTGTTGCCACTAGTCCCACCTCATTCTGCAAAGCCTGAAAAAAAATCACAAAGGTTTACATGCCTCTTCTTACCTTTTGTTCATCTGCAAAACTCCTATATGCTACTTACAAGGTAATAGTTAAGAGATTATAGAGGTAAAAAGTCCTTACCTAGTACATTCTGTCCTGCTACTATTCCTTCTTAATCTGTATTAATTCTCATGTGTGTTTGCTATGTGATTTACAAACATTCACATCAGTTAGACAGAATAAATAAATGAAATGTTTTAGACAAAAGAAATCAGTTATACGGTCTTTACCGAGTATGTGAGCAGACAGTTTCAGAGGCACATTAGACAGAGACAAATGTACTTCTATAGATGTGTCCTGAAAATACATTAAATATGGAGATGGAGGGACTGGTTACTTAGCACACATTTCTCAGATACTAACCACTCATGACAACCTTGCATTATGAAAAGGCTACTCATAATGATTCTGTCATTGGCTCCAAGTGTTCCCTCACTGATATACACCTGTAGAAGTGACAGATGCTCTGGAAATATCTGGAAAGTTACTACTGTGTCTAGAAGTGCTTATTTCTGACCTATCTCAGTAGGGTGAATGTGCCATATAGTTCTTGGACTATAACAGCCCTGAAGGAAAGGGCTGGTGTGGTACAACAGGTAGAAACAGAGACTAGATTGTCAGTGATTCCAGAAGCAAGTATTTATGATTTTATTATAGTATATCAGCAACTACTCAAAATGATACACAACCCTTACTAGCTATTGAAAGTCATTTATTTGGGATTAAAATGGTTTCAGGTAATCTTTAAGGGAACTTAGGTCACAAAGTATTGGCTTTTATCTTCCAGTCAACTTGGTCTTCTACTTTCTGCTTTAAGCCACCTCGTTGGATCATCTAATTACAAACCTATGATCTGGGTTCTGAGTCTTTTTTCTTTGTGTACCCTGGGAACATTCTCTTGGGGATGCTGCTGGAGGCCATGTAGCAGCCCATCTACAGATGCCCAGGTCACTGGGAGCTTCACCTCTCCATTTGCTGCCCCTTTTCTGCTAAAAACTTTTGTGCTCTTGTCTCACTAAAACCCACAGATTTTGTCCTAAGTGATGATTGCATTGTCTCTCCCATCTGTGACATTTATTAATTCTCCTTAGATTATACAGTATTATTGTATAATACAATATTTATTGTGTACACTTTGTATCAGTCACCTTACATGCACAGACACAGATACACAAACACACACACATACACACACCAGTTAAACATCATAGTACAATGCATGTAATTAATCAAGATATGTCAGCAAGTTTAGGGAAACATGATAACTAACACAAACTAGACAAAACCATCTTTTTTTTTATTTCCTGAATGGTTAGTGAGATTTTAGTAATTTAAACTTATTCAAGGGTAGATGTTTTAAAATGACTACAATGAAACCCTCCCTGAAAACATAAATGCCTTAAAATTAGTTTTAGTGCTTCAGTAATTGGAAATTGTACATTCTGACATCTTTCTTTTGTTCTGTCATCACTGTGAGAGTGAACCCCCAGGAGCATATCTAAAACACATAAGTGCTTTTATTCACCAATTTTCAGTGTGTATTTGTTGTAAATAGCCAATTTAAGGAGAATGACACGAAGCCACAGCGACTCCCTATGAGTGCTTTACAGGGCTTAATCTGCAAATCAGAGCATGTCAATAAATTTAAATTGTACTAAACAATTTCTAATATTTATTCATCAATTTCTACTGAAATATAATGTGTATGACATTCAGAAATACAAACTATGTTATATTTACTTTGAACAAAAGTGGAAAAGATTGGTTATTTATACATATAAAAAAAGTAGTAGTGAATGAATGGATTAAGCACTTGAATATTAAGTCAAAAGGTGAGACATGCTTATATTATAACTATACAGCTTTAATTTCACAAATATAATCATAGATGCTGACAAAAAAGCTACTACAATTTATGCTCCAACAAGGAAAATCTGATTCTCTGGCTAAAATATTATTTTAGAATATTTAAAGAAAATACAAGCATCCTCTTTATCCATTCCTTTTTCTGCTCTTGGAAGTGCCTGTGAGCATCAGAAATAGTCTTGTATCCGTGGATGTCTTGTCTTCTGGAAAGTCCTATAAAAATAAATTTTTGTCATATTTACTTAAAATTCTGAACAAATACTTGTTCATTAAAAAAAAATAAAAAACACTCAAGAATGGGCTACTTTCCTCCATAAAGGACAAAGACCTAATTCTTCAAAGTAAACATCATCCTATTATAGGTAAGTATAATATCAAATATAGCTTATGTTTATAAACTAAATGGTAATTTTGTTTTTTTCTGGCATATGCAAGACTCTGTGCTACAGAGAAGATGATAAAAACAGTGAGCCATAACAGATACACAATTCCCCTTGGAGATGTATAATCTATCGGAGTGACAAATGTGTGTTAAGTAATTGTATACAATATAACGATAACTGCCATAAGAGGAAACTATGATGGCAATATTAGTATAGAAAGTGAAGGAAACAGGATTTGATGTTATCTAAGGAATATGGAGATGGTTGGTTGATTAGGTAGTGAGTGACTGAATAAGTTACTCACTGGTTGAGCTAGTCCGAGACCTAGTTAGTTTTGAATATGGTAATTTGACTGAGTGCTAGAGTAAGAAAGCACACAGTGGGCATATGAAGTAAGAGTGTGGGACAGAAGAAGTATGCCACATGGAGGAAAGAGAAGCTGAGGTCAGGAGAATGAGCTTTGAAAGAGAACTTGTTTTTAAGACACCTCTAGAGAGCTGGAGAGGGATGAGAGTAGAGACTTGCAAATTATGGCAAGTGTTATCTATCTTATCCTAAAAAGGAGAATCTATGGAATTATGTAATTAACAGGCTAGCAAGATTAGTTTATTTTTACACTTGACACCTCTAGTGGTAAGAATACAAAGACAGAAACCACACAAGTGAGCTTCACTCTTATACACAATTTTGTTAACAAATCAGTATTATAACAAAATGCCATGTAAATAAAATTGCCTTTGTGGTAAATAATAGTCATACACTTGCCCTTCCCAGAAATGATGGCTCTACAAATAACCAAATATTCACAATATTAATGACAATGTTTTTAACAAGTCAACATTTTCCTCTTTATGCAGTATTTCAAAAAATATTACTGAAAATAAATTACAAGTTATATAATTGAAATACACACAGATATTTTCTTCTTGGAAATAAATCTATACAAATGGTAGGTTTAGATTTAAAGTTAAACTCTTTCCTCAAATACTGAGTTGATAGTCTCCTCTGGCTCTGCATTGGAAAAATAAAGGCATTGGATTCACCTTGTGTTTTAGTGAAGAATCTTCAAGTTCTCTTAAGAGCCTGTGTGTTGTCTTTCTGGTGCTTAGCTTTAATTTCCTGAAGCACTGCCATATATCATCCACCCACTCTCTCAAACACATTCTGTGTTTTACTGCTGCTGAAAGACATTTTTTACTAACATTTTAAATGGTGAGATTTCCTGTGCTGATTTCACTACTTTAACATATACATTATAGAATAAATTCCTTTACTATCTCACTTTTGAATAAGCAGTATAATGCAAAATAATAAATAAAATTTTGCTAAGTCATAGAAAGAGTACATAAACACTGTTTATTTACTTAGAAATGCATTTTGATAAAATTCCAATTGATGGATGATTTAAAAACGCTTTCAGAATGCTAAGGGTAAATTACTGCCAAGGAATGCAATATATTCTATATATCTCCTCAAAGAAAATTAACATCACATTTTCTTAGGTTCTCTAGAACTGTTCATGCAAATGAAGAATCAGGAAGCGTGGACACTGAAGCCTAAAGTACCTTCTTAATGTTCTTTTTGCACCCTCAGGCAAATAAGGAGTAGTGATCACAATTATGATTGAAAGCCTAAGAAGCATAACATGAAGGCTGGTACATCTGGACCAAGGAAGGCCTGCACAAACTGCTCTACCAACCAAAGACAATGCATACAGTAAAGCTAGACCCCCATTCAGATCTAGTCAATGGACATCTCATTCTCCACAGTTGTGGGGATAGCAGGACTCTCTCTGACATGAATTCGGGTGCCCCTATTTGCTCACTTCCCTTTGGTGGGGAGGCCCGGTGGCACTCAGAGGAAGGAGAAGCAGGCTGCCAGAATGAGACCTCATAGGCTGTGGTCATATGGTAGGGGAGGAGGTCCCCTTCTGTCCAAGGTCTAGGGGAGGGGAATATGGTAAAAGAGGGAAGGAGGGTGGGAACAGGAAGATACAAGTGAGCGGATAACAATCAGGATGCAATCTGAATAAATTATAATAAGAAAGAAAGAGAAAAAGAAAGAAAGAGAAAGAAAGAAAGAAAGAAAGAAAGAAAGAAAGAAAGAAAGAAAGAAAGAGGGAAGAAAGAAAAAGGTTGGCCAGTATAAAGTCAGACATGAGAAACATGCCTCTTCTGGATCACAGATTCTGTTGGTAAAAATCAATATTTGGACAGTCACTAGTGCTAAATGTGTCCTGTGACTTGGGTGAATGTCCTCTAAAGGCCTGTTAATAAATGCATTGTCTTTGTGAATGTTTGAATCCCATCACACTTTAGATGATAAAGAATTGAAGGACTTTCTTGGCTCATGACCTCAAATGGGATATTGAAGCCCTGATCTCCATTATGTTTCTTGGCTAATGCAATAGGTTTTTTTTCCTCCACTGTGTTTGGAGACTACTGTGTCTTGCTTCACTTGTGACCCAAAGATGTAGGAAACTCAACCCTGGAATAGCACTTCCAAAATCTTGAGGCAAAATAAACCTTTTCTCCTTTAAATTGCCTGAAGCATTTCTGTGTGGAGACAGAAAATGCACTGATAGAGTGAGTTTAGTGTTATTTTGAGGAAAGTTCAAAGTTCAGTGTGATAATTAATGCAAAAAATATATTTTACTAATAAACAGGGACTAATTTCCATGCCTAGTAAGGGTATATCCAACTTTCCCTAAGCTAGAAAAGACATAAGAATACCTGTTGCAGGAAGAGTCAACAGAAACAGAAAATGAAGAATTTGAGAATAAAGAAGGTATCAGGTTCATATTAGTACAAGACAATGTATAATAATTGTTAGGAAAGTCCTGATTAAAACATCGGACAACACAAAGTATTCAACTTTATCTGATAAGAAAAAAACATTAACCTGCCCTGAGGACACAGGATCAGGTGAGCTGGCCCTGCCCTGAGGACAGGGGAATGGGTTAGCCCCCTTGCCCTGATGACACAGGAGCAGGAGAGCCATCCGTGCCCTGAGGACATGGGGGCAGGAGATCTGTCCCTGCCCTGAGGACCTGGGAGCAGGAGAGTCAGCCCTTTCATGATGACATGGGAGCAGGAGAGTGGGCCCTGCCTTCAGGACAAGGGAGCAGGCCCTGATCCAGGGATATGAGTGGACCCCACCCCAACATTTACTTCATGTATGTCCAGCTGGAACACATGAAGGGGCCAGACCTGCAGATTCACAGATTAAGAATCTCCTTGACACACGGCAACAATGGGATATCCAACAGCAGTCCCAGTGAGGATCCAGTAAAGATAGTATAGGCCTCAAACCAGACCTATGACTTGTAACAATGAACATTTGAAAATTAACATATCTGGACAAAAGGCCATACTGCATGATACACTACAATTTCTGTGAGATGATTTTTTTTTGTTTGTTTTATTTTACTGTGTGGTGGAGAGCAATTTTGGTGCATGAAGTGTAAATCATAGATATTAAATAAAAGTTTAAAAAAACATTAAAATATCTATAAAAGGAGTTAAAAATGTTAAAATTTGCCATAAAAATTCATTGTTTCATAAATTATCAATAAGAAGGAAAAATAAGAGTAGTCAAGATCACTAAAATGGACATTTTATAATATTTAGATGTGATAGTGACCAGATCTGAATTTTAGATTCAGCTAATTTTTAAAAAGTGATGCAGTGGTGAGCAAAATCACATAGTGGAGAATGCCTCTGTTTATCTCACAATTATTGCCATTCACAATAAAAGTTCTTAAAGTATTATTTTCTGAGAGAAGTACAACCAGGGAGAGAGAAGAGAGGGAAAGGAGAGCAGAGAGAACAATGATGCAGACTATATTCCAACTCAGTATCAGGATGATGACCATCCTAATTTTGTTTGCATACCTGAAAATTAGATACCAGAAATGACCTTACTCCTATATATAAGAAAGGTCTTCCTTCCTTCATTCTACTTCCAATGAAGTGATGGCCTCCAAATCCCTTTTACCTTTACTACTTACATGTATAGTCTGTAAAATAAACAAAAATCATTGAAGTAAGAACAAATGAATACTACTCAGTGAGTCTTGTAGCAATGAACTAGCCACCATCTCCAAGGTAGAGACTTAAGACACAGGAAGGAGATAGAAGGTGTTTGCCACTGGTCCAGGGAGGGTACCCTTCAGATGTGATTTTGTGGAAAAATTTTCATGTTGGAGTTGGTCAGACAAGAAAAAAAGGCAACCTTATGACTGGCTTGGAAAATGAATTTGGGTTTCCTTAATAGGTCCTGAGATGAAGACAGAGTCACAGTAGAAGAAAACTCTCAGCCACGGACCAGGTGCCAGCCACCACCAGCTACTGTTGCGCACTGGTTGGGCTTTCTGAACTGGCTTGGCCAAATGTGCAGCCAGCTTCTTTTGTCACTCATGTCCTACCCACTACCCGTTTGGATTGCCAGTCTCTCCAGCTGCATTCAACTCTCATCACCATGAAATATTTAAATGTTTCTTTTAAGTATTGCATCTTTTCCTTCGTTGAACAATGCTTTGGATTTATTGATATTTGTACATTTGTGATCATTTCCATGGTATTTTAGGATTATAATGAAAAATGCATTAGCTCATCTTGCCATGTCAATTAGAGTTTAGATGGAAATATATTTCTGGTATTCTTTTATTTAGTGATATAAATATTCAATTATTTATATAATAAATAAATGTATATGTCTAATACATGGATATAGCTGTTAAATGTTTAGCACAACAGATCATGATTTGCTTTTCTATTTCCTCAGTCAATTCTAATCATAATTTTCTGGGCAGTTTTGGTTATGTTTGAGGCACATCAGGCATGAGACAGGATCTTGCTATTTAGGGGTTTCTATCTCATTATCTACCTGCTTCTGTCTCTGTAATGCTTGGATTACAGGCATATGCCACATACTGAGTTCTTTTTTCAATGTTTGATTCTTTTCAACTCTATTTCCTTCCAGCAATTATAAACTTTACTAACTAGTTTTCACATTAACATTGATGAAAGGACAAACATTTGTTTTTTTGTAGTCTTAATACCTTTCAAAATAATGTAACTTAGACATAAGAGACCCTGACTTATCCAGAATATTTTATTTTGTTTTGTTGTTTACTTGTTATTTGATGGATAGGAAGATGTTTACTGGAGACGTTGTGTATCGGCTGCCTTTCTTTTTTTTTTTTATTAATTTATTCATGTTACATCTCGATTGTTAGCCCTTCCCTTATTTCCTCCTATTCCTCCCTCCCTCCCATTTCCCCCCTTCTCCCCTCCCCTATGTCTGTGATTGAGGGAGACCTCCTCCCCTTATATATGCTCTTAAAGTATCGAGTCTCTTCTTGGTAACCTGCTATCCTTCCTCTGAGTGCCACCAGGTCTCCCCATCCAGGGGACATGGTCAGAAAAGGGGCACCAGAGTTCGTGTGAGAGTCAGATCTCACTCTCCACTCACCGGCGGAGAATATCCTGTTCGTCAGCTAGGTCTTGGTAGGGGTTCGAAGTTTACTTCCTATTTTCTCCTTGGCTGGTGCCTTAGTTTGAGGAGGACCCCAGCACCCAGATCCAATCGGCTGCATTTCTTACACACATTTTGTTATTGGTTTGTGATACTAACGGTGCCCTATTTCTATAAAATCTAAGACACAGCAATAACTTTTTTCTTTCATCTTGTCATATTTTGGCAAATAATTTAAATATTAAGCTTTTAATTTTAAGTGTCTTATAGTTATTTTTAAATTGCTTTCAATAAAGTTTGTTTCTGATACCTGCATGGTTGTACATGCTGATAATCCTAGCATTTGGAAGGCTAAGATAGAAGAATTGTGCCTTGATATATAGAAATATTTTGACCACCTGCCATCCCACCACATCTCCAGCTCCTTCCCCAAAAGAAAAATAAATAAAATATTGTCTTATCACTTTCTTTCATATTTTTTTCAGTTTCAGTTCTAAAAGTCTTTTTTTATCGAAATTTAAATTAGAATGTTGTTGCAATTCAGGAAACTGCCTTTACATATTCCTTTTTGAAAGTTTCGGTTGTGGAGCATACCTAAATAGATCACTACAAGTTCAATTTAGTTCCCACGCCTACCATCTGTCTGAGGAGAAAGGAATCACACTGTTTGATAGTCTAAACCTGTGACTGCATGCCAGGTTAGGACAGAGGGTGTGAAGATTTTAAAAAATAAGCCAAATCCTCATTTGTCTTTTATCAACAAATTGTCCTTGAGATTTGTCCATGTAAACATAATGTCTTTTTGTTAAGCAACATACCCATAATTTATGTTGAAACGGGCCATAAGTTAGCATATGAAAATATAATCTACCCCAAATTTTATTATGCACAGAAAGGTGTTAAAATGCAATTTTTTTTATCATTGTGCTAATTAAATCCAAGAAAAGGACCAAAACTAGCATGACATCAGGCATTCAACAGAGGTTAAATAAAGTATAAAATCCTGGGCAAATTATCCATCTTTTGTCCCTTTGACCTGACGATCAAGCCTGTTCCTTCTTTCCCAGGACTCAGATTACAGGCACACACCACCACTCTGGGGACCTAGATTCAAGTCTTCATCCTTTACAGCAGCCGTTTTACCATGTAAACTCTCCTTGCAGCTAAAAAAGTATATTTTCAGTATTCTCACTGATTATCTCCAGCATCTCAGTGTTAAATTCGGGGCAAGGAAATGCAAATAAAAAGAATGCCAGGCCACTTCTTCTCTGTGGCCTCTGTAATCCTCTTCACCTCCTTCACTTGGTCCCAAAAATACAGATGTGGTCACTGCAACTTCACCAGCTGCTGATGCTGACAGCAACAACAAAGACATCATCATTAGGAACCAATGGATCAGCAGCTTCTCAAAATGGGGCCAGCATCCCTTGGGAGCAAGTGAATGACCCTTTCATTGGGGTCACATATCAGATATCTTACATATCGAAATATTTCTAGTTTCATGAGAATAGTAAAATTAAAGTTATGGAGTAGCAATGAAATTAATTTTATTCTTGGGGGCTCACCACAACATGAGGAACTGTATTAAATGGTCATAGCCTTAGGAAGGTTGAGGACCACTGCTATGGACAAAATGCATGCTGAGTCTGTTTATGGAGTACTTTCAAGAACCCATCATTGGTGTGGCCGCTTCTCCAAATCTATGTATTTTCTTGACTGTCAGACTCTATATTGTCATTATCTTATGTTTCAGAGATTTTGAAATCTGATGGCAAGGTACCCGCATTAACTATTAGCCTATCTGGAAATGAGACACAGACCTTTCCAGGCCTCTACAGTCAATGTGCTGCTGAGGCCTTGCCCTGACACACAGATCCTGGTGTTATTTTCTGAAGTGGAGAAGCCGTTGTGAACATGGCAGTTCGTGCTTTGCTATCACTACCAGAATTGAAGTGTTATCCGTCCAAGCTCCCCATTCTAGTTCAGAGGTGTGTATTGATCAGTGCAACTGCATGGTAGCTTCAGAGACACAATCTCTTCATAGACCAGATCCATTCTTCTTGCAGGCTACTGTTGGACCTTCCTCCCCATCAACTATGATCACCAGTGTGCCCGCAACAAAACATTTTCCTTTATGTATAAACTGTACCTGAGAGAATTTACTTGATAGACATTATGCATAAAATTGTATGTTATATTCTCCTTTCACTGTAAGTAGCCAAATCATAAATTCTTGGATCACTAATATGAAAATTTTTGTTTGTAAATCTCGAAGACAATTTTTTAAAGTAGACTTTAAATTTTCATCTATGGCATTAAAGACTATGTACCTAATATCCATGTGTAGGGGTGGAAATTGAATATTGTCAGTGGAATGCATGTGAGTTTGATCCTGTGATGATGACGAAGTGATGAGGGACAAATTCTCTATTCCTTATAACTTGATTATTGCCTGACTTCACAGTGTTGGAGAGGACATATCCAAATCCCATTTGATTTATATTTAATTAATACAATTTGAAAGTAACTTCTAGTATGATCCAATCAGAATAAATTTAAGTATTTAACAGTATAATTTAAAAATACTTCTGAATGGCAATTTAAAAACATGTTCCATATGTGTATTTTAAAAAGTCCTTGTGACTTGCTGCTCGGATCTGTTCTTTTTGTACCTTCAAAAACAAAGTACAGAGCTGAGATTCTTTACTCAAATAACTAAGGGTAAGATACACTATTTGGCTAATTTAACACTTGATTTTTTGATGTGCTGGACTACTTCATTGTTGACTAGACACTGACCCTCCCTTCTGGATGTTATATTAGTCCATAATGTAGTCCAAAAAATAAATCCAGGCAAAATATGGAGATTAGCCTAATTTGGCATCTGCTGAAAGACCGTGGGTAGGAGAGAGAAGGAATATGAGCAAAGTCTCATTTAGAAAAATTGTGTGCAAATTCTTCTGTGCTAGAATATAACTGCTTGGTCAGGGAGCTGGATGATTTGCTTGAAAAACTGTGCTTGTACAATGTAGCATTGTTTTTCTTTGTTCTCCTTGTTTTGACAAGGAACTTCCCTCCATGAACCAGGCTGGTTTCCAGATTTCAGACCTCCTGCCTCTGCCTCCGAAATTCTGGGGCTAGAAATGGGGGTCAACAGGGCAGCCATCAGGTAGCGTTTTCATTGATTTTTCTGTGTCTAAATCTGTTGTTTCAGCTAATAATCTTTTTTTTTTTTAATTTGGGAAGAATGAAAGTTTTTTTTTCCTCCTTTCAAATTATTTTCAGTATACTGTAACTTAGAGTTGATGCAGCCATGAGAAAACTCCAGATGGGTGAATGCTGTAATAACATTAAGCATGTTGGACATTTGTCATCTACCGATTAAAGTTAGAATTCACAGAGTGGAAAATTGTGTGCCAGTTGGGGAATAGTTCAGTAAAAATAAGCATTATATAAAACATGACAATAATTTTACATATATAATTCATTAGCAATTTTTAACCTGTTAGAGTGTGGCCCCTTCTTTGAAGTAAAGTAAACTTATACAAAGCTTTATCCAATATTAAAATTCTTTAAACGTATGTTCAATTTCATTTCTCTATGCAATTATTGAGAGAAAAACCATTTCATTGAAGGTATGGTATCAATGTTCTAATGGAGACTAAATTCAAATGGTTTTCTTTCCTATGACTTACACTGAGTTAATAACAAAAAAAGAGAAGAATCCAAACTTCTATTTTGGCTTTCTTGGGTATTTCCTTTATCATTTTGAGCTGTAAAGATAAAATGAAAATTTGGAGTTATGTTATTTAACTTCTTATTTGTTATCTCATAACCACAGACTAAACAGGCTATAGGATATAGGCAGATCATGTCCAGGCTGATTGGGTGCACAGTTGTCCACAGACATATCATACTGTTGTTTGTCTACTGCCTGTATCCAACACAACTCATCTTGAGATTTAGTTTCTTTATAGAATTTAGGACTTGGTGTATATATGGACATTATTTGGATAATGGAAACAGAGCAGTCATGGAGTACCAATATAATATTCTTCCTCTGGAGTAATGGATTATTGGCACAAGCCTGAAATATATAGCAAGTACAGAGCATTTGTCATTCTGTCACCTCCTTCTTGTCTGTGATTGTTTCACCCATGTCCATCTCCTTTACCATCGTGAGGCCTTTGCCAAAAGACAAATAGATGTTCCTACTTGACCTTGGACATCCAATCTACAGAGCTCTGTCTCTGAGCTAAATAAAGCTCCCTTGTCTCCAAATCACTCAGTCTTAGATATTCTGTTCCAATAGTGGGAAGAAGGGAACTCAAACATACATACCCTTAATGGTTATATGTTTTCAAGGTAATGGTTTTATCTTCGTAAATTTTTCATCTTCTTAAAAAATAAAATAAAGGTTAAATACTCTAATGTCATGAAAAATTGGACTGTTGTTGTTATCTGGGATTCACTACAATCAATCATACATAACTACAGTTATGGTGCTAAAGGATCTAATGGAGTTCATTAGCTAATAAATATCTATCACTTACCATACTAGTACTCTGTGAAAAAAAAGTAAGAAAGACACATCATTGTAAGCTATGACAGGCTGGAGCCATGGACCAGTGGAGAGGGTTTACCTTGTATTTCTAAGATTGAAGGTAGACAGAAATGGAGAAAAGGAAAAATAAAGGGAAAAGAACAGAAAGGAGAAAATAAAGAGATGGAATGATGTAGTCACAAACAGAGAGATAGGGTGAGGGAGGAAATGGAAGAACCCAATCTTTATTTACATTTCTATTTACAATATACAGTAATGATCAGTATAATTTAGTCAATTAACGTTTCTTACATAATCAAAATCTATTCATATATCAAAAGCACATTATATAATTTAGTGAGTAAAAATCTACTAATATTTGTTTGTTTCCTTGAGTCTCACTATTAGTACTTGCTGGCTTGTAGTTCACTATGTTACAATAATCCCTTTGAATCAGTCTCATGAGAATAAGATTACAGGTGTATACATCTCCGCCTGGTTTCAATGCTTCTGTGGCAAAAATCTAAATTACCTATTATCTCGATGTATTCCTGTTGCTGTGATAAATACTATTACATATAAAACTTAAGGATGAAATGGAGTATTTAGATGACAACTTTATGAAACAGCCCTGTGTGCAGAAAAGGGTGGCTTATTGTACACATAGTTGTGCTAGCTTGAGTCTCCCTCTTTTATACAACTTAGAATCCCCGGCCCAGGGAACTGTGCTACCTACAGTGGGCATATCTTTCCATTGCAATTTAATATGATCAATGTAATCCTCTATAGGTATCCCAAAGTCAGGCTAGATAACTCATTATTGATACTCCCATACTCCTTCCCTGTAGGTCCTTAATTGCACTAAGTTGACAATTATAACTAACCAATCACAGGCATGTATTAAAAATAAATTACTAA
>OU015747.1:38620931-38684403 GCA_907169655.1 Acomys percivali | reverse complement strand
TGTGTGTGTGTGTGTGTGTGTGTGTGTGTGTGTACGTACAGTAAGACACTGTTATTGAAAAACTACACACGGCTAACTCAGAACTTGACGGAATGGAACTGGAGATGACCTGGAAGCATTGTCCCTGTGAACTAGCTTCCATAGTATCAGAGGGTGCTGTGTCAACAGCCAGAGGAGAGGAGAAATTAGTAAATACTATAAACCAGAGTGGCTGGCCTGGTGAGGTATCCTTTCCAAATAATACACTAGTGGCACTTTTACTTTGGAGGTAAACAATAGTCTTTGAATTGGATTTAATTACTGCTCAGTAAGAGGAAACTTACAGTGGGAGGTAGAGCATTACCTATGACCTGAGACATCATAGACCCTAGAGGGAAAATTGCTATGACCATTTTTAAAGCAATTTAATTTCCATATGCTTATTCTAAATACTTGTTCTTCTAGTCAACAAAAAAAAGTGAGTCTCATCCTTCATCAAAGAAGTTTGTATGCACAGCAAATAGGGGCTGATATGGAGATCCACAACTGATCAAAATACAGAGAATAAATGGTCGTTGGGCGCTTAACTCCAGTTGCTTCAATTACAATTCACCTACTGTCCCCCAGGCTCAGATAACATTGAAAAAGCCTCCAGCATGTTGTGGGGAAAGAGGACCTTCTTCTGAAATGCACGCGCGCGCGCGCACACACACACACACACACACACACACACACACACACACACACACGCACACACATTTAAAGGGACTCAAGATGCCTGCCATTGCCAGTCTGTGCTCCTATCCATTGCCATTTTGAGTTTTCCCACTTCCTAGTCTCAGAGTGGCAGGGAGGACCCAGTCCCCACTGTCTGGCTCCTGTTGCCTCGATCTGTGCTAGTATAATCTGCAGAAGTTCTACAGCCCTCTGCCCCTCCCCATACCACTCCTCAAAGCTTCTTCTGTGTGTATTCATTTTGTTTTTATGTTTTTTTTGGAGCAATTTAAACTCCTAGTTTATTTTCACAAAAGAAAATAAAATTACAGTTGCAAAAATAAAAGAAAGAAAAAGAAAAAGATGGGGTGGGGCAGGTGTGTGTGGGTGGTGGTGGTGAGGTTAAGAGCCAGAGAATCAGGATGCCTATTTTAAGACAATGTCTTCTAGACGTGACAGGGATTCTAAAAAAAAAAAAAAAAAAAACACTTGCATAATGACATTAAAGGACATATTAATATTAAAATGGATAAGGTAAATTCAACACACATACACAGGAGGGAGGAAGGAAGGGAGGGAAGGAGGGAGGGAATGGGAGAGGGAGGGGGAGAGAGAGAGAGAGAGAGAGAGAGAGAGAGAGAGAGAGAGAATTTGGAAAAATAATGATTAAAGAAAAGGATATGAATTTGAGGAATTGTAGGAGGAGAAGGGGGTAAAATGATGAAAAATCCACTATTCGTAAAATGTCTCTAATTTAGAAATTATTTTCTAAATGATCTGAATTACTTAAATGATTCTTTTCAATAAATACTTCATAAGTTCCATCGCAACTGGACTAGTTGGATTTTTCACCTCCTGTAAATGTGGATTTTGACATTTAAAACCTAGAAAATCTGGAGTCTGGAGTTAGCTCAGTCATCAAAATCACTTCTTCCTCTTGCACACACCCAGGTTCAGTTCCTAATACCCCAAATAATGGGTCTCAGTCATCTGCAACTCCAGTTAAAGGAAATCTAACATGATCTTCTGTAGGCTTACATGCTGTGCACACATAAACATTCAAACACTCATAGAAAAAAAAGCTGTGTATTTATGTATTTAGTTTCACACACTCACAGCACCACTACCACCAACAACAACAATAACAACAACAACAACAAAAATTGAAGAAAAAGAGGCCATGAATTTGAAACAGATAAACTGGAGATAATGGAAATGTTTGTTGGAGGGGTTGGAGAGATGAAGTACTTAAGTTATTAAAAGAAAAAAGAAAAAGAAAAAGAAAAAATTATTTAAATTAAATAATAACATGGATCCTAGAAAATCTTTCATTTGTATTTCATGAATTGTATCAAGAAACCAGTATTTATCCCTGGTGATTCTCCTTTGAATTTATTCTAAAATTGCGTTTTTTACTCTTTATTACTAATTTTGGCTCCTTGTAAGAGCTGAATGCCTGGATGTTCCAATGTGTCATATATCATATGCTTTGCTAAGTTTCTTTGTGAAATAAGAGAAATTTCTAACTGTCAAGATACTCAGCAGTATAGCTTGCTGAGTTCCATTTCATGCAAAGAATTAAGAAGGTAAGAACAGTTTCAGTTAAAATCTCTCAGCTAGAAAGATATGTGTTTAGATTACATTTAATATCTGATTTTAATTTTATCTGAAGCTTATCTGAAGAGAGGCATTGTTTTTATAATGTGTTTATATCATACATTTGGTCTATGTTTTAACATTCTCTGGCTAAATGAATCCAAATTAATCCTATCAAACTTTATAATCATTCCAATTTGCTGAAACGGAATTAAGTCAGATTTTTTTTTTTAATTTTCTTTTTCTTCTTTAAGTTAATGTACCTCAAGTTTCGTCTTTGGAAAAATTTGATCTACATCCTTTGAAGAAAATGATTATCATTCTTATACTAACTTAAATTTGAAAACATTATTTTTTCATAGGAATTAGTAAAAAGATCACTCCTCTTATAAAAAAGAAAAGTGTGGATGACGAAAAAGGTAATAAAGAGAAAAGCTAGGCAAGGTGAGAGAAAAAGGACTCAAAGAGTGTACTCAGTGTTTACATATGTTTTGAAGTTTTTGTACTTTTTGATGTTTTATATTTCTTCACAGTGTATTGAGTTAAAATTATCAATATAAAGTTCTTTAGAGCAAAATAATAACAGCATCATAAATAGAAAAACTGCATCTTCCTGAAGAGAATGCTATGCATGGAGCTGATGAGATAATTTCTTAGTTGATTAAATCTGACAGATAATATATGCTAAGAGAAAGTTTAAAAACATATTGAATTCAAAAGTTATATGAGTCAGCAGCTTTGACAGCCTCTAATCTGATTTTATAAAATGATTAAAAAGTGAGGAGACTGACAGTGTCATTTCATTCTTGCTATATTTGTGAAGCTTAGGGAATCGACTGCAGAGCAGAGCAATTTGCATACAGACAGTATTTATTGATGTGAATTTTATTAGCTTGTATTTGCAAAACTAAAAAGTAATTTTCATCAAATGGTCAAATTCTAAAAGGCATGGTCCCAGAGAAAGCATGGAAGATTCCAACTTGCCACTTTCAACTCTCCCAACTTCACAATGATAATATGTAGTTTTAGGAAACATGTATGTTTCATGAAATAAGAAATTCATGTGCAATGAATACTTCAATGGAATTAGATTAGGAAGAAAGCACATCTGTTTGGTCAGTTTCCATCTTGTTGCTCTGCTATGAGATTCTACGTGGCCAAAGCTCCTGTCCACCCATTCTATTAATACTACTGGGTGCTTTCCAGCTCAGTCCAAACAGATCTCCCAGGTGGCTACCGTGAAGTTCTGCCAATGCCAGTGCCTAGCTACAGACACTCCCTGCTTGCTTTGCCTGTCACTTTCAGATTAGCTCAGACATCACATCTTCAAGCAGAGAAAATATGAGGAATGTGTGTGGCTTCTTGAGAAAACGACAAGGATGTCAATGTCTTGGTTCAGAAAGTTAAAACGTATCTCCAACAGGACAAATACTGACAAGTGGGGAGGCCAGCTAATACAGGAGGAGCGCCAGGCTGACTCCCGCTGTAAACCACAATCAACGTTGCTCAGGGAGTTACTCAGTTCAGTTCTTTTGGAGTTGCCCGGTGTGGTGAGGGGTTGAATGAAGAAATTATAACCTTTGTCTCATTGAGACTGGTATGCAGCCAACTTAGTGATTATTCTTTGTTTTTTTCTTTCTTATTTGCCTTTTTGCTCATTTTGATGTCTTTCTAGATAATGGTTTTATCACTTATCTGACACTGATTTTTGTAGATCCTGAGCTAATATGTATATATAAGTAATATTGTATGTAATATAATATTATATATTATGTTATATATAATATAAAATTTAATAATTTGAGGGTCCTATTGTTCATGTTGACTAATTCAGCGAGTATAAATTACAGGCAAATACAGACTAGAATTGAAATAAAGACAACTGTATACCCTGGACTGTGATTATACTATTGTTATTTTAATTACGTTTTGTAAACATGTGCTAAAACAATACTGGACTTTATTTCATGGTAGTAAATAAAACTTATCTTGAACATATTTTTTAAAATTTAATTAATTTATTCAGATTACCATTAAATTGTTATCCCATCACTTGTGTTCTCCTGTTCATCCCTCCCTCCCGCTTTTACCCTATTCCCCTCCCCGAGGCCTAAGACCAAGGGGGGCCTCCTCCCCTACTATATGTTCATAGATTATCAAGTCTAATTTTGGTAGCCTGCTTATTCTTTCTTTGAGTGCCATCAGGCCTCCCCACCAAGGGGAAGTGGTCAAATATGGAGCACCAGAATTCATGTCAATAATAACATCATATAATGCCTATCATAATTGGTTGCTTATAAGATCATATGATGAAAAAATTCAATAAGTTTAATACCAAATATAACCCATTATCCACAATATATATGGTGTCTTGTTAACGTGAAATAAGGAATCTGTTGCCATAGTTGGAGGTACAGAGCTCTTCTTCAATTTAAAGGTATGCTTCTCTTCTGGCATCCAAGCTTTCATAACCACATGGTAAACTTAAGTTTACTACTTCAATTTACAAGAAAAAAACCTTTTATTTCTGGTTTCATACAAGAATATATGATAACAATGGTATAGTGTAATAACTGAAAAAATTAGAGTTACAAAGAGTAAGTTGGTGATTAGTATTTCTAGAGAGCTATCGGGAAATGCATGAAGATTGGTAAACCTGTAATACTTTACTTATATCACATAAAGTCTTATACCACACACTAAATTGAATGTCTATTTGTTCAATCAAAAGACAGTGCATGATGATACGATAATAAAAAAGGATAGATTGTTTGAGAATGGGTATAAAACCTATGAGTATTTAACACATAGATTTTACCCTCACTTCAGAACTCTATGTAGAGCAGTGGGACTAAATTCTAAATTGAATATTTATGAACAGTGATTTAGTCAATTATTACTATGTAATGGTAGTTTGCCCCAAATCTCCACATGAGAATGTTGGTGAATGCATTCATTTTTGGAGGGAGTGGCCCATCCAACTCCCTGGGCAAAGAAATGTCCCTGCTCAGCACCTTCTCAATGCTAATGTGTGTTTATCTTCAGTCAGTTCTTCACTGGCACCTTTTATGGGGTTCTTTTTAATAAATGTGTAGCAATTGAAGCATTTCCCAAGTTTCAGGGTGGAAGTCAAGGACGGGGTTATGGGACCTTAACTTGTAGCTTAAGTCATTAGAAGTATAGGTACGGTGAGCTTTTGGTCTTCAGGTCTGTATGTGCTGGACAAGTGGTTTTGTGAGGCCGAGCCTTTATAAGTCCAATTTCCCCATGTGAAAGTGGTCTTTGATATGAGTATGATTTCTGAGATCTAGAGAGCAGAGTTTACAACCATAGACTGGTGAGAGGCGTAAATTAAATTCCCAGTATTTTAGTTGGAACTCCAAGAATTATTTGGTAGAGTGACCCAGTTGTGCAATTCACAGATGGATTCTACTAGTCTCTCATGGACTGAAGTTAGCAAAGGCAATTCATTACAAACAACAAGCCCAATGTAATAGAAACAAGCTATTTATGGAAACAGCGTAAGAAATAGAAAATTATATAAATGACTATTAAAGTTACTTAAGAATTAACATAGTAAAAGTTATGAAAGACTTTTTATAAAGGAAAATGAAACATGGGGGGGCATTTAAACTCCCAAAGAAATAGGCCAGTATATTTATTGGTTTTAAACTTCCATACATTGATTTTTACTTCCTATTAGATGATCCTAGGATTCACAACCATCACCCCTAACAGATTTTTTTTGTGGAAATTTCCAAACTATTTGAAAACATATTAGGGAATGTAAAGATTTGCAAACAGTAAAGATGATGTAGTAGTAGAATGAATATGAGGACAATATCACCAAAACCTATACTTAAAAATCCATAGTAATTGTGGTTAATTTATCAATATGGCCTAATAATGTTATTATCAGGCCTATAATTATTAATATGGTGGTATTTTCTAACCTGATAGTAATAAGTCAAGACACAGACATCTGTTATATTTTAAAATAGTCTTAGTTACCCTGGGGAAGGGAAGATATTAATCCCCTAAACTACATGCCATACTGGGCCAGGTGTGGGATACCTGCCCCAAATTCCATGACATCTGCGTCTAATAATGTCTATTGCGCTACCTCCCATCCATAATCCCAAATAGCTGCTAATTATCATTGTCTGGGCCAAGTCTCCATCCACGCTGGCCACATACTTCTCCTCCACCTAACCCATGGTGCATCTTTCTTCTCTTCTCTTCTCCTCAGGTTTCTCCTCCTCCCAAGATTCTCTCTGTCTCCTCAAAGCTGGGGAACCTTTGCCATACCTATCCCAATTGTCATGCCCAGTGTGATGACCTTTTATTGGTCAAACAGGTTAGGCTGTTAGGCAAGGTACAAGGTGGGACACAGAGACAACAGGCAGAAATTAGCATCAAAATACATAAGACAAACCTCCAACACATAGTATTAATGCTTATATAGGCTCCAAATAGACAAAAAAGTACCATGAAATATAATAAAGAAATTATATGCAAGCTCTAAAGTAAATGGAAGGAAACACTCTTGACCACAGTATCAAAAATTGCTAACTGTATTAGCAATATCAGAAACATTTGTCACTTGTGCCTTGCTCATTAAGCACTTGTGAGACTCCAAAGACATTTGCCTTTTCATATTCCAGGCAGGTGTTCTGATTCAGCTCAGTAATATGCACTAGGAGAAATGTAGACAATCCCATGTCCTCTTAAATATTCATAATCAAATGAATAAATTTCTATCTACCTTATATGGTTCTCATAAATCTACAGAGGCTGATAGTGGATAAGAATGTCAAAGGTAACTCTGATTGGATCCTGTCTACAGGCAAAGCAGAGTGTCATTAATAGTGTTAGGGGTTAGCTCTCTCCCATGGGATGGATCTTAGGTTAGGCAAAGAATTTTCTGGATATTCCCTCAATCTCTGCTATATAGGCTTTCTCTTTAAAACTGTACTTCTTTTAGGCAGGTAAGTCTTGGATCAAAATTTTGTAGGTAGATTGGTGTTCTTTCCCCACTACTAGCAGTCTTATCTAGTTATAAGGTGTCCTCTTCAATCTCCATGGCCCTTGCTACTAGGAGTCTCTGCTACTGTCCCTCTCATGTCCTCCCAGAGACCTATTCTGACTTAGGTCTCTTAATACTATGTGCTACTACAGAGATGCTCTCACCCACAGTTTCTCTTTTCTCTTCAGGCCTTCTGTCCTCCAGTCTCCACTCTCCCCAGATCTGATCTACACCCTTATTTCTTTCTGCACTCCCTCTCCTACCTTGTTCCTCCTTTCAACCACTACCTCAGTCTATTCTATTTCCTCTTCTGAGTGAGATGTAAGCATCCTCTCACGGGTTCTCCTTGTTACTTATCATCTTTCGATCTGGGCATTGTAGAATGCTTATTGTAAAAGTAATTTTATTTTCCTGGCTCAGTTGTTATCTTGGAGGCTTACTGCAGGAGTTCTGCTAACCTAGGCTTAGTTCCAGAAGGTTCTAACCTCCATATAGTCTAGTCCTAGAATGTTTTATACTCTGGAAATTACTGCTTATTAAGCTCACACTTACTTGTCCTTTGTGAGCTCTGGGCTGGCTGGTTCAACTCATCTGTTCTGGCTCAAATTCCTCTCCCCTCTGACTTATTTAATATGACTTCTTCCTTGCCCAGAGTTGCTCTGCCTGGCCTCAAACTAACTCAACAATCTTCTCTAATCTTCTCATTTTCTGCCTTGTTCTGTCTTAACCTGAGTTCTCTCTCTCTCTCTCTCTCTCTCTCTCTCTCTCTCTCTCTCTCTCTCTCTCTCTCTCTCTTTCTCTCTCTCTCTGCAACCTATCTCTCTTTTACTATCTTGGTAAAACTGCCTCCTCTCTCTGTAGAACTGCCTCTTAAGTAGCTTCCCTTTCCTCTTTCTTCTCATGAGAGTTGGACATATCCTAGTCTGTCAAATCTTGTCTGATTATTCACCTGTTCTGCCACCCATTTTTAGGCATTACTTTCAAACACGGGTACTGCCTTCTACAAAGTAACTTCCCCTTCCATTGGCATTAAAGGCATGTACCACCACAACAGGACCTAAGCTTTCCTTTACTAGATACTTGCTCTTTAACATGCTGGCCTTGACCTCAGATCTGTTTGCCTCTGTCCCCTGGGTTAAAGGAATGTTTGTATTCCAGCCAGATCATATAGAACTAGAAGATCCCTGAATGTTATCACACATACATAGAAGGTCTTGAGATGTAATCTCTTGCCAGAACAGCCATGTTCTGAATTAACATTCCTCTACAGTTTATCCTGTACTAAATGGCTAAATTCCACTTATAAATGAGTATATTGCATGTATATCTTTCTGGTTCAAGGTTATCTCACTGAGAGGCTCCACCCAGCAGTGGTTCAAAACAGATGGTGAGACACATAGGCAAACATTGTACAAAACACAGGTTAGTCTAGTGGAAAAGTGCAGGGAAGGACAAAAGGACCTAGAGGTCACAAGAGCTCCACAAGAAGATCAATAGAGATGACTAACCAGGACCCAGAGGGGCTTGTGGAGTCTGAAGCACCATTCAAGGACCATGCATGGACTGCATATTGGTCCTCTGCACAGATATAGCCAATGGGCATCTCAGGCTTCATGTGGGTCCACTAGTGAGGGGAGCAGGGGCTGTCTCTAGCACAGACTCTGCTGCCTGCTTTTGATCAATTTCTCCTGAAGGAACTGCCTTGCCAGGCCATGGGGGAAGAGGACTAATTCAGACTTGATGTGACTTGATGAGCTGGGGTTTCTGGGTAAGGGAGGGACTTCCCTTTTCTGAGAGAAAGATGTAGATGAGGGAACGGTGATACTGGGATGGGAAAAGGGAGTGATACTGGGATGGGAGAAGGGAGGGGGATACAACCGCAATGTAAAGCGACTGCTGAATCTTGTCAGGTCACATCTGCCCAGCCTTGCAACTGTACAAGCAGAGTTATGGGTGTTTACCCTTCATGGTTAGTGATAAGACAACCAAAATACTGAATGAGTACAGCAGAGTGATAACAGTAGATAGGATCATAGACTTTTGGGAAAAAATACAAGCTCTCAAAGGAAATCACAGAGAAACTAGGCATGAAACACTTTTCAGAAGCAGTGATACAGTACTCAAGTACCACAACAGGTGAAGGAAGGCCCCTGAATGGAGAATTTAGTGTCTGCTATAACTTAGAGAAATTTTATGACTGTCCCAAAAGAAAGGATGACAAGAGCTACCACCTGACTTGCTGTATTACCTGCTGCCTCCTGCAGTGCTCGATCTACAATGACTTTGTCTTTCTGGAGGCAGGATACAGCCAGGACTTCATCAGGAAGCAGTGTGTGGGCCACTATAATGAAATTAAGCAACTCCTTCTCCCACAGTACCTGACCACCCCAAGCAGTCATCTATATGCATGTATGCCCCTGCCGGAGATACAAAGCATGATTCAGAAGAAAAGAGTTGCTCATGAAATGAAGGTCACCTGCGCCTATCGCCAGGACATCAAGGATGCCTACAAGAAAACTTTCTTCCCAATGATGAGTGAGATGTGAAAGATTTTGACATATAGTACCTGGGAAGCTGGAGACTCTACCAAGGTGGTAGAGGACATTGAATATCTTAACTACAACAAAAATCCTTTGCTTAAACAAGAAGACTGCACCTTTCACATACTTCAGATGCTGGCTCATGATAGGTTCGACAACCATCTCCATCCTACCTGCCAGAAATCACTATTGGAGCTCACCAGGGTACCTAGAACTTGCTGAAGTGAATGGTCTCCTCTGCCTAGCTGTGTCACAGTTAAAGCTGTCAGCTCTGCCCAACTCTGTGAAGGCCTGAGATTTACAAGAAAACGGGGGGGGGGGGGGGAAGCAAATGATCAAGATTGTGCCAGAAGAAATGGTCTAACAGAAACAATCTGCCCTAGGCTTAGCCAGAGTTGGAAGAATAAACTCCCATTGCAAAGGTTCTGGAGCCTTCTAGTTTTATTTTGGAATCATCTGGGAAAACAACAACCAACCAACTGCTTTACCAACCAAGCTGCTTTGCTCTGAAAGATCAGCTCCCACTGGAAACCCTGTGTGCTGGTTCCTTGAGTCCTCTCAACTGCACCAAATAAAGCCAGATCTGTCACTCCTCAAGTTAAATAGAAAAAAGAAAAAAAAGAACATAAAGGGCAAAGTATAGACAAGATAATACTTTTGATCTTAACAATCTTGTGTATAAAGAGATATTCTCAAAGGATACAGAAAACAGGTACAATAATGAAAGTGATTGACAAGATAGGTCACTCACATTAAGAATAGTTCTTCATAAATCTACAATGATCTGACCATGGAGTGAAATAAGCAATTTTCTATCAACGTGCAATCAAGTGCCATTTATATGGACTATAACAACACAATAAAAGTTGTCAGCCAGAGAACTCTTTGAGGATGCTATTAGTGTCACTTCATAAAAAACCAAAGGAAGTCATCTCTGTAAGAAATGCAAATTAAAATATCAAAAACGTGCAAAATCATTGAAATCCTAATACTGAGTAAAAGCAAGTGTTGATAAGAATAAAAATGCAACATGCTCACAGGTTGCTTCCGAAAGGGTAAATTATATAAGTATCTTGTGATTTTTTTTCTGTATATACTAAATGTATCTATTAACTTTGATACAAAGATTTCAACATCCCTTGGTATATGGCCAACAAGTGTATAACAATAAAAACCAAAACATTCAAGGTAGTATCACCTACCATGTTTCAGATAGGAAATTGAATAAACCCAAAAGTATTTACTGATGAACAAAAAGTGGGATATTAATAAACTGGAATACTACACACTACAGAGAGGAATCAAGTTATAGACTCACATAAAGCATGGATTAACTTCACAAATAATTTGAAATGAAAATGTAAAACACAACATTACTGTGTTTACCTGATTTCACATTTGTTACATTATGATCTCTCATACATTTGGAACATTTTCAGATGAGAGTAGATAAAACTTTTTCTTTTAATTTTCTATGGTCACAAGGTCAAGGTCAGCTAAGAATTACTTTCATTGAGTCACTAGGTGAATACCAACCTCTCTGGATATAATATTCCTTTTGGTGAACAGATTGTTTTACTAAAGCATCAGGAAAATTTTTTTCAATAATACATAGGTTCTTTATAAAGTTAGTTATATTATATAGGGACATTTTGTTTACTTAAAAATTTATAATTTGATAGTAAAATTTAAAAACATATTCTATAATACTATTAGGAATAGAAAAGTTTCACCTAGTACACAGAATGATCTAGACCACACAGTGTAAACATTTCCTAAAGACAGAAAGGGCACTGAAGATGTAACTAAAGTGGAAGCAGGCTACCAAGATGAGACCTGATAGGCTGTGATCGTCTGGTGGGGGAGGAGGTCCCCTTTGTCACACGCCTAGGGGACAGGAATAGGGTGAAAAAGGGAGGGCAGAGAAGGGGGAACAAAAAGATACAAGTGACGGGATAACAATTGAGATGTAATCTGAATAAATGGTTTAAATAAAAAATATTAAAAAAGAAAAGAGTGAGTCCAGCTGCAGAACAGTGGTGTAAGTTAGGGTTTATTGGCTGTTGTTGGTTAGAAATGCTAACATTTTTTATATTGATTTCAAATGTGAGAAGTGACTAAAAACAAAATTTGTAGAAGGAGAGTATCAAGTTGTCATTTAAAAATAGATGTGTACTGGTAAAACAGGGTGCAATCTGTGTTCATTAAAATTTAACAGTATTTTCCATATTTTCTACACAGACAAGAATAATAAAAAAAACAAAAGATATAAAAAGAAATATTAAGCTTTATTCTGCACACCAACAACACTTGTTAACATTTTAATCCTAAGATAATGTATGTTACAATTTAACATTGTAAAGAATTCCAAAATAATCAAAGAGCTTCAAAGGTGGCCATATTATGTTTCCTCAAAGATACATGACTACACACTGACATTTTCCAAAATCATTACAATCCTCAACTGTGTTCTAAATGTATGTAAGTGTAGCTCTCATCCCTCATCAAAGAAACATTTTATTCAATAGACAAAGACCCTCACACAAAGCCATATCTAATCAAAATTCAGAGAACAACTGACTACGGAATTCCCAGCTGCAAGTAATAAATTTACAAAAGAACCTATATACTTAGGAACCACTTATGAGAAAAAGATGTAGCACTTTATTTTGTGGATCTAGGTTACCTCACTCAACAAACTATCTTTTAATCCCATTCATTTATTTTAAATGACATAATTTCATCTTTCTCTACATCTAAATAGAATTATATTGTATATACACATTTTCATTATTCATTCTTCTCTTGAAGAAAATAAAGTAATTATATTTTAATTAAGTAACAATTTAAGTAGGTTTTTAAGGTAAATAAAACCTAAAATGATAAAGCCTTTGGTAATTATGAATAAACTATTATGTTTGTATGAAATTGCTTACCATGTCCTAAGGCAAGGATCTAAATATAAGTCTTAAGTATTATTCTGGTTGTAAAAAAAGACGTGAATATTATGATTTTTTGGTGAAAGAATAAAGGGAAAAAATGTCTTTGGCGATAATGAGCCAACAAAGCACAGCTCTACACATCGGTAGTCTTAGAATGAGCAGCAAAGCCTTTAGTGTGGGACACCAGTGTTCTTGCATCATTCATGCATATATTCAAAGAGGGTGAATTTCTTACAAGGTCCAGTCCCATCTCGTGGTCTTTAAGGTGTAGAGGATGTTGTAGGTGAAGAGGACGTTTGCTTGTTTACTAAAATGGGCAAAATGCTTTTCATTGTGATGTATAGATTCACTTATTAAAAATGGGTCTCATTTTTAGAAACGTGAATAAATAACTAAACTAGTTTGCATTCATTTATTATTATCAATGTTGTATTTCTAGCATTTTTTGCCTCTTTCCATGGATTCCACTCTCCTGAATCTGAGTTGGCCTGTGAGTGCTTTCCTATACCAGCATGCAAAAAAAGGGCAGATCTGAGCCCTGACGACATCTGCTTCTTTTGCCTTCAGTGCACCACTGCCTTTTACAATAAGTCAAAGTATAAAATGGATTGAAAAAAAAAGGTTACCTAATTTTGAATCTTTCTTGGGAAAACAAGATTGAAATCCTATTGTGTACAAGGCACTTAAGATAGAATATTAATTAATTAAAATGGTTTCTAAAAGGATTTTAACTACTAGGTCTACTTATTGAGAGAGACATGGAATGTGGATATACAATGTAGTCACCATATTTTATTTGCTGATAGACTAGCTGTGAAAAAAAAGAAAAAAAAAGGTCATCATACAATATCAATTCTGCATATGAATGGGAAGATTGAGAGCAGGTGAGTAGAAAAAGTTTAAGCAGTATCACAGTTGAAAGCACAGATAAATGAATGAGTATATGGTTATATAAAAAGATGCCAATATCAAACAGTCCTCTGTATGAACAGAAGTTTCTAGAACTTTATATGAAACCTTCTGCAAGTTGAGTATGTGATTAAAATATGATTTGGGAAAATTGAAAAGCTACAAGTTCAAATATGAGGATACAAGGGAGGAGATAATCATTGAGATGTAATATGAATAAATAAATTAATAAAATTTTAAAAAAAAAGAAAATCTACAAGTTCAAAGTCAAATTATCTTGGGTCATCTATAGCTCTCTTGAAAGAAATGTACTGTCATCCTTTATAGGTGACCTAACATCTTTGTGACCATTAGGAAGATCTTTGTAATTACAAATAGACAGCTAATTCCCAGAAACCAAAAGTATACCATCAGATATTATGTGACGCTTACAGATGAAACATGCAGAGCTATTTTGACCCACCTTAAATGAACTTCCATCAATGCATTTGGAAAGTGTCTTGACTTGCAATTTTCTCTGTTCTGTAACTATAAATCTTTATGGAACTCTTCTCCATGTGGAACATAGAATTTAGGATGATGTAAATTCATTTTCCTAGGCTGTGGCCACTCGTAATTCAGTAATTTAGTCTCCTTTAAGTTATCCCCTTGGAGGTCAGGCTGTTAGTTTCATCAACATCTGTCTCTTGTTCTCTGACCCCTTAGATCTTCCACACAGGACTGTTCACTCATGGAATTCTCTGTGCCTTCCAGCCACTGACCTGGCCTTTCACCCTTAATTCTCTCACATTGCCTTATATTGTGTTCTCCTCTTACTCTATATTTTTACATTGCACTTTTTCACCCATCCCTCAACCGAGTAATACTAAACTTACTACCATGTGAATTAAACAACAAAGTTATCATTCTACAGAAAGTATTTCAGAGTTCCTAAATATTTTTATTCAAGATAATAGAATAATAACCCAATGTGCCTGCTTGATGTTCCTGTGAACATAGAGTTTAAAGGGAAGGGAATATTTTTTCATTACAACTATTAGAAGATAAGAATAGTTATAACCAAAGAAAAGAGAGAACATTTCCAAGGATTTTAATAAGAGTGAAAGATAATATCAACTTTACAGAAAGATAAAGCAAATCAAAATGTTGAATAAAATGTGTGTGGGCTATGGCACACCACTGCTGATGCAGAAGAATCAGGGAAATTGAAAACACCTACTCCACAGCTACACAGACCAGAGAGGAGCCTTGGGAAATAATTATGAACTCAGTGTGCTCAGTCTTTTTGATGCCTTTAGCCTTTGTCAATTTATAAGAATCCCTTGGACATAGTCTCTAGAAGTAGGTAGATAAACAAAAAGCTGAATATGCCCATTTTGAAATAAAATTCCAGAAGAGTTTCTTCCAGAAGAGTTACCATGTGGATATTAGATCCATAGAGTAAAACAGTGCTCAGGGAAACCTAGAGATAAAAGTGAACACAAAGTCAAGAGTAAAAGTTGGCTTGTTTTAAAAAATCTCATCCTCAAGAAAATAAATGTTGATAACTCTATGTACCATTTTGCATCTTTCCAAACAAATGTCGGTGCACCATTGTCATGGGTTCATCAGTAAGGTAAGTTTACTCTAAAACTACCTAGAGTTTATCTGACCAATGGAAATGGTTGGTGTAATTTTTGATCCATGTTTTACAATGTTTGCTTTACAACGTAAAGTAAACAAGAGAAAGCTAGAACACATGGTTCATTAAAATGAGGGCATTTTATTTGACCACAAATATCCCATATCTTTAGAGACAGCATTCTAGTGATTGCAAGTACATTAAGGCATACATAGAAAGAAGCGGTACATTTGTCAACATTGGGTACCAAGCATGCATAAATACCACTCCAAATTATTACTGTCCTCAGCATTGGTAAGTGGGGCATGACTAATTGTTTACCTTACAGACCTGGGAGATCTAAGTTTTGACAATTGATAGAACACATCCATAGCCTGAACAATCAAGGCAAACACATTCAGAATTGGCCAAACCCTCAGAGACAGTCAGAAACTACAGGGCATAGAAATGAAAATATGCATCAATGAAATAAGAACAGACCTTAGAGGTAAATAAATGCTTTATAAAACAAACAGAAAACTGTAACATTTGTAACAGTATTCCTACATAATTAGACAATCATTCCTAGAGAATATTCCTAAAGTAATTAAAATTATGTATTTCTATCAAAAGAAGTTCATGTGTCAAATCAAAATAAAGAATATGAAAAATACTTATAGAGTTATTAAGATCTGTTTTTAACAAAATAATTGTTTATATTTTAATGATGATCTTCTATAGAAGCAAATTAAAGAGCACCATGGTAAGAAAATTGGAAAAAATGAGTTAGATTTATAATAAGTCACAACTCATTAACACAGTTATAATACGTGGTTTCTTTAAAATAAGTAATAAACATTCGGTGAATATTTGAAGTAATCAGTGGGTGAAAAGGAGAACTGCTTTGCTATTTAAAACAAAATATGATACATATGATAAAATAAGCAATAAATGGAAAATATTAGTAAAATGGAGCTTTGAAGATTAAGTATTTCCCATGGACATCCTAGAAGAAAGAGAGATGAAAGCCACTATTGTTGTCATAACCACCACCACCACCATTACCATCATCATTATCACCATCATCATCAACATCATCTTACAGTGACACAGAGAAGTTCATTGAGCTGTGCATGGGAAAGCCCCTGACAGACTGATCACAAAGAATGGTTGCCTGCCTAAGAATTTTTTAAATTTTTATTTTATTAATTTATTCATATTACATCTCTATGGTTATCCCATCTCTTGTATCCTCCCATTCCTTCCTCCCTCCCATTTCCCCCTTATTCCCCTCCCCTATGACTGTGCCTGAGGGGGATTTCCTCCCCCTGTATATGCTCATAGGGTATCAAGTCTCTTCTTGGTAACCTGCTATCTTTCCTCTGAGTGCCACCAGGTCTCCCCATTCAGAGGACGTGGTCAACCATCGGGCACCAGAGTTTGTGTGAAAGTCAGACCCCACTTTCCACTCAACTGTGGAGAATGTCCTGTCCATTGGCTAGATCTGGGGTTTGAAGTTTGAAGTTTACAGCCTGTATTGTCCTTGGCTGGTGCCATAGTTTGAGCGGGACCCCTGGGCCCAAATCTGCCTATCATAATTTTCTTCTTGTAGGTTTCTAGGATAATGAAAGTGTACTTTAATGTGCTAAGAAGAAAGTCATAAACTTCACTGGGGACAGAGGTATAAAAACAACCCTTAAACAAAAGAATAACCAAGAAAGCCACATCTCTTTGATAAAGATTCATGTCACAGAAAGACCCATTTTGTCTCTTTTGAAAGTTTATGGGAATAGGAGGAAATAAGGGTAAGTGTGACCATTAGTAAATTATGTATCCTATAACATCAAAAAGGAAAAAATAATTCAACTGTGAATGCCACAGAGTTCTACAAACTCTGGGATATTACTCTCCAAACAGCTGAAGATACATACTTGATTTTGTAGTTCACCACAAGGATAGAGGAAGAGGAACAAACTGATTTAGCATTTGAAACAAAATTTTAAAATATTAAATCGGCAGAAATTTAATAAAGAAGTAACATTTATGAGCAGAATTACAGGATAGAAATCATTGGATAAATGATGTCTGCGAAGCTAAGCATTTCAGCAACATTTGGATGTAACAAGTTATTTAACCGTACTAAGGAATGTGCTTCTTAGATAAATGTGTGAGAAGTCAAGACAGCTCAGCTGCTTATGGAGAGCCATGCTTTTCTTGAAGCAATGACTATCTCCTTATTAAATTATAAGCTATAAGCTATAGCCCATTATCACTTGTGGAAAAGTGATATCAGGGATTATGACTTCCTGCCAATAAGATCTCTGTCCTGTTTGGTTCCCAGAAAGTGTGTCAGCTATCGCTTTGAGGTCACTGAAACAGGGGATAGATATTTTTGCATCCCTTTCTGTTCTTCTGTTAGCATGCCCACACTATGATGCAATATGGGCTGTCTTTGAGAGGTACCTCATGGTATAGGGACATGAGTCTGAACTTCCATTGCTAGTATCATGAATAGTTGAGAAGGAAAAATTTCTAAATCAATAATCAGTTCCTCCTCTTGAATAACTGGTTCCTCTAGCAGACTTAGTATCCCACGCAGCAGAGGCAAACTTTTATCTTCATTGCAACTGCAATCACAGAGGGCCTATGTCATAGTTAGGTAAACACTGTCCAAACTACCATACTACATTTTTTAAAATTAATCAAGTCATTCATTTCTTTATTTCACTTAAAGGCTATGTTGCCTGGTAAAAACAATGTAATCTTCAAGTGAAATGGAAAAAAAAAAAAAAAAGAATGGTAAAGGCTTTTTTTGTTAAGTGTAAAGTGTTCTAGCTAGTTGGGGATCATACTCTTTGTGGACCTCATTTTACCCGTAAGAGATTTTCAAATTTTGCCATCCACTAATGTAGCTTATGTGTTTTAACGAGTGTAAATATTGCTTGCAGAATTATAAAGGTAAATTTTAATAAATTTGTCAATTCAAAAATTGAGTTTTAATTGCTGAGTTGTAAAACTCAAATAACTTTTTTTATTTATAAGATTTTTATAGTGAGAACAATTTATAATCAGCATTTGCAATAAGGAAAGTTATGAAATAAGTAGTCAGCAAGAATCAAAGGCCCTACCTGGAGTTCCCGCATCTCTGAACAAAGTTTGTATAAACAAAGACAGAATGTATGGACCACATGCATTGAGTATGAAGCACTTTGCCACTGCATAGCTACCTAGCACTTATGAATTTACTATTAATTTCTGAGACTGTTGCTGACTCTATTATTTTCAGATGTGACTTTCTATAATTTTCTCTCCAGAAACTCAAGTTCCAGAAAGTTTGTGATATGTTTTGTAAATATGCAAATCTGTATAAATGAAAATACTCTAATTTGCAGTCTATTAAGAAAAAAATATTTAAGTTGAACAAATTGTTCTGCAGTAAGCATTTCAGTAGAAGTTGAAATATTTCTAGAGTAAAATGTGCATTTTCTACGTGTGTTGGCTGATTTGGGGTAGCCAGGCACCGTGTTTGATGAGCCTGGCAAAACTGAAAGAATGGGGTTTGGAAGATTATGGTGAGTGCCTACTAGAGATGTTAGGAAGTGGAAATGGTGTCTATAGAAATAATAACTCTATTCCTTCAACTTCAGATGCAATTTTTAGGATAATTGTTTGCATCTATATTATTCTATTCTCTTGAAAAAGAATGATAAATCATTCTGTATATAATCTATGGTGTTGCTACTATTTATATTACATTATCTCATATTTATATTTCTATTATATATCATCATTATTATATTACTGTAAAATTCAATTCTCTTTGGTCCTCTCAACGCTTGCATAAGTAGATTGTCTATTTACAGATATTTCACAATGGAAGGAGCCTGTGAGGGAATACACTGAGATGATTTAAAGCTCTTTACATGTACATTAGTTTGTCTATTATTTATTTATTTATTTATTTATTTATTTATTTATTTATTTATTTATTCACTTTCCATCCTGGTAGTAGCCTAGTCCCTCCTCACATCCTAGTTCCATATTCCTCAGAGAAGAGGAGCCACCCCCTACCCATTCACTCCAGCTCAACAAGTCTCATCAGGACTGAACACTTCCTCTTCCCCTGTGGCTTGGAAACACAGTTCCATCAGTGGGAAATAATCGAAGAACAGGCAACAGAGGCCATGCCAGAGAGAACCCCTCTCTCCTCAATAGAGGACCCACATGAAGCCTGAGCTTCTTTGTAGGGGGCCTATGTCCAGTTCTTGTAAGGTCCTTAGTGGTGCCCCAGTCTCCGCAGGCTCAAGTGGGCCTTGGTCAGTTGGCTCTATTGGTCTTCTTGTGAAGCTCCTGTCACCTACAGGTCCTTTGATCCTTCCTACCACTTTCCCGCTAGACTTCCTATGTTTGTCCAGTAGTTTGGCTGTGAATGTCAGCATCTGTTTCAAGGCACTGCTGGGTGAAGCCTCTCAGAGGAAGACTCTGCTAGGCTCCTGTCTGCAAGCATAGCAGACTATCATTAATAGTGTCAAAGACTGGCTCTCTCCCATGGGTATGTCTTGTGTTGGGCCAGGCATTAAGGAAATTCAAATTCAAATTACTATGAGATTCAGTCTTAGAACAATCAGAATGGCTAAGGTAAAAAACTCAAGTGACAGCACATACTGGCAAAGTTGTGGGAAAAAGGGAACACTTCTCCATTGCTGATGTGAGGGCAAACTTGTACAATCACTTTGGAAATCAATCTGGCACTTTCTCAGAAAATTGAAACTAGTTCTACCTAAGATTCAGCTATACCACCCCTGGGTATATACCCAAAAGACTCTCTACCATGCATGAAGGACATTTGCTCAACTATGTCGATAGCAGCTTTTATTTGTAGTAGCCAGAATCTGGAAACAACCTAGATGTCTCTCAGCTGAAGAATGGATAAAGAAACTGTGGTACATAAACACAATGGAATACACTACTCAGCTATTACAAACAAAGAAATCATGAAATTTGCAGTCAAATGGATGCAACTAGAAGCAATTATCCTGAATGAGGTAACCCAAACCCAGAAAGACACTTAGTGTGTACTCACTTATCGGTGGATTTTAACCATATAGTACAGGATAAACGTACAACAATGAAGAGACCCAAAGAAGATAAGTAACAAGGAGGATGCTTACATTTCACTCAAAAGTGGAAACAGAATAGACAGAGGTAGTGTTTAAAGAGAGGGAACAAGGTAGGGTAGGACACACAGAGTGTAGATCACACACAGGGAAGGTGGGGGCAGGAGGACCAAAGGCCTGTAAAGAACAGAGAAACTGTGAATGGGGGCATCTCTAAGTCAGGGAAGGCTCTTGGAGAATATGAGAGATATTCTAGCAGAGGTCAGATAGACTGAAGAGGATACCCTTACCTAGGCAAGTCTAATAGAGCGAAGGGAGCACCAACCCAACCACAAAAAACTTTGAATCAAAATGCACTCTGCCCACAAGCTGTGCAGGAATAAGGATAGAGCAGAGACAGCAGAGACTGAGAAGGTGCACAGGAGCATTAAATGAGCCCTAAATTACACAATGTCTGGAAGGGAGCTTTGTGACTGACTACCAGACTGAGTGATTCTGCAGCACTCCTTTATTCTCACCACAGAGAGGGCGGGATCTCTTCTGATTCGCCATGCTATACCAAGGCCTAGAAAGAGGCAATGACCTGTTGTTAGGGGAATGGGATATAAATATTATACATCATTCCCACCATCTATTTTGTGAGTTTTCTGTTTTCCCATTTTACTCTGGAGCAAGTAATGAGTGGAAAGAATGGGGGATGGGGGAAGGAAAGAGGGAAAGGTAAACAGAGACAGTCAGACAGAGTCCTAGAAAGAGACAGTTGTTCATAATACATTAATATGTACAATGCACTTGATGATAACTGCAAACTTCATAAAGGTCAGAGCTAAACGGTTGCTGAAAGAGTTCAAGGGGAATCTCTAATTTACTTTTATCTGGCTACTTTATTTCTGCCTTATTTTGAAGTATCATTTCGTTGGTGAGAGGACTACATGCTGATGTATTTTTTTTTCCTGAGCATTTTAAAAATTTCTTTCTCCCCTTGCTTATTTAGTTCTGATGAGAGCTCCAATAAAACAATGTTACCCTATGGGTAGATGTCTCATTTATTTATTTTTCTTTTGAAATATTTTATTATTTATTCTTAGCTACTTTAAATTTTGATTGGCATAGTATTTGCACATATTTATGAGACACAATTTATTTTAGGATATTTTTCTTTGATTGATTTTCTATAGTATAAATGTGATGTGCATGAGGGTGAGGAGGTTATAATTTATTCCCCTTATTCTCTGTTCTTTTTCAACATGAAACTTGATGTCTGTCTTCATGCAATTTTCAAATATTTCTTTGGTTTTGTTGTCTTCTATCATGTGAAGGATAAAGTATTTTACTTTTGTCTCATGCTTCTTGAATGAATTGTGTTCTCTTTATTTTTCTCTTTGGATTTCAGCTTGGGAAAATATTGTTGACAGGTTTTCTAGCTTAATGAGTTTTTTCTTAGGCATTGTCCAGTTTACTGACAAGTACCTCTCAAAAACTGTCATTGCCTTGCAATGTTTTAGATTTTCACATTGCCTTTTCCATAATTTCTATCTGGTGATATACTTTATTCCTGTGTATTTTCCATTAAAGCCATCGAAAAAAATTAACTTTAGATATTTCAATGTGCTTGTTTCAATATTTCGTTTTAAAAATATTTTATTAATTTATTCATATTACATCTCAGTGGTTATCCCATCCCTTATATCCTCCCATTCCTCCCTCCCTCCCATTTTCCCCTTACTCCCCTCCCCTATGACTGTGACTGAGGCGGACCTCCTCCTCCTGTATATGCGCAAATGGTATCAAGTCTCTTCTTGGTAGCCTGCTCTCCTTCATCTGAGTGACACCAGGCCTCCCTATCCAGGGGACATGCCACAAACAATATAAAATATTTAGGAGTTACTCTAACCAAGCAAGTGAAGGACTTGTTTGAAAAAAATTTCAAAACTCTGAAGAAAGAGATTGAGATGACATGAGAAGATGGAATGATCTTTCTTGCTCATGGATCAGGAGAATTAACATAGTAAAAACAGCCATCTTACCAAAACAATCTACAGATTCAATGCAATCCCTATCAAAATACCTACACAATTTTTTAAAGAACATTGAAAGTTCAATTCTCAACTTCATATGGAAAAACAAAAAACCCAGAATAGCTAAAAAAAATCTTGTTTCATTATTTCAAAGGGTGTATTACATCTTAGTCTGTCTGTGATGGGGGTATTGTTGGATCCATTTTTGTACTTATGGTTGACTGTTAACTTTACTGAAAATGTAATACTTTTGGGAAGCCCAGCATGTTGTATAAGGTAATGAAAATTAAGCAAAAGATGTTTCACTACGTTAATTTATCTTCTTTCATCTAGAAGTTAAGCTAAGCTTAAATCTTGATTTATACAGACCTTTCAGATTCCTTTAGTATTTTTATATTTTGTTTTGATTTTGTTTTTGTTTCATGACAGGATTTTGCATAAACAGGCCTTGAACTCAGGATATTCTAGCCACCACCTCATAGTGCTTTGTGGACAAACATGCTCTATCTTACTTGGCTTGGGGTTTTAAATTATTTTTGTATTGACTTATTCCCCTTGTAAGAACCTTGGGAGACAGCATGATGAATTATGGTTCCACCGTCATTAATGGTTGTCATATTGGTATCTGTTGCGGTACCTGGTAGTATGAGAAAAGAAAGCCTTGCCCTGACCTCTTCCCACCCAACGATAGAGTTAACCGCACAGACCTCCGTGAACCATTCCTTCCTGGCTGCATGTAGCAGGCCTAGCTTACTTACCAGAATCAGCCAGCATACTGGTTACTTCACTCTTCCTACAGTGAGAGGCTGGGATCCTGGAATAGAAGGGAAACACTTCCTGAGATCAGATGAGCACCTGACAGTCATTCCTCTCAGTGGAAGACTTCACTTAGGAGGGAGATCTGGACATGTTTTCAGGGATCTGACTCTTGCCCTCATTTTCTGTAGTGGATATGTATACGAGAGCTCTGTCTCATGTTCTCCCTGAAAATCTGCAGGGGTGGATTCTAAAGATGAAATCTCAGTTTTCAGGAGTTTCTAAGGTAGCTCATGCTATTTCCAGCATTACAGCAATAATAAGTTATTTTTCTGCAGGTGTATGCTCCATAACTCCAACTTTAATGATACAGACACCAACTTTAGAGATAGACTTATCTTCTGATTTATCTATTTATTTTTCTTTGCCACCTCATTTGTATATGGAGTTCAAGCATAATTACTGATTTTTCTCACTTTCCAAATTGTGTTATTTTTATTCAATAACTATATGACTTTTAATAGTTGCATTATTCAAAATTATTTTCTGGCTTTATCTAATAATCATTTTAAGTTGAAAAAATAAGTTTCACAAATTGAGTGTATTATAGTTTAATTGCTATTGTTAGGCTTATTGTAAGGTTAGTTTTAAATTTTTCATTTTTCTGTACAGATTTTACAAATGACCCTACCATGGCTATTTTAGGTTATCAACTTGACTACATCTTAAATTAAATAAAAGCCAAGCAACTGGGCATACCTACTGGATATTTTTTTGGGTTGAATAATTTGAGATTGGAAAAGCTACCCTAAATCAGATTTTTTGGGTTTGGAAGATCCACATGGAATCTATGCCATACCTTCTGGAGGGAGCCTGTATACAGACATACAGATATGAAGGAAGAATGATCTTCTTCTTTGACTGTTCCTTCTCAGTCTCTCTGGTTTTAGAGACTACTTTCCCAAGGTTTCAACATATATGGAAACTCTTCTGAGTCATCCCCATAAAGATAATAATTAATGGAATCTTGGAATTTCTGTCTAATGACAATGACTAATAGGATAATCAAACCATAGTCTATAAGCCACTGATATAAATACCATATATTTGAATGTCTAATATATAATGAATGTATATTCATTATATCAGTTCTGGTTCTCTAGAGAACCCTGACTAAAACATAGGATAAAGGAAAAAGCCTTGGCTGAGTAAATGTGCTAGCCTGAAGACTTCAGGCTAATATGCCACATGATGCTGAAAATGAAGATAACACAGGGCTCAACATCCCAGACTGAATAGCATCTAGAGTAAGAATACCCAACCCTCAGCCTGACAATGGCCTGCAAGGACCAGAGTGTGACACACGGTCCTCTGCTATTATAGAGATGGACCAATGCAATGTTAATCTTTTTCTTTAAGGGTTTCACTTTTCTTTAATTGTTGTTACATATACATGCATATATAAACACACAGGGACACAGATGTATATAAATTCACAAATCTAAAACGATAACATGGTCAGTCTGAATAACATTACTTGTGTGTACGATTAGAGGGCTGGCCACTTAGCATTGGATAATCAGTTAAGTGTGCTCTTCTCTGGGGAAGACCATTTCCCCTATTCCCATCCTCCTTAGTTTCCTGCAATTTTTATGTGGGATTGAGACCCTGTAAGCTTTTCCTTATCTACATTAGCTTGTCTTTCAGTGAGTCGTTCTTGATGGAATGACTCTGGTGTCTCCACATATAAATGAACATAATGCCTGAGGAGAGTGTGAATTTACATATACTGGTCACTATAAAACCAGTCGCACAATGTTTAAAATACTAGGTGTCTGGGAACACAAACCACAAGAGACTTCCTTTTGTCCTCATCCACTTTTAATGTGGCTAACTTTTCATCTATGTGCAGGCAAAGAAATCAGCAGGTTCCCATTCTGGTTATGTCTCTTCAGAAAGAAAGGAAGATGGGGGCGAGTATTTCTTTGTTTCACGTTGATACCCGCACATGTTTTGTCTCTTCAGAGAGAAAGGGAGAGAGAGAGAGAGAGAGAGAGAGAGAGAGAGAGAGAGAGACAGAGAGACAGAGAGACAGAGAGACAGAGAGACAGAGAGAGACAGAGACAGAGACACACAGAGAGAAAGTATCTCTTTGTTTCATACTGATGCACACTATATTTTTTCTTCAAATTTAATTAAGAATAAGTCCTAACTCTTTGCTACTCAGCCATCAGAACTGAACATTGCTACAGAGCTGAGGACCTCTAGGTAGTGTCTATAGAGTGATACTCATTCCTTATGTCTTGAAAAGGAGGGCTTCATAGTAAGGGAGGACAGGGGAGGAGGTCCAGGATGGAGGAACACTGGACATGATCCCTGCTGTGAAACCTCTACCCTTGTTTTCATGTAAACTTTACAATTGACACAAGTGTGAAATGGTGACATAGATTCCATCACAGGCTTTTGTTGAATACAGGCGTTTTTGACCTCTAATGTATATGTTAATGAAGGATGGCACACTGGTCTGCAGACCACTTAGTATTTTAGATCCACTGCCTCTGTTCTTAATAAGGCTAACTTTATTTGCCTACTTCTTGTCAGCATTTCAGGATTTGGTTTGCTTTCAGCATGACTCAGAAATTGTTTATGAAGAATATCAACTCCTTTGGAAGTAATTCAATTATCATTAAACAAATAAGACATTTGTGCCAAGTATACTGAGATGCCCATATTTTGTCCTTGATAGAGTTATAGAACAAAATGAGGATAAATGACATGGGGTATATTATAATATATATTAAGCCACTAAAACGTCTAATCTTGTAATTCATCATCAGCAAAACATGGTGTCAACTCCTGAACCTAATTTAAAAATAGACATTGTTTTTGCACACTTATGTTAAAGCAGAGACAGTACAGTTCAAAAAATTCAATTTATTATAAAGAAAGTATTCTGTACAAGTCTCTGATTAAAATTGGAGTTTATTTGTTGAAATCAAATTTTCTGCAAAAGAGTCAAGTAGCTATTTAATTTACTGGATAAAGAGAAAATATCATTTTAAAACATTCTCAAAGAAGTCCCATATAACAGAGATATGGTTCAATGAAAACATCTCTCTCTCTTTTATGCTAATAGATTGCAAACCTATATGATATGGGTTCTGTATATTGAGTCCTTTAGACATGACTAACCCCTGAGACCTCTTTTCATATAAATCAGGCCACAAAGTTAATGGGAAGAATTTGAATAACACAAAAAGATCGGGAAGCCTGGTGGTTGCTCATTGGAAAAGAAGGCTTATCCTAAAAGTTATTAATAGTAATTAAAACAGCATGGTACTGGCACAGCAACAGGCTAGTTGATCAGTGGAATCGAATCGAAGACCCAGATATAAATCCACACACATATGGTCACTTGATTTTTGACAAAGAAACCAAATCCATTCAATGGAAAAAGGATAGCATCTTCAACAAATGGTGCTGGTCTAACTGGATGTCTACGTGTAAAAAAATACAACTGGACCCATATTTGTCACCTTGCACAAAACTCAAATCCAAGTGGATTAAGACCTCAACATAAAACTGAGACAGAGGGGAGGACATCCTATTGGGACTCTAGATGAGAGAACCATGGGAGAACAGCAATGTAGAAGGATCCAGTGGGTCCTAGAAACCTACAAGTAGAACATTGTGATAGGCAGATTTGGGCCCAGGGGTCCCGCTCAAACTAAGGCACCAGCCAAGGACAATACAGGCGGTAAACTTTAAACCCCTATCTAGCCAATGGACAGAACAGTCTCCACAGTTGAGTGGAGAGTGGGATATGACTTTCTCACATACTCTGGTGCCTCACATTTGACTATGTCCCCTGGAGGGGGAGACCTGGTGGCACTCAGAGGAATGACAGCATGTCACTGAAAAGAGACTTGATACCCTATGAGCATATACAGGGGGAGGAAATCCCCCTCAGGAACAGTCATAGGAGAGGGAAATTAGGGGAAACTGGGAGAGAGGGGAGAATGGGAGGATACAAGGGATGGGATAACCACTGAGATGTAACAAGAATAAATTAATAAAAAATTTAAAAAAAAAGAGTTCATAGTAATAGGCCCATGGAGGTCCACTACCATTCATTCCTATTGGCTGAGCTTTGGAGTTAAAGGTAATCCAAAGGATGAGAATCTAGTGCAGCGTTGTTGATCAGAATCAGTGACAAAAAATATGCAAAACAGCTCTCACCTGAAGGAATTCTAACCAAAATACAGACAGGAACTGAACTGCACTGTGTAATCCACATTTGGATATGAAGCCAAGTTCAGTGCCTCAAAATCAATGTAATAATATAACAATAATTGTGAAACATAGTAGAAAACAAATATCTACAGTGAAGGTTTTCTTGTGACTAAAAAGAAAAATGTATTTCTACATTGTTAAACAACTTCAGAATAAAATAATGCTTCTACATTTTAACAGAAAAAGCAATAATACCATAAGGCTTGACCACCACTGGCATAGAAACAGGCAGATTAATCAGTGGAATCGAATCAAAGACCCAGAAATAAACCCATACATCTATAGACATTTGATTTTTGACAAAGAAGCCAAAACCATACAATGGAAAAAAATATAGCATCTTTTTTTGAATGTCTACTTGTAAAGCAATGCAAATAGACCCTTATTTATCACCCAGTACATAGCTAAAGTCCAAGTGGATTAACGATCTCAACATAAAACAGACAGACTAAATCTGTTAGAAGAAAAAGTGAGGAAAAGACTTGAGCTCACTGGCACAGGAAACAACTTCCTGAACAGAACACAAGTAGCTCAGGCTCTAAGATCAAGAATTAATATATGAGACTTCATGAAACTTAAAATCTTCTGTAAGGTGAAGGACACTGTCAATAGAGTATACAGACTGGGAAATGATCTTCACCAACCCTACATCTGACAGAGGCCTAACAGCCAAAATATATAAAGAACTCAAGAAATTAAACACCACCAAAGTAAATAATCCAATTTAAAAAAATGCGGCTCAAAGCTAAACAGAGAATTCTCAACAGAGGAATGTCAAATGACAGAAAAACACTTAAAGATTTGCTCAAAATCCCTGGTCATCAGGGAGATGCAAATCAAAACAACTTTGAGATTCCATCTTACACCTATCTGAATGGCTAAGATCAAAAACTCAAGTGACTGTGACCGAGGGGGACTTCCTCCTCCTGTATATGCTCATAGGGTATCAAGTCTCTTCTTGGTAGCCTGCTATCCTTCCTCTGAGTGCTACCAGGTCTCCCCATCCAGGGGACGTGCCACACAGCAGGGAATCCAAGCAGATGTTAAGACTTACAGCCAAACTTCAAGGTCAGCACAGAGAGTCTTACGGAAGAGCTGGGGAAAAGAGGGACCTGGAGGGGTTAGGAGCTCCACAAGTACACCAATGGTGCCCACAAATCCAGGCATAGGAGGGAGTGCTGCAGAGACTGATGCACCAGCCAAGGATCATGCACGGTGTAGACCTAGACCCTCTTCTGACATGTAGTAGATAGGCAGTACAGTTTCCTTGTGGGTCCCATAATATGGGGAATAGGGTCTACTTCTGTCATGGACTCTATTCCCCACACATTGATCATTTCTCCCTGGTTAGGCTGCCTTGCCAGGCCACAGAGGAAAAGAATACAGGCAGTCCAGATGAGAGATGATAAGGTGAGGTCAGATGTTAGCGGAGGAGGGCTCCCCCTTCTGAGGGCTAGGGGAGGGAATGTGGGGTTGAGAAAAGGCAACAGGCTACAATTCGGATGTAAAGTCAAAAAATTAAAAATTTAGAGAACAAACAAACTTGCACCACCAGGAGAAGATAACTTGAAATGAACATATAAGACAGTGTGTGAAAATCAGCAGGGATTGGCGTGGAAACGAGAAAGCTAAATAGATGCAAAGTGCTGCAAAGAGGACAGAAAGAAAAAACCTTTTCAGAGATCCAACATGGAGAGACTTGATATAAAAATTAATAATACTGGAGTAAATAAAATTAAAATTCTTGTAAGAAAGAGAAAAATAATAATCGCAGTGACAGGAAGATAATGTTGCAACACTGGAAACAGAATAGTGAAATGGGTTTGCAGTGTTTTCATGAAGATTAAAACTGAATGGTGACTTTGAGCACAGTGAAGAGTGATGCTGAATAGAGCTTATGGAGGAAAGAAAAGAAGTCCTGGAGTATAAAATTACCACAGGTTGTGATTTTGATTTTTCTCTCTTTAGTTATATTTTCAAAGTGTTGTAGTGTGCTACTAAAATTTATCATATTGTAAGTTTTAGCTGAGAGAAAACTTGCTTGAAAAACTCTTATAGAACTAATTTCTTTTCGTATTTCTATACGTGTACCTGGATGAAGATTGACTGGGTGCTGGGGTAGTCATCCTCCACCCTGGCCTGGTACAGGCTCTGACCGTAGGTGGCCCTGGACATGTCGTCCTTCATTATGACATACAACATTGTTTTCTGTTTCTTGCCAGCTTTTCTGTCTGTCAAATGATGAACTGAGCCCCAGTGAGATGTGGCTTCCACCTCTAGAGGCAGGACGGTCTAAGAAGGAATGTCCTTTGAGCCAAGCCGCATTAACTACAGATATTTCTCTTACAATATAAGTAAATGTAATGAATATGCATGCTTAGTGTGGAACACAACAAAGATAAATACAGAAACCCTTCAAGCTGAAGGTATAATTATTTCTCACAATAACGAGCTTCATAACATTCTGGCTTATTTCTTTGACTTCATTTCCATACATAAATGCAATTAGCTTTGGATTAAAACTCCATAAACTTCTTTTTATTTTGTCCACGACATTACAATCTTATGGCCCACCTATAACATAGACACCAGTCATTTTGCTTGAATAGAGGCTTGTGTTGATTGATTTTGATTATTTGGAGTTTGGGCAGGGTATCAGCCCTAGTTCCCTTGATATGCTTGAGGTAGGCCACCTTCCCTGTTTCAGAGAAGATGTTGTCCCTCCTGGTTGTTTTATTGTTCACTTAAAGCCCTAATAACTGACTAAATTCTGATGATATCTTCCCTCCAGCATTGCCTCTGATAGCCTACTGATGACTTATCGTCAGAGTCACATTGGACTGGTGATTGACACCTCAATATATGACTGCCAACCTGAATCCTCAGCCCTGGTCGTGCAGCACAGTAGAACAGTTGGTTTTCGTGATCACTCTTCAAAGTCCGTGCCTGCTTCTGCTCCAAGTTATTTCACAGCCATGCTCTGAATTCCCTCACTGCTTCTCCCTGGAATCTTGAAAAAGATGCATGGAGTTGTAGCACATTGTGCATTTCTCTTCAAGACAAGCCAGCACTCAGAGGAAGTTCATTCAGCTGTGGGGGTGGGGATGGCGAGATGGGAGATATTTGTATTTTTTTCCTGCTCCTTCTAGCTCACTTGTTTCCATCTTGCCCATGCTATAATCTCCTGTGTCTCCTTCCAAGCTGACTAGTGCTGCCAGATGGATAGATATGTGGAGAAAGTTTATTAAAAAGTCAGAATAATCAATATTTTATCTGTGGTACTTGAAATTCTTGTCCAAATAAAATAAAAGTCTAAGCTTGAATAAAATTTTTTGTAGCATCCCTTATTTCCTCTAGCAAGTTCCAGGTGGAAATTCTTCATAAAATCTATGCTCACTGCCTCACTCCAAGGAGAGTAATTCAGATTCCCAAGTCTTTCCTTAGTGGGTTATAGGAAAGATACAACTTTCAGTCCTCTCCTAAGAAAAATCACCCACTATTAGTGTCATACCCATGGGGATCTATGCCTACAAAATCAACCACCTGCATCAGAGCTGTGACCTTTGCAATGAATGGTTTTATAATAAACATTTACAGACCATCTTGTCTTTTCTTCTTATTATTAACTAAACCACATAGTATAAGTGTTGTTTATATTAAGACCAGCATACTTTGTATACAAATCCTGTGCCACTTCTTTAAGGAATTTGCACAAACCATGCACCACTTCCCACAGAGAACTGAAAGATGACTGTTTTTTTTAGTCCTCGACAGTGAGGCAGACAAGCATAGCAGATATTCTAGCCCGAGAACCAACTTGGTTTGGAGTTAATGATATCTCACATGTAATTATTCACCTGGCAGCTTAGTTCTTTCATATGTTCATAGTATGTATGTATACACCACTTCAAACATTGCCATGCCAAGCGTTTTCAGAACTTTTTGAGACCTGATCTTCATGGAGTTACCTGTTCTTCCATGTCTGAATAACAGTATATATTTCCCTGCCGCCTAGTAACTATCAAATTTGTACAGTTTTTATTCATGTGTATTTCAACTCCTCTGCCTATAGAGAATAGAAACATTGTTCTGCTAAGTGTCAAGATACAAAATCAGTATCTTGAATGACAAACATGCTCAGTAACAAACCAGAAGGAAAATTCCTTTAAAAACAGCCTCACAAAAATGTGCCTTGAAATAATCTTAATCAATGATGTGACAGATCTCCACAAAGAAAACATTAAAGTATTGAAGAAAGAAATTAAAGGAGTAAAAAAAAAAAAAAGGAAAAATCTCCTGTGCTCATGAATTGTTAAGAATAGTATGGAGACAATGGCCATCCTACTATAAAGAATCTACAGATTCATTGTATTCCCAATTAAATCCTCAGTGAAATAACTAGGTTAAAAAATCTTAAAAGTAATACAGAAGCACAAAACGCTCTTAATAATGTCCAAAGTAATCCATACCCAAACCCTTCAAGAAAACTACTGATCACCATACATGATTTCAATATAGTAGAGATATAATAATAAGTGCAACATTGGGCCTGGCTCGAAAACAAACATTTAAGTCAATAGAATGAGTAAAGGAACACATCAAGCTTCTAGAGACAATGGCAAGTGACTGTGTCTGTATCTCTGTGACTCAAGAATTACTGTTTTGCTTCCTGGCTCCCTTACCTTCAGGACTAAAGGTTATGTGATGTTTGGTGCAGGGCTACGATGGCGAGCTGCAACCTTGTTTACTGGCTACAGCTCTCCCTGTTTCCGCAGACTGGAAAACACTGACTTTCTTAGTCTCTTAATATTTGGGATCTTAAATTTTATTTGGTAATATATGGGGTTAAAATTAAAATTTCAGTTTAGACATTGTGAAAACTAATCTAGCAAGTTATAGGATGGTATAAAGCAAAGATATACTCCATGTTAATACCTACTTGAATGATCTCAAAACTGCAATGCATAACTAAACAATTAAGTCATTTAAAGCTGTAGTTTGATTGATGATAATGAAAACACAACTCTTACCTCATAGTTTTTAAGAACCAGATAACTTTTTCTGGACAAATATGAATTACCATGGTCTTAAATCACATATTCATAAGACCCCAAAGTCCATGGAAGTGGTTTCATGAGGTTTTTATAGTAGGAGGACAAAAATGTCACTAATCAAGAGACTTTTCAAATATGTATGAAAAACAAAAAACAAAAATAGAGATGGATCACAACCTCCAATGAGTGCTAATGAATTCTTAGCTTTTGAGTTAGTAGAAGATAGCAGTCTGCTAAATTAATACAATCCAATGAATAACTAGTGTTTTGTACATATCAAACAATTTACCCAATTATGATAAAGTCGTTAGGTCAGGGCCAAAGTGGGACAATACATGGTTATTAAAAGGGCTCTGATGGCCCAAAATAATTAGGTTCTGGGCCTAGCAACATTCTAAACCCTCCATAATCATGATGTTCTCATCAGTTGATCTGCCTTGCAGAAGGTTCAGTCTGACCTTTTTTTTCCACCGGCAGCTTTCACTTACAAATTCTTCCATAACTTTCAGCATGATAAGAATCCCCACACTTGTTAGTCACTAAGCTTGGAGGACACTTTTTCAGGACAGTAACATGGGAAGGAAATGAAGAGATGAGAAGGGAAAAGAAAAGGTTGAAGGGAGAATTCAAGGGAGGAAAGAGGGAGGGACAGAGGGACGGAGGAAAAGGACAGAGACAGAGAGACAAAGACAGAGAGACAGAGAGAAAGAGAGAGAGACAGAGACAGAGAGAGAGACCGAGACAGAGAGACAGAGACAGAGAGACAGAGAGACAGAGAGAGAGAGACAGAGACAGAGACAGAGAGAGAGACAGAGAGAGAGACAGAAAGGGACACAGAGAGAAAATAGAGCACAGGATAAGAGGCAGAGGCCACATAAGGACGGCTGACTCACTGTGTTCCATTCAGCACCTGGCACATTCAAGTATGTCTTTGCAGTGTGAGTCAGATCCACTAAGAAGCACGATTCTTACAAGAATCCTGCAGCATTATTACCACTTTAAGTATAGGGGTTTATTCCAGGACCTCTGATGATCCTGATTTTGAACCCACATCAGAATTGAACTAGATGCCCCTTTTGGAGCTCCCCGAGGGCTGCAGATTCTGTGTCACCAACACCAGAAGAATGCAAAGAAAGCTTACTTCAGGATGCCTGTCCTAATTTCAGACATCTGCAGACCCAGCTGGGAGTACCTATATCCTCATTAGCTGTAAGACTTGGAGATGCCTTTGAGTTGAAAGGCAGAGTGTTGTAAAAATTCAAAGTGCACGTGTGCCCCAGAGAGTCATAGTGTTTGCTGGTTTGTAACATGCATATTCAAGTCCCAATAACATGAGACCCCAAATCACCACTTCATCAAGGGCTGCATTACAGATACCTGTTTACAGTTGCCAGAAACCAAAGGACCTGAAGTTTTCCGTGAGATCTCTGTATTCATTTTTTTGCTTTTAACCTATCCAAATTATTTGAACATCAGTAGTAGCTGTGGATTGGCAATAATAGTTCTATAATGAATGGCTCTTAATATGTGAAAGCATATAATAATGTTTTTACAGTAATAAAACCACATTATCATAATCTCTAATAGAAATAAATAATAACTTTTCCAATGTTATTTTTAATGAAGGGATAGTAAAGTATGAAATATTCTTCAAGCTAAAACTTCTCTTAAAAATTAAGTTACTAAAATTAAAAATAAAAATAATTGAACTTATGCAAAATGTGAAAGAGCCGATGGAAAATAATTGAACATATATGGAAGAATTGATCACTGTGTATATTACATCAGGCTATAAGAAGAGCAATGAGGAAAGGATGGGCATATTCCTATTAACATCAATAAGCCCAAATTCACCCATGCCAAAAATTTTTACTCACATTAATACATGCTAAGTTTGCTTAAATTGTAAATGATTTGTCTATAATCAAAACAGAAATATCTGGGGTTATTTGAAAAGTTTATCATAGCTCATGTCGGGAACTGCATGTATTCAGCTATTAGTTTTGGTATACACTGTTATGACATTTACAGAATCTATTTGCCAAGTCTACTGCAAACTCTGACTTCCTCGTATATTTGATGGAGCACTTCTGCTTACATAATAATTTAAAATATCACAAATATTATCTTCAAATACACTCATGGAAATTTTTCTTATTTTATGACAAGGACGAATCAAAATTTCAATGAACAGTCAGCCATAAGGGATTAAACATTTTGATTCTTTATGGCTATCACAATTTATAGTTGTGATATATTCTGTGATTTATGACACACACACAATTTTTAAATCTCCTAATTATTTAGGGTGATTTTAGATTAGTCTTCAACACAGAGAACATAATGTATTTGAAAAAATATAGTAAAATATGAAACATATCTACTGTGTTTTCAATTCACACATTTCGGGGCCATGTTGTTCAGCCCATACAATTTCATATTACATGTATAATGATTTGTTTCATAATGTATGACAGGTTTCACAGTCTGGAAACATCCTATCCATTAGCTAAGGAAACACTTCATTTGGTGTTTCTATAAAAAAAAAATAGGCATTTTAACACGGATTATCTTTTTAAAAGTTTGATAACTATCTTTCAAAAGCATTTGACAAAATTTAATTACCATATACAACAGCTAAGAATTTATTCAGATGATAATTAAAATGAAGATGTTGACTTACAAGTCCTCAGAATCATGGAGCATGAGTCAGAATCCAACATCCAACTCATTCCTCCAGAGACTCTGTAATCTAAGTAAGTCAAGAGAGAAGAAAGCTACTGAAGCTCATTGTGCTAAGTGATTTCAGGCAGAATATGAGGTTTTTTTCAAGAATATGTATAAATATTTTTAGATGTCCATATTTCTTTTACTGATTTTTATAGTGTACTTAGGTGTCACAAATGTGAAAGGTTACAAACCATAGGAATTATCAGAATAAAATGGACTACACTTAAAGCTACTTCATGAGAGATCTCCACCCCGCTTTGTCTTCCACTCAAATCTTTTCCAAACTAATTGTATCTGCTGGATATATTTTATATAAATCTATGTGAGTCTGGAGTTTATAAGCTGGGCATACTTTTGAACATCCAGCATCAAGTGTAGACAGGTACACAACCTTCCAGGTCTCAGTTTACACCATGGATTAAGATGGTAACAACCAAATGGTAAATGTTATTCATGGTTTTTGTTGAGGTTCAATTTTTTTAATGATAAAGTTCCTCGGTTATTTTAAAGTGCATTTCATCTTACTTTGGTTGAATGATTGTGTGGAGGGCAAAGTTCCCAAGAGTCTACATCCTTTGGGAAAGCCCCATAATATCTTAGTACAGGTAAATATGACAATTTCTCCCCTGAGCTCCTCCACTGTGAGGCTTATTCCTATGCTGTGTTGTATCCTGCTTGGCTCATGGATATAGACCCATATTTTCACCATCATATATTACAGTCTTTTTAAGGACAGCCTTATAAGTGCAAGACTCTTTGCTGACTTGACTGCCAAGTTTTGCCATGATAGGGTAAGCAAGTCCTTCATATTTCCTGCTTCACAATTAAGTCTGTCAGATACACTGGGACAGAAGGCTAAAGATGATGCCCCTACATTATAGAGAGATATTAGGTGACAGGCCCAGCAATAACTGTCTGTGTCATCTCTTAGTTTTAGAAGCTGCTTGCCTGTACTTCCTACTTCAGTAATAATTGTATACTTTCTCAAGTCTCTGATGTGGTTGAAGACTAGAGAGTCATAGTTTCATAGTTAGGCTTAGGTTGTTTAAGACTTAAGAAAATATTCTAAGGTCTAGAAAGATATTTTTAATTTGATGCATACAAGACATGATAGAGAATGATTCAGGTACAAAATTTAGATTCTTTTCTATAGGGTAGATAGTATTTTCTTTAAAGTAGTCAAGTACAAATGAACTAAACATTTTGAATGTAACTTTTACATAAGGATTTCCTGATTGTTTCATAACTGTTCTTACTGTATCTAGTTTATTGTTAAATAAATGAAGTCCATATGCATTTGAAAAAGAAAATTAAGAAAATCTAATAGAAAATATAAATGTTGGTGTCAGTCTGCAAGTATTCTAAAAAGAAACGCTGAGTGATGGAGAAGTAGCTCAGTGATTAAGAGCATGTGGCTGTTATTCCAGAAGATCCATGTTCAATTTACAGCACCAAGAGAGAGACTCACAACCATCTGTATCTCCAGTTTCAGGGTATCTAACGCAAGTACTTTTTAAAAGAAAGAAACCTTGTACGATTACTTCAAATTTTGAGACATCATTTTTTTTGTAATCTACCTGTACATGCTGAGATAACTGCAGACAGTGCTTAATGGTCCTTAATAAAAAAGAAAATATTTTGTCCTTTGGAAGTCATATGGCCACATTGCAACTAATCAGCCCTACCACTGCATATGAAAGCAGACATGGCAAAATGTAAATGAGTATCTAGCTCAGTACCAATAAAATTATTTGAAAAAAAAAAAAAAGGTTTTGCCCTAAGAGGTATGTCCCTTACCAAGAAGCAAGATGATTTACATAATGTGCAATGAGTGTTAGTTAACATTGATTTATATAACTCAAATATAAAATGTGTATTTATGGAATTTAAATAGGTATAAATAACATCCATGAATGTTAAAGATAACAGTATCTAAATTAGTTCCAGTTTCTGACTAATAAATAGAATAGCATTGATGACCAAACATCTCTGCAGTAGGGTGTAGAGTCTTTTGGTTATATGCCTAAAATTGATATATAGTTTGATCTTTAGGAACATCTATTCTCACCCAATAAGAAACTGTCACACTGATTTCTATTATAAGTACACATTTGAGCTATCACCAGCAGTAAGTAAATGTTCCTTTTCCTACATTCTCACCATCATGAGCTATCATTTGTTTTATTGTTTTTTGGCCATTCTGATAGGCATAAGATGAAATGTCAAAGTAGGTTTAGTTTAGTTTATATTTTCTTGATAGTTAAATATGTTCAACGTTTTGCACCCCCCCCCCGAAGTCAGATCCTCTATATTACTTTTGTTGTAAGAAGATTTTTAGGCAGTATATTCTGATTATATTTTTCTATCTGCCTACTCTCCACATAACCTTCTGACTTTCCCATGCACCAAAATCCATATCCTTTTTTTCTTTAACTTATTATAATGCAAGTTAGCATATAAATTAATTATAATAAGAAAAACAATAAGAACAAGAATAACAAGAAGAACTGTCACAGACATTAGGACAAGTTGTAGAGGCTTTGCCTGACAAAGTTCCAGAGACTTCCAACTGTACAACATGATCTCTAGACATTCAGAACAGCTGTTGAGGTGATCCGCAGCTAATCACCACTGCCCTTAAATACTATGTATGATCCAGATGTAATTTTTCTAAATTACATTGAAATCTGCTTTTCTTCTACACCTGTCTTTCTCTGTATTTTTCGCTTTTACTGAGCACTAATTAAATTCACACAGGGAAACCTTTTTCCCACAGAGAATGTTGAAGGAACACATCTGGCCAATGGTTTGAGACAATAATACAGTTTTTTGCTCTGACTGTAAGTGCCCCAACAGAAACTGCATGAAAGAAAGTTAGGATCTTGACATAACAGTACCTGGCTAGATATTATTAGGTGGAGAGCAATTGAAGGTGGACGTGAAACACCATGCTATACAGATATTTTACAATAGAGGACCCCTTGGCAATTAGTCTAAGCTTAGATAACAAACCTGTTGGTTTGGGGCTGGGAATAAGTCAAGTTTTCCCTTTATTTAAGAACATTTAGCTCAAGCAATGTTTATATGACAATCATGGAAACACAATGGTTTTAGCCAGGGGAAATTTATTATTAAACTTTACAGAGTATTGTTTAAGAAATAATAATCAGGTTATGCTGACCACTGCTTAGAAATGTATTGCTTTTTGCTGTATGCTTTATTGTAGATTATACAGAACTGTTTGTATTTCCATGTTAGAATGTTCTCTTGCTTTGTTGATTTTTAAATGTGTATTGATTGTAAATGATGAAAGTAATCATGATATAATCTATAATGAAAAAAAATGAACTTCACTTTAAATAAAATTCTGGGTTTGGACCAAGAAAAAAAGAAAGCAAGAAACAGACACAGAAAAGTAAGGGTAACAACAAGCAGGTACAGACAAAGAAAAGTTAGCAGGAACAAGTGAGCCAGAGACAGACAGGCAGTAAGAATGTGGGAGAGACAGAAAAATAAAGTTATCTTGGGCTTTAAGACCTTTAGTTTTGCACCACATATGCCTGGCTCTCCAGTACTTATTTTTCCTCCATTCCTCAATAAATACATTAACATGTTTGTTTTTAATTTACTTTGCCAGTCAAGGCAAGAAAAAGTCAATGAAAGTTGTAATCTGTAACAAATAACATTCATCATTTTGCAATAATTGAATCACACACAAAACAGGTGGCATTCCCAGCTAGGATTCTTGGTGGTATAAGTGCTCCAGGAATCCTATTATTGAAGAAAAGGTTCAGCTTCCAATCCTTAGCCAATAAATCCATTTTTATTCCCTTTTTGTGTTGACATATAAACACCTGCAATTGCCTAAATATGAGCTGCTATGAAAGCATGCTTTCTACAAATTTTATATATTATATATCCATGGAATTTTCCCAACAACAGATGGTGTAGAGAAAACATGACAGTTAATATGCGATTCTAACTTCAATCTTACAATAACATTTTAAATTCTCAGTCTGTTAATATATAATTAAATAAGAAAGGAGATTTTTTGAGTACTATTGTTTAATCATGACAATGAAATATTTTCTAGACAACTGTTTTTGTAAATAGTATGCTGTTCTTTCAAAATATTTTTGTATTTTCATAGACACTTCTCAACAGAACCATGAGATTGCATTACAATATATCCAGTATAAGTCAAAATATTATCAACATGCATTTAATATTACCAACTAATTAAGTAAGACACTGGCTATTTTGGAGCATATTGACTCCCTAATGGTTCTGTGACTGACTACTTTCCACAGCATGTACCTCTGCTCAATATGGTGAGAGCATTATATGACATATTGTTAGTCTAAAGAAAAGATCAAAACTTAAATACAGACCCTACTGAATGAATATTATTTTTATGATCATAAAGATAAAAGTCATAACATAGGGAACATATATCTATGCATTACCTTAAAACTATCTCAGATACTGGAATCTCACGAATTGATTAGAATGGTACAAATGTCATAGTTTAATTAGTAACTTCTATTACTTTTGATGACCAAAAATGCATTGTTGAATGAATGGCATGTTTAGGTATGCCAAATATAATTACATCAACTCTGAATAGAATTTTTAATTGCATTTTTAATTTCAAATCTGAAATCTGCTACATATTTGCTGGTTTTCTTTTGTATAAAAAGAGATTGATATAGCTACTATCTGTTTTCTGGATGGAAATACACAAAGCTATGTGTTTTATTACTCCATTTGTATGTATAATTTTCTTACTCCTGCTCCCCTTTCTCATGTTCCTGCACCACTTCCTGATCCTTTCCGCCTCCCAGTAACTCCAATTAGGATAAAAGCTAACACGAAAAAAGAAAATGGTAACAAATTCTGGTGAAGATGTCGAGAGTGAGGGACCCATATTCATGGCATTTGAGACTCTGGGCTGGTGTTGCTGCTACAGAATTAATGTGGAAGTTCCTTTAAACATTAAAAGTAGAGCTATTATTTGACCAGTTTTAGCACTACTTGGCTCATATTCAAGGGACTGAAATTATTCTTACCACAAAGACACACATACACAAACACACACACACACACACACACATACACACACACACATTATTCTCAGTATATTATTCACAGCAGTGAAAAAGCAGAACCAGTTGAAATATTTATCAATAGATGAACACATATGGAAACTCTACAAACATGCAGTATTATTCAGCTTGAAAGAATCTCTTTCTCTCTCTCTCTCTCTCTCTCTCTCTCTCTCTCTCTCTCTCTCTCTCTCTCTGTCTCTCCTGCTCCTCCTCCTCCTCCTCCTCCTCCTCCTCCTTTGGGTTTTCAAGACAGGGTTTCTGTGTGTAGCACTGAATGTCTTAGAACTTACTCTGTAGACGAAGCTTGCCTTGAATCTAGAGATCTGCCTGCATCTACTCCTTGTGTCTTGAGATCAAAGGCACTTATCACTAAGCCCAACTGAAACCTATTATCTTTAATGATTGTTAAATAATATTATTCTAAAATTGTTTAATGATACCATTGGTTAAATGTAGAACAGGAATATCCCTGAGCAAATGTCTATGTGTATTAACCACCATTTCTTCTAATTTTAATTTAGTATAACTATAAAAAACATCTTCATACTGTATATATACACCCAGGCTCATGGATTAAAACATGAAGAACACAGGTCCTTAGTCCAAGAAGCTTTAAGCACATTGTAAGATACAATCAGATCCTATATTAAGAAAAAAAAAGATGTCTAATTCTATGGATATCAGGGATTCTGAACCTCCAAAAACTGAGTTTCAAACTCCTAGATTGTATATGTGCATTAGTTTATATGATTTTATATAGATTTTAGATTATCTATAACTTTTAATGGCCACTTGAGCTTATCTATGACTTCACAGCCATCAAAACTCTTTGAAAGGTTAATGTAGAAGGTGCACTTTCAGGGCCAATGAGAAGATGGCGTGAACCACTTTTTGAAGCCTTCCCATTGGAAGCTGTTATGCTGAGCATGAGGAATGGAATCTCACTTAAAGCCAGACCATTTCAAATGAAGGCAACAGACTGTCCAGTCATGAAAGTATACAGCAGCATGGTATACAAGGAGAACTTTAAAAAGTAAGTTGAGATAGATACAGGCAGGAGTAGAGCAAGGAAGTAGTAAAGCATGAAGATGCTGAGTTAAGTAAATATAAACATAGAGATCCTAGGTGCTACCATCTGAAATGTACCATACAGTAAATGCATCTAGAACTTTTCATAGAGGCAAAGCACTGATTGAGAATTGAGCAAATAGAGCAAAATGAAAGTCTGAGGATGAAACTACGAAGAACAGAGCAGCAAGTCCACCTCAGAATGAAGAGGACCAAAACCAGGACATAGCAGCAATATGGAAAACCAGTTTATACTAATGACATCTTTTCTACAGTAAAATGCTAGACAAAATAGATATCATGTATATTTCCCAACAAACAGGCTTTGTATCCAGTATAGTGGGGCCACCACCTACTATGACAGGGAATCAATGATCAAGGTTTCATTTGGCCTGGAGTAAACATAGTGTTTTAAACGTAGACAGTGGTCAAGAGCAGGGGCTCTGGCAGTGAACTTGGATCATGACCCATCATGACTTGTGTTGAATTAACACTATTCCTAGGGGATATACACATATGTACACAACCCCATTACAGACCACAGACAAATCAAAATATGATTCTATCAAAAAGCAACTTGGAAAACCAATGAGTGTTGGGCTTGCTTATGAGCACAGGTGAAGGATTTCTAATAGGCTTGAGTAACTCTAAAGCTTCTATACACCAGAAAAGTCTTACTATAGTGTAGATGACAAATATCCACTGGTGCTTAAAAGGAGTTCCCTCTTTGTTAACCTCCCACACGTACATATTCTAGCTCCACCACAAACTATGATGTCACTTGTCATAAAAGAATAATTATAAACACATTACTGGAAGATGGAGGCAGAACTATCTTGAATTCCAATGGTCCTCCTAACCCCATCCCTTTGTTAAGAAATGTCAACAGGTACAATCCTGAAAGACTCTCACAAGCTATCACATTTGATGAACAAGTCTGCTATTACACACAAAGGATGGTGGTATATAGAACCTTGTTATGACTGTGCATCTTTGGCCCTTCAGAACACTAGATTTCTTAGTGGGCCACAAGTGGAGTTGAAAAGAATATTTTTAAATCAATAGCACATGTTGTATTTTGGAATGCAAATATAGTTACTTCTGCTTCAGTACACCGAAAATTGAAATTATATATCAGAGAAAAAACATATCGTTAAAACTAGAAAAATTAGAGTTGTATCCACTTTAATGTGTCATTTTTCCTATACTCCATCCTTCCTCATCACATATTATTACCCTCCTGATCCCGTATATGTTTGGACTTACTCATACTGAGACCTATTTATGTGTGTGAATAGATTCTAGGCCAAGGCCCACATGTTAGGGAGAACATTTTTTTCTTAGTTTGGATCACCTTGCTTAATACTAGTCTTTTTGGGTCCATCAATATTCTTACTAATTTCATTTTCTTTACAGCTCAGTAATACTCTCTTGTGTATGTGTACCACAATCTCATTATCCATTCATGTGCTGGTAGACATCTAGGCTGGTTCCATTCCCATGCCCTCAGGACTAGCGTAACATAAACTGATTTGAATAATGGCTGGATTAATTTTCACTGCCACCAGCAGTCAATAAGGGTTCCTCTTTCCCCACGTGTGCTCCAACATTTGTTGTCTGATTGATTGATTATAGCCATTTTGACTAGGGTGAATGGTATCCCTGAATTTTTTAACATTTAAATATATTTCTTTTTTATTTTACTTTTACATATGCATTTATATTATTACACATATATACAATAAACTACATACAACAAGAAGAACTGTGAAACAATCATAAATTATATTAATGTTACATTCATAGTGTTTTGCCCATTTGTATTTGGCAACCATGGAGAAAACATCTTTCCTATCTTGGCGAGTCTAAAATTCTGAATGTAAATCACTATCTACCATATCTCATCTCTATCAACTTAAAAACATCTATCTACACCTAAAAAACTTCTCCCCTAAACAACTAAGCTTACTTGTAAAACTAAACTATCTTGTCTTCAACCCCATCAAAGATTGCAAAGGAAAGAATATATTTTATCATTTCAAAAAACACGGAGAAAATGGTGACCAATAAGCATTGTTGCTTTTTCACCCTGTGTCATGTCATCATCACTTGAGTAGGATGCAGTTCTCCGTGGATATCTTGCTTTTCTGCATATTTTTCAAGCAATGAATCATACTGCCAATCCTGGACCATCTTATAGGGATGCAGGTATAGTTCCTAGTTGTACAAGACAATATAGTACTTCCCTCCAGAAGCAAAGCCAAGGAGCCATACTGCTAATTACAGAAGATTCATGCTTTCTAGCATCTAGGTTGCTCTGACCTATGTAGACAAATTGTATGTGTGGGTGTCGTCTGACCTCTGTCATCTGATCTTTGTGAAGACATCTTATGGGAGTGGGTATCAGAAAACTTACATTGACAAATGTTGACATTCCACATGCTATTTATTCCTATGAGTAACAAAGTATTTTTCCCAAAACTTAGGGTCTTGTATCTTCTGCCAGAATCCATTAAACTGAGGTAGGCTAACAGTTTAGCATAGATACTGAACAAACTCTCTGAGCCTTTGCAGTTCCCAACATATTTTGTTTTTCCTAATGCACAGATGTTATGTTATGGAAACCTAGGCAACAATCTGCACTCAGAAAGCTAATTTTGAGGTTTTGAGTCTTAACAATATCCTCTTGAAGTTGACACACTGCTCTCAGAATAAGTACCTCTTCCTGAGACAGTCGCTCTTCTGTCTGGGTCCAACTCACTAAAAATTTCACTTCACTTTTCTTGAACTGAGATTTACTTTAAGAAAAAAATATTTTTCCATAAACCAAAAAATGGCTTTACTAGATTAGAATCATTTCAATTTAAATAATTCCATCAAAACATAATGTTCTCATTTTAAGATATTTCCTAGCAACCTTGAAATTTCATCATACAGAGGATACATTCATATTGTAAAACCAATTGGCAATTTTGTCTTCGATGATAAAACATCACAAAGGAAACAAAACATAGGAGGTATACCATGATAGGGCATAGTTTATGACATGATCTTAGCTATAATAAAACAACTATTCCTCCATAAAAGTCAGTTTAGAGCACATGGAATTTAAAGACACAATTTGAGACAATTTGCTTCTAAAATTAATTACCTATTTCCTACCTCATTGAAGGAATGGACAGTGACACCCTTAGGCTCTTGTAACAAATGAAAAAAAATCTATAGTTTCACATTTTGTGGTTTCTGACACTGTGGCAATACTTGAACATCAATAGTTAACCCATAGAGGCCCCAAGAGACAACTCATTGCAGCCAAAAAGTTAGAGGGTGATTTGTCATTACTACCATGTCAGAATTACTACCATAGCATTTCATTTCAACACTTACTGTATATTTTAATATATTCATTTGAAGTTTGAGAAATATATTTATACCATCATTTATATATGATTCTTCACATATGTATATATCCTGTAATTAATTTATATTGAATTCTTAGTGACATCAGTTATTAAGTTATTAAATTTCAATCTTTTTGTCATTAATTGTTATTATAGGCTTACACACATGCATATATATATATATATATATATAACTATTCTTGGTCCTTATGTTACTTGCATGTATATGTCTTCAGGGATGGCCATTGGTATTGGATAACTAATTGGTGTGCTCTTCCCTAGGGAAGACACATATTTCTCCTGTTCAGCCTTCTTTACTTGCCTGTAGTAATAGCAATAATGAAAAAGAAGGCCATGAATTTTTAAAGACAGCAAGTAGCAGTATATGAGAATTTGAAGGGAGGAAATGCAGGAAGAAATGTTATTACAATCTCAAAAATGAAATTAAAAAGCAAAATCTCTCTCACACACACACACGCACACACACACACACACACACACACACACACGTGAGCACACGTGCTCATGCATGCACACACATCCAGCTGTCATGCTTTCTGAATCCTATCCACCTAACATCTTTTTGCGAACCAATATAATCAGGTTTTCTTAACATTATCTAATTTCTAACAAATGCTTCTAGTCAAAGCAAAAAGACTTTTAAAAACAGTTTCATTAACTTTCTATCATTGTCTTATCCATAGTCACTGAGAACGCAATATTTCAACCTTATTTACCCACAAACCACCAAAAATTTCTTACCAGACACACGACATCCTTTGTGTTATAGTTAGAAGTTAGAAGTTGTTGGCAAAGGAGAGGGACACAGACTGCCTGCCTGCCAAACTCTTCATCTGCTTCAAATGTGGTCATATTATTGACAGAAAATAAAAACTGAATTCTTAAAACCTATCATATCATCAAGTTCATAATTATAATACATTAGACAATTATCTTATTTTTATTTTTGAAGTTAGAATTTAATTACATTTTCTATTTTATTTTCCTTCCTCATAATCCTCCTGTATACTCTTCCCTTCTCCCTTTCAAATTCAAGGCCTCTTTTTGCATGATCTATGTGGCATGTTTGTATACACATACATACCAAAATATAATCTGCCCAGTTCCCTTAGTAGCAAATAGTACTTGTTCCAAGATTAATAATTAGGACTATATTGAGCACAAATGACTTACTTCCAGGTTATTGTTATCATACTAGACACATCAACCAGAAATAAAGGGATGGAAACCAAAAATAATAACTTTCAATTTTGGCATAATTTTAGACCTGCTAAATACTTGGATGAATGGTACAAGTAATTCTTAATCTAATTTCACTAAAATTCCCTCAAATGTTGGCATCTAATTTTCCTGAGCTGTCCCCAGTGAATAGTGTGTAATATCAATACCTATAAAAATCTTTTATTTTCCAGGTTTTTGAAGATGAAATAGACTTATAATGCCTCTTTTCAAAAAACATACTTCACTGTGAGTTTTATTTTTAAAAAGGAGTGATAAATATTGTCATGAATGAAGAGTAATTTTCTAAGTTAAACTTTATTTTATTTTTCCAAAGAGAGAAAGAAAGAAAGAAAGAAAGAAAGAAAGAAAGAAAGAAAGAAAGATCTATAGTTTGCCTGTTTCAATTGGTGGTGTGTGAGGAAGTCCTCTGAGAACCGAGGTACTCTGGGACTTCATAGTTTCCCTCACTGGCTTTGGAGCTTTTAAGGGTTCTTGTAATTTTCTTGTTAGTAATAGATTGTACTATCAGGGACAACCAAACCCATAAATTGTCCATGTACACCTCAAGTAAACCCACACATAGTCCACACATAAGAACCCGTACACACAGAAATCCACATATAAACCAACTCATGCAAACACAGAAATAAACATACATATATACACACATATGCAAAGCACAGCAAGATCCTCCCACACATTAATAATACAGATCTAAATACTATTCCCACTAAGAATACCACATACAAACCTACATAAAAATCTATACTGCAAACTCACTCACAAATCTAAAAATAAACTTATGCATACTAATGCATGACCATGAACAAAAACTATATAAGTTCCCATACCTCAAAAAATCCATACAAATAATACCACACATTAAAACATACATTTCTAAAGAAAAAACTACTACACATACAGACCCACAAATGAACCCACATGTAAAGCCCCATGGGGGGAAACATTTACAAAGGTACACTTATAAGGACATACAAAATCCAATGTATAAATCTGTACACGAAAGAAAACACACACAATCAGTACACAGATACACATATATAAACACATACATAAAAACATTATACAAATGCACATGTCAAGGCATAAGAACTCAACCCCCATCTAAATACATATATAAACTCACTCACTTAAATCCTAACAAACACAAACCACACATATACAAAGGCAAATACCAACACATATATTAACTGAATTCACAGTAAGATCAATTTTGCAAAACAGCAGAAAGGGCATGACTTCCTATTAAATAATCCTGCACCATTTGATAACCAGGTAAGTGGTAACAACTATTTTATGACTCACAAAATATTCAAATATCTATCATGAGGCTATGGATATAGATGTGTATGTAAACAATAACATTTATAAAAAGACACAGGGAACTGACTTTTTATTGTTATGGAATAATTTTTTTAAAAAATATTAAAAATATCAAATACAAGTAATAAATAACTTGAGCTGCATGAGGTAAGGATTTGTGTTTCCTGTGAGAAAGTCAAGCCACAGACCTGTGCAAATTCTTGACTGCATCTATCAAAGAAAGTGCTGTCTCTTTGATATGAAGAACCTCTACACATGGGCAACTGACCAAGAAGCAAGTAGTCAAAGGATGTTGACTACACCTAGGCAAAAATAACTCAATGATGGAAATCATTTGAAACTATTCTCCATTCATTATTTTTGAGCAAAAGACTAAATCTGCAGGAGTCCAGCCTGCGTGCCCTGTTTACCTCAGTAGACTGGAAGTGCAGGTTAGTAGCTTTCCAAATGAGAAGATGACAGAGACACACATGGTTATTAGCCACATAATACAGGAAAATAGGTTCGGATGGGATGATTTTAGACATCGATGGAGTTAGTTACACTTCTCTCTGCCTATTCATATTCCTTATCAAGTCCTGCTCTTATAAACTTCCTAGTTCCATTTATTTATTTATTTTATATATTTGTTTTTATCTGTCTGTCTATCTATCTATCTATCTATCTATCTATCTATCTATCTATCTACCAATTTTGTGTGCTCATACATGTACAAATCTCCAAGCACTCACAATGAGAGCAGAGAACAACCATAGAAGTCAGCTCTTTCCTGCTGTGTACTATGTGAGGATTGAACTCGGGCTTGATGACAAACACCTTTATTCAGTAAGCCATCTTTCTGGATGTGCAAAACTATTTTTTAAAATCCCTCTTCAGGGACACAGCACGGTGACACCAGGCCCACGGTGAAGAACATTACTTACAGTATTGATTTTCAGAAAGACTTGCAGGTTGTTAAGGTTTATGACACATGAAATTTAGCACATTCATCTCTTCTCATAATCATGATTTTATCCGTTTCCCTTTACTGATGCATTGGGTTACTTTATCTATCTGGCCTTCAGAATGAAGGAACGAATGCTTTGGGAAAAATAAGGAAACTGAAATAAATAGAACTGCATGGTTCATATAACACATTCTGCCAGTTTTTACTCTTGTTTCCTGGCAGGCAGCATGTGGTTTTCCTCCACACTGTCACTCTCTTGCCAGCTTGTGCAGCGATATTTGAGCACCTTGTTTCATCTCTATTGTCCCTTAAGGTTTATCTGGCACATCCCGTTGCAGATTTCATCGTCACTGAGGATTTTACTGCGACACTGGTGGTGCTGAGAAAAGAAAACACTGTATCCCTACAGGAAATGAAGGACATTGCTGAAATCCTGTGTAACATCAGTAATCTACACAGGTGTATGAAGAGTGGAAACTGCAGATATGAACAAAGAATTTTAAAAGATAATTTCTGGCACTCTGCTGTTGTTTTTTGAGACATGATCTCATTGTATAGTCCATTGCTGTCCTCAAAAATCAGAATTCTTCTGCCTCAGCTTCTCCAGTAACAATTTTACCATTCTATGTGACTTATTTCTAGTACTTTGATTACTTACTGTGGACTATTATCTTATAAGACATATGATATATAATTTATAAAATTACATTTGCTTTGATGAAAATTATATTTTCATTACTATTGACATATAAATTTTGCATGTTCATAAATATGCTTTGTCGCCTAATTTAAATGTGGAGAATACAGAAGCTTATCCATTTTGAGAAGTCCTATTTATTAATTGTTGATCTTAGAGCTTGAGCTATTGGCATTCTGTTCAGGAAGTTGTCTCCTGTGCCAATGAGCTCAAGACTCTTCTCTACTTTTTTTTTCTAACAAACTTAATGTATCTAGTATTATGTTGAGATCTTCAATCCACTTGGTCTTTAGTTTTATGCAGAGTGATAAATTTTATGCAGACAGAATACTGTTAGACCAGCACCATATATTAAAGATGCTATCTTTTTTCCACTGTATATTTTTGGCTTCTGAGAAAGGGGGTGCTGTAGAGACTGATGGATAAACCAAAGATCAGGCATGGGGAGGCCCTAGACACTCTACTCAGATGTAGTAGATAGACAGCACAGTCTCCATGTGGGTCCCCTAATATGGAGAGTAAGGACTACTTATGGTATGGACTCTGGCCCCCCAACATTGATCACTTCCCCCTAGGGGGGGCCTTGATGGCCACAGAGGAAGAGAATACAGGCAGTCCAGAAGAGACTTGATAGGCTAAGGTCAGATGTTAGGGGAGGAGGGCTCCCCTTTCTGAGGACTAAGGGAGGAGGCTGAAGGAAAAGAGAATATGAGGGAGGGAGGGTGGGATTGGGAGGCAATGAGGAGAGGCTACAATTGGGATCTAAATTGAAAAATAAACAAAATTTAGATGAATTAAATTTAACATCCATTTCTAAAAGCACAACAACAACAAAAAAAAGAAGTAGAGAATACATTGTGATCAATTTAACTTTTCATCAACAGAGAAAAGATTAACCATATACATAAGACAAAGATTATAAGTAGTGTTCTGAGAATATGTTCAGAGTTGGATAACTATATTCCTTATGTTATAAGTCACTTTGGTCACCATATACCAGTATCATTAATGCTAATATTTTTTTATTGGCACAAGGTTGAGTGAACCAAAAATTAGGTGTAAGATGCATTCTCTTGCATAGCACCCACTAACTTTTCTTATTCCATTTTTACTTTTCCATTAGTTTTCCTATTTAATTTTCTATTGGTGTACAAAACACCATAACCAATAGCAACTAGGGAAGGAAAAATTTATTTTGGCTGACAACTCTCAGATTGCATTGCATCACTGAGGGACATCAGAGCAGAAACTCAAAGCAAAACCCTAGCGGCAGGAACTGAAGTTCTTATAGGCTTGATCCCAGTGGCATGCTCCCTCTGTGTTGTTGAACATCCATTACTACTTTCCCAGGCATGATGTCACCCAGAGTGAGCTGGGAACTCTTGTATCAATCATTAATTAGCAAAATGCCCTGAAGAGTTATCTACAGATACTCTGAATGGAACATTTTCTCAGTTGAGATTTCTCTTCTCAGATATTGTAACCTGTTTCAGTTTGACAAGAACAACAGTATCAACCAGGAAATTAAACTAGTTTAAAACACATCATATAAATTATATGTTAAATTTATTTGAATAAAAAATGAACAGAGATGAGCTAACCTAGCTGTATCAGTCTGTCCTTTGGCAATTGTATTTCTTTCATCTATACATTTTAATTGCATGGGAGAATTTGAATGTGTATTAATATTTTAAGTTTTACAACAATTTGAAAAATTCCAAAGCTAATTTTAGAACCAAGAAATAATCTTTGAAAGAATAAGAAATAGGTTAAAATAATGTCTCAGCTGTTAACAGCACTTCTTGCAGAGAACCCAGATTCGGTTTCCAGCACCTGTATGGTGGCTTCCACCAATCCATAACTCCAGTTTCAGACTATTGGATACTTTCTCTGACCTCCATGAGCATCCAGTATGCACAGGGTACACATACATACATGCAGTTTTTGAACTTTGGGGGCATATGTATCTGAACACATCTGTAGCACCAATTGCCTCAGTGCAAGTAGTTTTACGCTGCCTAGTGTAAGAAAAAGAGACCCCTTGTTTTTGCTAGTGTTTTTTTTTTTAATCATAAATAAAAATAATAATATGTAAAAAAACAAAATAGATGTTAACCTGTGGTTGATGTTTGTATAGGCCTTCTAGTCAAAAGAAGGCATCAGGTAATTTGAAGATACATACAATTAGATAGCAGAAATGGGAAGAGAATCAAGGAAGCACCTGGGCCACACCCACACATTGATGTCACACCACTCACTCTGGCTAAGGGCTGACCTTCACCACCACTTCAACCTGAGCACAAGGGAAAGTAAGAAGCAGAGCGGACTATCTTGTAAGTGCTACACCACTAGGCAGAACACAAGGAAAATAGGAAATAATCATCAGGATGACAAGCAATGGGGATTCCATGAGAGGAAAAGAACAAGAAAGTCAATGTAAAAAGGGCTGGGAAGACAGTAAGCTAGCTTAATATGAGAGAAAGATGTAATTTTTATCCACGTCAATGATACTAGATTGCTGTGATGAAGAGCTCCAGGAAGTGCCTTCACAAGTCTAAGGCAGCAAGACTGTGGTGGTAGCTACGTTGAAGGAGGAATATTGTAAAGACAACAAGTAGTTTAAGCTCTAGGAGAGTTTTAGTCCATTACATTCACTATGCGCATCTTTTACAACTACTTACAAAATCATCAGAATGGACATCTGGAAAGAATCCTGAGAGGTGTTAAGAACACTGGCTAATCTTCTAAAGGACCCAGATTTGACTCCCAGCACAAACATGACTCCTCCAACAGCTGTTTGTGACTCGAGTGTCAAGGAATCTGAAACCTTATTCTGGCCCCCGGAGGCAATGTACTCAGATGGTACATACATAGGCAAGCAGGCAAAACTCTCATACACATAAAATTAATACAAACAGATTTTTTAAAAAGATACCAGAAGAGTGAGACCCACGGCAAACTCATAGCACAGAAGAGTTCTTTTTTTTAATTTTCTTTTTTTTTTAATTAATTTGTTCATATTACATCTCCATTGTTAGCCCATCCCTTGTATCCTCCCTTTTTTTCCTCCCTCCTGCTTTCCCCCACTACTCCCTTGGTGGGTCTGGGCCCTGGGGTCCTCCTCAAACTATGACACCAGCCAAGGAAAATATAGGCAGTAAACTTCAAACCCCTACCCAGTCTAGCCGATGGACAGGACATTCTCCACCGTTAAGTGGAGAAGGAGATCTGACTCTCACACAAACTCTGGTGCCCCATATTGGACCATGTCCCTTGGATGGGGAGGCCTGGTGGCACTCAAAGGAAAGATAATAGGTCACCAAGAAGAGACTCGATACTCTAGGAGCATATACGGGGAACGAGGTCCCCCTCAGACACAGAAGAGTTCTTTTTAAAGCCGTTTTCACATATGATTACAGTATTACAGATGCAAGCTTCTTTTTTACTACCTACAAAGACCCCATAGACAGAGTCCACATTATTGCAGAGTTTCTCTGCAGAAAGTATCTATAACTGTATAGAGGTTTGGAGGGCATGGTAGACCAGTGAGATATGCATTGGGGTTAAAGACCAAAAGACATTAGGGAGAGACAAAAGAAAATTCAGGCAGTGAGAACCAAGGACAATGGCCCCCACAATGTAATTTGAGTTATAATGCCCACGAGAAGATGCTAACCACAATCTGTTGAAGACATAAAAGCACAGGATCTCTAGCCAAGATTCTCCCTACACTCAAGACTGAACGACGCAGGGCTGAGTAATGCCAATTTGCTATCTCTGACATCATTTGAGAATCTAACTAAAATAATACAATACAAATTTCACCTTGCACAAAACTCAAATCCAAGTGGATTAAAGACCTCAACATAAAACCAGAGACACTAAGTCACTTAGAAGAAAAAGTGGGGAAGAGCCTGGAACATATTGGCACAGGAGACAACTTCCTGAACAGAACACCAACAGCCCAGGCCTTAATGTCAACAATTAATAAATGGGACCTCATGAGGCTGAGAAGCTTCTGTAAGGCTAGAGACACTGTCAAGAGAACAAAGAGACAGCCTACAGACTGGGAAAAGAGCTTCACCAACCCTACATCTGACAAAGGTCTAATATCCAAAATATATAAAGAACTCAAGAAATTAAACACCAGCAAACCAAATAACCCAATTGAGAAATGGGGCTTGGAACTAAAGAAGAATATCAAATGGCTGAGAAACACTTAAAGAAATGCTCAACCTCCTTAGTCATCAGGGAAATGCAAATCAAAACAACTCTGAGATTCCATGTTACACCCATCACAATGGCTAAGATCAAAAACTCAAGCGACACCACATGCTGGAGAGGATGTGGGGAGAGAGGAAGACTCCTTCATTGCTGGTGGGAATGCAAACTACTACAGTCACTTTGGAAATCTATCTGGTGCTATCTCAAAAAACTGGGAATAGGGCTTCCTCAAGACAGAGCTATTCCACTCCTTGGAATATACCCAGAAGATGCATGAGCACACAACAAGAAAATTTGCTCAACCATGTTCATAGCAGCCTTATTCAATAGCCAGAACATGGAAACAGCCTAAATGTCCCTCAGTAGAAGAATGGATAAAGAAACTGTGGTACATATACACTATGGAATACTACTCAGCTATTAAAAACAAGGAATTCCCGAAATTTGGGGACAAATGGATTGAGCTAGAGATGATCATAATGAGTGAGTTAACCCAGAGGCAGAAAGACTCAAATGGTACATAGTCACTTATATCTGCATACTAGCCCAATGGGCATGTCCCATGAAAGCCTTCCCTTACCAGGAAACTGGGACAGAGGGGAGGACATCCTATTGGGACTCTAGATGAGAGAACCATGTGAGAATAGCAATGTAGAAGGATCCAGTGGATCCTAGAAACCTACAAGTAGAACATTATGATAGGCAGATTTGGGTCAAGGGGTCCTGCTCAAACTAAGGCACTAGCCAAGGACAATACAGGCGGTAAAATTTAAACCCCTACCCAGATCTAGCCCATGGACAGGACAGTCTCCACACTTGAGTGGAGAGAGGGATTTGACTTTCTCATGTACTCTGGTGCCTCACATTTGACTATGTCCCCTGGCGGGGGAGACCTAGTGGCACTCAGAGGAAGGACAGCAGGTCACCTAGAAGAGACTTGATACCCTATGAGCATATACAGAGGGAGGTAATCCCTCTGAGGAACAGTCATAGGGGAGAGGAATAAGGGGAAAATGGGAGGGAGGGGAGAATGGGAGGATACAAGGGATGGGATAACCATAGAGATGTAACAAGAATAAATTAATGAAAAATAAAAATAAAAATAAAATAAAAAAATAAAAATAAAAATAAAATAAAAAAAACAAATTTCAGCTGTAAGCAATGAAATGAAGATCAGGGCTGAAGATACTCAAGGCTTAATTTTTGTCTTTTAACCAGATGGCTAGAACATCTATATTGTATATGCAGCATGGAGCTTTTATTATCTTTATATATATTGGAAAATATTTTTGATAATGACAAATGAAATTAATAAGCCTGATACTTTTAATTCATAATATATGCTTTCAATGAAGTTTAACTCTAAGAAAGTCAACAATTTGCAAGGAAAAATTAATAAAAATAATTAATTTCTCTAAAATTACTTGTTGCTTCAACTGTATGTAGGAATAAGTTTGACACATTGGTCCCTAAATTATTAACAATACAACACATAGGAAAATGCCATGGCTCTTCCCCTGGTTTGTACTGTGTATTTTTTTTCTTTCATTCTTTTTTAAAAATATATTTTATTAGTTTATTCATATTACATCTCAGTTGTTAGCCCTTCCCTTGTATCCTCCCATTCCTCCCTCCCATTTTCCCCTTATTCCCTTCCCCTATGTCTGTGACTGAGGGGGACCTCCTCCCCCTGTATATGCTCAGAGGGTATCAAGTCTCTTCTTGGTAGCCTGCTATCCTTCCTCTGAGTGACACCAGGTCTCCCTATCCAGGGGACGTGGTCAAATATGGGGCACCACAGTTCTTGTGAAAGTCAGGCCCCACCCTCCACTCAACTGTGAAGAATGTCCTGCCCACTGGCTAGATCTGAGTAGGGGTTCGAAGTTTACTGCACATATTGTCCTTAGCTGATGACATAGTTTGAGCAGGACCCCTGGGCCCAGATATGCTCTTCTTGTAGTTTCTAGAACCCTCTGGATTCTTCTATTTCCCCATTCTCCCATGCTTCTCTCACCTAGAGTCCCAATAGGATGTTCCCCCCTCTGTCCCACTTTCCTACTAAGTGAAAACTTTCATGGGACATGCCCCTTGGGCTAGTGTCCAGATATAAGTGAGTATATACCATTTGACTCGTTCTGCTTTTGGGTTAACTCACTCATTATGATAATTTCTAGTTCAATCCATTTGTCCGCAAATTTCGAGAATTCCTTGTTTTTAATAGCTGAGTAGTATTCCATAGTGTAACTGTACCACAGTTTCTTTATCCATTCTTCTATTGAGGGAAACATAAGCTGTTTCCATGTTCTGGCTATTATGAATAAGGCTATTATGAACATGGTTGAGCAAATGTTAAGGAATGTATTTTTTGTCTTCATTAACTTCCTCACAGCTTTAGAAAATATATCCATATCTCTCTGGGGGGAAATCTGAGTCATCTCTGCCTCCCATGTGCCAATATTTTCATTTTGGAACTGTCTTGTTTAACCTGAATCTCTGACCTCGACTCTAACAATAAGAAATTATGAGTGAATGTCTTATGATTTGTGAAACAATTTTATTATATATTTTATGTCAGACCTCAGATTTACCTGACATACATTAGTTTTCAGTCCATAAGTGCAGCTTTCTGTCTTATGGTGCCCCTATAGAGCTTCCCTTTAACATGTTGATCTGGATCCTCATTGGGCTACTGAATTTCCAGAGTAAGCCAATCCATAATGATTGGACCAATATTAATGCTATTCACTCAATATGCTGTATCCTGAAAGTCTTCAGACGCACAATCTGGGGTGATTGAAAGAGAGTAGGGACAAGATATGTCTGTGTGGTTGGAAGTGTTTGGAGGCTTTGAATGTAAAGACTTTGAATTGCATGTGCACTGCTGGGATAAATAGTGATTGTGATGATTTGACACTAAATACTGTGCTTTTAATTTTGTTACTTCAAATAATTTTCTGTACAGAAGCCAGAAACTTGAACTACAAACATAGAACAAGTGAGTTTCCTGCCCAAACCATTCATAGTTTTCTGAAGTTTCACTGTCGCAGGCACAGAACTGCAAGCACCTCTTAAGCACATTCTGACACATATAGTTTTTTGTCAGAACATTACAAGTGACAGGTATTGCTCACTTGTCTTCAAACACCTTGCCTATCTCCTTGTAAAGGTGTTCCGGTCTCAGGTCACATAGATTGCTGTATCTCTGCCTATGGTGCTGATCCAACATATGGTTGTGTGGCTTTCTCCACAGTTACATCTCTGAGACCCTTTTCCCACATACTTGATCCTGCTGTCCTTTAATTAAAAACACTCTAATAATAATGTAATTTAACTTTACCATGCCCTTCAAGATAACAGAAAAGTGCCGGGCGTGGTGGCACACGCCTTTAATCCCAGCACTCGAGAGGCAGAGGCAGGCGGATCGCTGTGAGTTCGAGGCCAGCCTGGTCTACAAAGCGAGTCCAGGACAGCCAAGGCTACATAGAGAAACCCTGTCTCGAAAAACCAAAAAAAAAGATAACAGAAAAGCTGTATTCCAGGTTTAATACAGATAAGTACAGACTACCAAGGAATACTTGCTTGTCCCCTAAAATAACAAATGAACTAATGGAGAGAATAAGACTATCCCCCTTTTAAATCATTCATTCCATGTAAACACATACATAATACACACCTTTGCATGTGTAATATAAAAATGTGTAGAAAAAGAATAGGCACATAGAGACTATATAGAAGACATATAAACACATTGACTCACAAAATGTATTTACTCAAACAAGCAGTGTAGTCTAGTTTTTAATAGTGATATGTGTTATAAATAAATAAAATTGATCTTCAGAAGTGTGGAACATAGTTTGTGGGATGCTCAGGTATGCCAGTGTTTCTAAATCTCAGCAGTGCTTCTGGAACTGTGAAGTACTTACCCAGTGTGGACAACTTATGCCTTTCAGCATAGAGGGAAGCCACATTGGAGTCTACACTTTATGTGATAAATACACTCCTCCCACCAGATGTAGGAAACCAAAATGTTTCTGAACACGAGTACACAGACAATAGAAAGAATAGTGAAAATGTCTAGATATTGTTGGAAGTATTAAAAATGAGAGAAAGGTGGGAATTTAGAGAAGAGATATGTGAAGTTCATGTCACTGGTAGAAAGCTAACTACATGGGACCCAGGTAGTTATTTGTTAGCAGAAGCTAGTTCTGAAAGAAGGTATGAAGTGAACTAATAGTGGAATCATCAGTATAAATGTGGGCCATCTAAATAACCCTGGATTAAACAAATAGATTTCCATAAACAGAATGATCTCTAGTGATGTTAATAAAAGAAAAGCATAGTATTCTGTGTGAGATTACCAAAATGCATTACAGCTTAAGCACATAATTGCATAACCCATAGGCTGTGAAGGTATAAACTTTACAGCAAAGAAAATACAGACCAAAGGAAACACAGGTCTATTGCATACTGCCTAATTCCTCTGTGTTCTTTTTATTATAATTTATTTTTAACATATTCATTTACATGCAGATTATAGGACTCTTCCATTCCCTCCCTCCTCCCTCTTTCCCCGAGTCCCCCTCCCCAAGTCATCAGAGAAGAGGAGCCCTCCTCACCGACCATCTGACCCCAACCTCTCAAGTATCATCAGGACTGCCTGCATCCTTCTCCCTCTACGGCCTGGCAAGGCTGCCCAGCCAGGGAGAAGTGAACAAAAAGAAGGCAAGAGCCCATGTAAGAGACAGATCCTGCTCTCCACATTAGGGGTCCCATATGGAGTCTGAGCTGCCTATTGACTACATCTGAGCAGTGGGCCTAGTTCCTCTCCCTACATGGTCCTTGGTTGGCACATCAATCTCTGCAGCCCCACCACATCCCGGGTCTAGATTTGTTGGTTCTGTTGGTCTTTTTGTGGAGCTTCTGTCTCCTCCAGGTCCTTCTATCCCCCAACTCTTCCCTGCACTCTCTCCAAAGTTTGGCTGTGAGTCTCAGCATCTGCTTCGGTCCCCTGCTAATTGGAGGCTTTCAGGGGACATATTTGGTAGTATTTTGTCTTGCTTTCTTTCTTCAACTGCTTCCAATCTCTATTCTTATTGCTCTTCTGAGAATTAAGCATCCTCTCTAGGGTCTTTGTTATTTGGCTTCTTTAGGTCTGTGGATTATATTATGTTTATCCTGTATTATATGGCTAATATCCTCTTATAAGTGACTATATCCCATGCGTGTTGTTTTGGTCTAGGTTACCACACACAGGATGGATCTTTTCATTTTCTGGTATCTTCTTCAATTTATTTTTCAGAGACTTGAAGTTTTTTCATACAAGTTTTTCACTTGCTTGGTTAGAGATATTCCAAAATACTTTATGGATTCTGTTGTTGTTTTGTTTTGTTTTGATTTTTTTGTGGCTATTGTGAAGGGTGTTGTTTCCCTAATTTCTTTCTCAGTCCATTTGTCATTTGGATACAGCAAAGCTAATGATTTGTATCAGTTAATTTTGTATCCAACCACTTTGCTAAAGGTGATTTATCAGCTGTAGAAGTTCCTTGGTAGATTTTTTTGAGTCACTTATGTATACTATCATATCATCCATGAATAGTGATACTTTGACTTCTTCCTTTCCAAATTGTATCCCCTTGATCTTATTTAGTTATTTTATTGTTCTAGCTAGGACTTACAAGTGCTATTTTGGAGAGAGAGAGAGAGAGAGAGAGAGAGAGAGAGAGAGAGAGAGAGAGGGCAGCCTCTTCTTGGCTCTGATTTCAGTGGAATTGATTTAAATTTTGCCGCATTTAGTTTGATGTTGGATATAGATTTGATGAAAATTGCCTTTATTATTTTTAGATGTATTCCTTATATTCCCCAATCTCCCCAACACTTTTAACATGAAGAGGTGTTGGATTCTGTCATATTTTTTTTGGAGGTGATCATGTGGTTTTTTCTTTCAATTTGTTTATATGGTTGATTGCATTGATGGATTTCCATATATTGAACCATCCCTGCATGCCTGTGATGAAACCTAGTTGGTTATAGTGTATAATACTTTTGATGTGTTTTTGGATTTTGTTTGTGAGTATTTTATTGAATATTTTTGGATCAATGTTGATAAGGAAAATTGGTCTGAAATTCTCTTTCTTTGTTTGGTCTTTGTGGGATTTAGAGATCAAGGTGATTGTGGCCTCATATAATGAGTTTAGTGCTGTTCTTTCCATTTCTATTTTGTGAAATAGTTTGAAGTATATTGACATTAGCTCTTCTTTGAAGGTCTGATAGAATTCTGTGCTGAAACCATCTCGCCCTGGGCTTTTTTATGTTGGGAGACTTTTGATGACTGCCTCTATTTCCTTAGGGAATAAAAGACTATTTAATTTATTTACCTGATCTTGATTTAGTTTTGGTAATTAGTAGCTATCAAAAAAATTGTCCATTTTGTTTAGGTTTTAAATTTTGTGGGGTAAGTGTAATCTATCAAGAAATTTGTCCATTTCATTTAGAATTTCACATTTAATGGCAGATAGGCTTTTGAAGAAAGATCTGTGATTCTTTGGATTTCCTCCATGTCTGTTATAATTTCCCCCCTTTCATTTCTGATTTTGTTGATTTGTAGAGTATCTCTCTACTTTTTGGTTAGTTTGGCTAGGTGTTTGTCTATCTTTTGAATTTTATCAATGAACCAGTTCTTGGTTTCATTGATTCTTTGAATTGTTCTCTTTGTTTCTAATTTGTTGGTTTTAGTCCTGACTTTGAGTATTGCCAGATATCTACTGCTCTAGTGTGTGTCTCCTATTTTCCCCCTAAGGCATTCAGGTATGCCATTAATTGGCTTGTATGAGATGTCTCCATTTTTTTTATGAAGGCACTTATTGCAATGAATTTTCTTCTTAGCACTGCTTTCATTGTGTCCCATAGGTTTAGCTATGTTGTGTCTTCATTTTCATTGAAGTCTAGGATGTCTTTAATTTTTCTTTTTTTATTCTGTGGCCTAGGTGTCATTAAGTAGAGAGTGATTCAGTTTCTTTGCAAGTGTAGGCTTTTTCTTATTCCTTTTGTTCTTTAGGTCTAGCTTTAGTCCATGTTGGTCTGATATGATGCAAGGAAATATTTTATTTTTCTCATATCTGTTGAGGTTTCCTTTGTGACCCATTATATTGTCAATTTCGGAGAATTTTCCAAGTGGTGCTGAGAAGAAGGTGTATTCTTAAGTGTTTGTAGAAAAAAAATTTAAATGTATGTTGAGTCCATTTGATTCATGACATGTTAGTATCATTATTTGTTTTTTTTAGTTTCTGTTTCATTAACCTGTCCTTTGGTGAGAGTAGAGTGTTGAAGTCTCCTACTATTAATGTGTGGAGATTGATGTGAGGCTTAAGCTTTATTAATGTTTCTTTTGTTTGTTTTTATTTTTACTCATATATTTATATTACACACACACACACACACACACACACACACACACACACACACACACACTAAACTACCTAAGCAAGAAGAAACACAAAATGATCGGGAATTATATAAATGTTGCATTCAAAGTGTTTTGGGTATTTGTATTTGGCAACCTTGAAGAAAACATCTTTCCTATTTTGGTGCATCTAAAAGTCTGAATGTAAATCATTATCTATCATATCTCATCACTAGCAACTAAAATCATGTATCTAGGCTTAATAGCATCTTAACCCTAAACAACTAAACTTAATTGTAAAACTGAACTATCTTGTGTTCAACCCAATCAGAGACTTGAGAAAGAATAAAATTAATTACCTGAGTATAAAGTGAGTGCAGGTTAGCAGCTTCCTAAATGAGAAGATGACAGAGACAAATTGCTGCCTGAACGTTCACCCAAAACTCTGTATAATGCAGGAACATCATCTTCAGCCTTCTGGCTCAGTATATCTGACACACATATTTGTGAAGCAAGAACTATTGAAGAGTTGCTTACTGTGTTTTGGAAGGGTTTGGCTATTGGCCCTGCCTGCATCCAGTCTTGTCCATTTATAGGCAGAAGTTTGTATGTGGTAGAAACATGGACATTTTATTGTTTCTTTTACAAATGTCAGAGCCCTTGTATTTGGGGCATAGATGTTCAGATTTGAAATGACATATTGGTAGAATTTTCCTTTGATGAGTATGACGTGTTCTTCCTCATCTCTTGATTAATTTCCATTGAAATTCTATTTTTATTAGATATTAGTATGGCTACTTGAGCTTACTTCTTGGATCCGGATTCATTTCCTTCGAAAACCTATTTTCCAGCCTTTACTCTCATGTAAAGTTTATCTTTGTGGCTGACATGTATTTCTTGTGTGCACCGGAATGATTGGTCTGGTTTATGTATCCACTCTGTTAGTCTGAGTCTTTCTATTGGAGAGTTGAGTCCATTGACATTAAGAGATATTAATGAACAAATGACTCTTGGAACTTTTTATTTTGATGTGAATTGTGGATGGTAGTTTGTGTGCTTGTTTAATTTTAGTTTTTACTGTAGTGGACTTATGTATATCCAGTGGGATCTTGTTTGTTTGTTTGTTTGTTGTTAGCTGTAATTAACCTCCATGGATGGGAGTTTTTCTTCTAGTATCTTCTGCAATGCTAGATTTGTGCATAGATATTGTTTAAATTTGCTTCTGTCATGGAATGTCTTGTTTTTTCCATCTATGATGACTGAATGTTTGGTTGGGGATACTTGTCTGAACTGGCATCTGTGGTCTTTTATGGTTTGCAAGAAATCTGCCCAGGTCCTTCTAGCTCTTATGGTCTATGTTTGAGAATCAGGTGTGATTCTGATAGATGTACCATTATACGTTACTTGGCCTTTTTCCCTTGCAGTTTTTAATAATTCTTTGTGCTATGTTTAGTGTTTTTATTATTGTGTTGCATGAGGATTTTCTTTTTCTGGTCTAATCGATTTGGTATTCTGTTGGCCTCTTGTATACTTATAGGCATCGCTTAAGATAGGGATAATTCTATGATTTTGTTGAAAATATTTTCTCAGCCTCAGAGCCAGAAACCTCCTATTTCTTCTATTCCTATTATTATTATTAGACTTCATCTTTTTATGGTTTCTTTGTTTTCTTGCATGTTTTGTGTCAGAAATTTCGTAGATTTAACATTTCTTTGACAGATGAATAGATGTCTTCCATTGTGTCTTCTACACCTGAGGTTCCTTCCTATATCTATTGTTTCCTGTTGGTGATGCTTACCTATATAGTTCCTATTTCCTTCCCTAAGCTCTCCCACTCCAAGAGTTCCTTAGCTTGTACTTTCTTTATTTTTTCTATTTCTATCTTTAGATCTTGAACCATTTATGATTTCCTTCACCTTTTTGTTTTTATTTTCCTGTAATTCTTTGTGTGATCATTCATTTTCTCCAAAGGCTTCAAACTGTTCGCCTGTACCTTCTTATTTTTTTAAAGATCTCATTAATTTCCTCTGTTATCATTTTTGTAAGCTTAGATTTAATACATTTTCCTGTGTTTCACTTGTGTTAGGTGATCCAGGTGTGCTTTCCATATGGTAACTGTTTTCTGAAGATGCCATATTACTCTAGTTTTTGTTAATTGTGTTTTTGTGCTGGTCCTTAGCAATCATGTTGTCTTTGTCAAGATCCTATTGCATGCTGGAGATCTCAGGGTGCAGGAAGAGCCTTGGGTAGGAAGCTGAATGTTCCTGAGTGTGCCCTTCTCAGATTGGTAGGAATGGTCTCAGACAGGAGGATACTTCTCAGGAACGTGCCTGGGGCTCTTCTCAGATGGATGGTCCTGGGGGACAAGTGAGCTCCTCAGTAGCCTAGGGACCTTATTCTTGCTAAGGGAAGTATCAGAGTCACCTGCTCTCCTACTGGCTTTCTTTTTCCAAGGTTAATGGGGTCCCACTGCCCAGACACTGTGATCAGATTCTGTCCTCAGACATTGTGCTAGTGGGAAGCAGTCATATTAGAGTACCTGTAAGCTCAGAGGACAAGTTGAGCTTTGCACTGGTGGCTCGGGTTGTTTCTATAGTTGCATCTGCATTCCTGGGATAGTAAGAGTGACCTCCCAAGTTTGCAGTACTGGGAAGATGTTCATTCCATGGGACAGTCCAAGGTTGGAGCCACAAGCTGCTGGTACCCAGAAGGATCAACAGATTCTCTCTCTCTCTCTCTCTCTCTCTCTCTCTCTCTCTCTCTCTCTCT
>OU015747.1:38575462-38620921 GCA_907169655.1 Acomys percivali | reverse complement strand
CTCTCTCTCTCTCTCTCTCTCTCTCTCTCTCTCTCTCTCTCTCTCTCCTTTTGGAATTCAAATCAGTAAAAATAGTGTATAAAAAACTATTTTATTAGATCAAGCCATATACTTTAAAGTTGATTTAACATCCAAATGGAAATAAAAGAATGTGTTACACTGGGGAATAGTTTCTGTCTATATTTCTTTTTTAAAATATTTTATTAATTTATTACTATTACATCTCAATTGTTATCCCATCCCTTGTATCCTCCCATTCTTCCCTCCCTCCCGCTTTCCCCCTACTCCCCTCCCCTATGTCTGTGACTGAGGGGGACTTCCTCCCCCTATTTTTTATAGGGTATCAAGTCTCTTCTTGGTAACCTGCTATCCTTCCTCTGAGTGCCACCAGGCCTCCCCATCAAGGGGACATGGTCAAAAATGGGGCACCAGAGTTCGCATGAAAGTCAGACCCCACTCTCCACTCAACAGTGGACAATGTCCTGTCTATATTTCTATAGGTGATAAAAGACTGTGTGTTCCTTCAAAATTCATAAAGATCCATCTGAATAAGCAAAGGTTCTACCTGAAAGGAACAACTCAAGGGAGAAATAGACGCAGAAAGATAGGAACACAGATGACTCAGAAGACTGATCCCTCCTGCATGGGGATAGCTCAGTAAATTGTCTGAAAATGGACAGATCATTCATCAGACTGGCAAACTGGAAAACCTTGATGCTGTAAGAGACATTTACTGAGGACAGATGATAATAACTGCAGTTATGAAAGATCATCATATCAGTGGGTTTTCATAAAGCTATTCATACTTTTAAGATTATGGGATTCATAATTCTTTCTGTTGCAATAGTTAAAATGTGTGCAAGTTTTAGCTTAAACAGAAAGAGGGAAGATGTATAAGAATTTCTATCCACCAACATGGTTGCTCTGGCAAGGGATCACAATCTTAGATCTTCTAGGTCTATGTGATCCATATGGATCCATCTGATCTGGCAGGAATATGTACACCCTTTTAATCTCAAACAGTGAAGGTAAGGTTAGTTTATAGAAGGAAACTGCCATGTTTGAAAGTGATGTCTAATTGAGGGGAAGACAATGTGGCAAATCAGGGAATGATTTGATAGAATGAGTCAGAATTAGGATATGACTAACTCTCACAAGAACAAGACAAGAACCTCTTGTTTAGAGCAGCAGAGAGAGAGATGGGGGAGTTTCTACCAGGACTTTTAACCAGGGCAGTTTTACAGAAACAGGTTTCAGAGAGATGAAGCTAGACAGAAGTGAAGACAGAACAAGCCAGAGAATGAGAAGAAGCCAGAGGATTAGAACATATAGCCAGAATTAGCCAGAACAGCTGAGTTGAACCAGTCAGCAAGAGTTCAGAAAGAGCTAGAAAGACTTGGGAATGGCTATCATCTCATTCCCTGTTCACAGGAAATGAAAACAACATTTACAAACTAAATTATAATGTAAAACTGTATATTCTTTAAGTAATATTTTATACTAGAATATTTTAATCTGGTCACATTAAATCCTTTTGTTTCAGATGATGTTATAATAGTCTGTGGCTAAAAATAAATCCATAAGAACCATATAAAATTTTCTTATCACTTTTACCTAGATTCTGTTTGGTGGAGGAAGAGAGAGAAAAAGAGGGTAGGGCTTACATTATACGTAGAGATATGCATATGAACACACACAGAGGATTTTTTCTGATATGACGTACTCTCATCACTAAATAATCCTGCATTTATCTACCCAATATTAATACTCTTCCACATTAGATGTCAAGCCGACCTGCCAATAGAGGGGGGTAGTACAGTGAAACAGTCTCAACAAATTCACAATTCCCATTCTTATTTTTCTCAGTATATCAGCTACATGTCTTCCATTCTAGTATTCTCTCATTTGATGTTGTGCCCTCATGTGGTCTGGTCTCATTTGTCTATTGCTACTTAGAAAAACTTCTTAATCTTTCACTTTTACCCTTTGTTCACCACCTATAATACAGGACACAGCACCACATCACTTTAAACTAGATAATTCACAAGTCAATTAAATGCAGTCATATTTTGGTCATGTACTTACTGAGTTTTATGTTTTCAATATGGTTGCTGCAATGAAATTTCTTTTCTGTATTATATGAATGGTGGGATATCAGTTTACTAATTAAAATGAAATTATTCTGTGATGTAATAACAAAGTATGATATTATCAAAATATTTAAGGAACAGTAAGTATAGGTGTATATTTGAGTATTTTTCAATTGCACGTGTGTGTGTGTGTGTGTGTGTGTGTGTGTGTGTGTGCTATAGTGCATGAATAAAGGTCATAAAGGTCAGAAGACAACTTGTAGGGGATGGTTCCTTCATTATAACATATGGGTTCTATGGATTGAACTCAAGTCTACAGATTTGGTGGCAGATTTGGTTGGTACTGCCTCACGAGCCTCACACTGAAGTTTTAATGAGATGGACAGCATGTAGTTATATAATTCTAACTTGGAGAAAATAATTATGTACATTACTTTCAGACTGTTCATCCAACAATGTAGCATTAGCACCTTGAGTTTTCTGAAGGAAATATTTACAACACACATACAAATTAGTCTTTTTAAGGAAGCATAGTTATATAGAGTGTTATCCAGCACACCACTGAGTATTCTATTTGAAACTGTATTGATTTCACATAATAATGTTTTGAACAAATTATATGCCTAGCATATAATGAACATTTAATGCCCCTAGGGCATTTCCAAGCTGTAATCACACAACTCATTCTTTATTTAAATCAAATTCTATGATTTAAATTGAAGACATGGAGACTAATTAGTGAATGCGATAATTAAAACAGAGCACTAAGATCCACAATTACAATGGATTGGAGGTTGACATCACATGAGGTATGGACCAAATGTTCTTTGGCAAATGTCACAGAAGTAAACAAAAGTGAGGTCCCAGTCACATATGGGCAGACACAGCAAAAAACACCTTTATGGAGAGACTTCCGCTATAAGACTGCAGATCCTCTTGATGAACCTGGACATTGTCAATTCTCTCAGTAGATGTTGTCACCAACTTATGTCTCAAATTTCCTTCTCAAATGTTCCAAAATATTAAACTTATTTTCAAGATTCTACATTTCTAGATTATTGTTGCTGCTTTTTTTTTTTATTAATTTATTCTTGTTACATCTCAATGCTTATCCCATCCCTTGTATCCTCCCATTCTTCCCTCCCTCCCATTTTCCCCTTATTCCTCTCCGCTATGACTGTTCCTGAGAGGGATTACCTCCCCCTGTATATGCTCATAGGGTATCAAGTCTCTTCTCAGTGACCTGCTGTCCTTCCTCTGAGTGCCACCAGGTCTCCCCCTCCAGGGGACATAGTCAAATCTGAGGCACCAGAGTACGTGAGAAAGTCATATCCCACTCTCCACTCAAGTGTGGAGACTGTTGTTGTTGTTTATTAATTATTATTATCTTTCAAGTTATCTCCTAGAGCATCTTCATGCTGTGTACCATTTTTATGACTTTAGAAAGTCAAAACAGCAGATTCTAAAGACCACCAGAGTCACATCAGCCTACCTGTTCTGGAGAGTTCTTTCTCTATGTGATCAATAGAGGGGCTGGCAACTCTAGAGAAAGAGGTCACCAAACTTGGGGTAAACTAAAATCATCCCATGATGACTACACTACGTTCACTCAGGGAACATTCTCATCTATGAGGAATAAGCTGAATAGATGTAAACCCAAATCTTTCACAATTTGACTTCCAATTATCTTTTCACAGGCTATAACTACCAGGTAATACCACAATGAGCAGTCATATCATATAAATTCAGTTTTGTGTTCTGAGTCAAAGGACACATTTAGCCAAGCCTCACAAAATCAGAACAATTTATTCTCTACGTAAGAAATAATTAAGCTCTTGTAGATTCATCATTCAGTCACAGGTCACAGAACAAAGCAAGATAATTCTCCTGTAATAAGAGTCTCCACTTATCAACAGCTGAGGGTGCAAGAATCTGTTCTCGAATAGTTAATGATTTTTGCAAAGGGATATGCATATCTGCATGTCTATTATATATGAACATATCCCACAGTTATTCATATAAATACAAATATAAGTCATGCACATAAACATTTAAACACATTGATAAATATATCTGAGTCTTTTCTTCCTGTTAATAAAGTACTTGACAGTGGATATTTTATAAAGAAGCATTTTTTAACTTTATTTCATGTACAGTTTCAGAGCTGAAAGCCAACATTTGTAAGCTCATAATATATCTGCTCATGGCAGAACACATGCTCCTTTGTAAAAACTTACCCTTGTAAGGCTACTCCATTCATGAGGCTCTCATTAATATATCCCCAGGGTGCACTAAGCTCTTAGACGTCTACCACTTCTAAGTAGTACCATAATGAGGCGCAAGCTCCCAGAACATTAGCCTCTTGGGAATGAATTCAAGCCATATCTAGGGCATACCAATATGTGTGAAGACAAAGAGGAAGGGAGTGTACACATAGAGAGATTTTATATATGTACAATATATGTGAAAACTTTAGGTAGATAGATAGATAGATAGATAGATAGATAGATAGATAGATAGATAGATAGTAGATATTCAAACTTTCTTGCCTTTTCACCTCTTAACCTTCAAGGCTCAAAAAATTAAAAATACATTCATTGTTTATTAACTAACCACTGTAAAGTAGTTTGTCACAGCTGTAGTAGACTGTAATGATACACACATTTAGTTATACGTTTATATACAAAGTTACTGTACTGTTTTAAAATTAATATTTTGTAACACACATCCAGATTGATCTAAATGTATGCACATATATGCTTAGAGAATGAGGGGGAGATTTTTTTTAAAGGGACAATGAAGAAGGCTGGCCTGTTCTAAACAGGATCACAGTGAAGATCACACTTGAGGACGGCATTTAAGGTATTCCTCCCCAATTAGAAGAAATCACAAAGATAGCCATCAGAAAGATCGTCATGCAGACAAAGGCTCTTGTTCAGGATTTCTCTGTCTGAAGTGCTGACTCTCTCTTCTCCTCTGCCACTAATCCAGAAGTCTCACATGGGCATGTGTCAGTCCCTATTTCATTTCTAGGAAAAGGCATGCTTTCACATCTAAGGACCAGGATAACAGAAAACTTTATAGACAAAAGTCTTTCTCTTTAAGAATGTAGTGTGTGAGTATGTAGCTGTGGCAGGAGTCACAAATCCCATGAGGAATGCTACCTTTAACTGCCTGTAGGAGTTTTGATGTTAGACCAGGTGTCATAATACTCTGACCACCAATCAGAACTGTAATATGTAATATGTAACTGTAAGCGTGATGCTGCCTTCTTTCCTGCTTGTTAGTGATAGGATAGAAAACTCTGTCTTGTTCCCAGACTCCCATTATCTTTGACTGTTCCAGAGCATTCTGTGTCCTTCTTTCTGCAAAGAGTGGAGTCTTTGAACTTCAAGGGTTTTTGATAACAGGGGTTCTTCCGCAATCTCTGAAGCATCACAGAGCCTGACTTGGTGTATATGGCTGTCTTTGTGTAGTCATGGAAAGGAAAAGACAGCTTCAGAGGTGAGTCGGTATTGTCTAGAAGCTTCTTTAGCAAAGGCATTTGGCTCTGTGGTGCTGGTGTCTACCACCCTTTCAGAAAGGAATACTCTAACGCTATCCAAATACTGTCATTTGGTTTCATTATGTGGCCATAATTAAATCAACGGCTCATAGTAAACAACTCAATCTCCAACTTATGTCTGGAGGTCTATGTTTTGGTTCAAAAATTTAATATCAAATAATATCTTCCCCTATCTAGTGTGAAGCTCCAATTCTGAAGCTGTTTAGAGATTACAGGGTTCAGCTATTTTATTACAAAACAGAAACATTTCCTTTTAGTTAACGAGTTCAAGGGTTTTAAAAATGTTTGAATTGGGAACTGGGGACTAAGACTAACTTCTGTAAAAACTTATTGATCCATTGACTATTTGATGAGAAGATTACAAGAGACTTATTATCTCTGTGTTAGGAACTGGGGAATAGGACAAGTGTGTATGTAAATTTATGTCTGTTTCACAGATTATAAATTTCTGTATCTTAAGTCTGTATATGACACCATGTAGACTGAGATTTCAGAAAGAGTGAATGGGGTTGGGTATTTTTGCTGTTGTTGTTGTTTTGTTGTTGTTGTTGTTGTTGTTTCTGGGAGAAAATAAGTTATTTTGATGTAGAAGATAATGTTGGGAGTTAAAGAGGCTTAGAATTTCAGTCTTGTCCCTTCCTAAGACGTAAGCTTGTTTTACCTACTGAAATCATAGCTGGCTCTGTGACTTGTTTTAACCAACTAAGTGAGGCACAGTTGAGCTCATGCACCTTCTGTGACTACTGTCTTTGATGCTAATGATGCCCCTAGGACCTTACAAATGTTGTAGATAGAAGCCTGTTAGGGGAAAGTGAAACAACTAATTTTCAAAAGGCAAGGCAACTTTGAAAACTATTGGCCACATCTATGATTCTGAATATGGAATCATAGAATGATTATATACTCATCAAATAAATATGTTCTGTTGTTTAGGTCTCTTCAAGTACACATCTTTGAGATCCTGAGCACTCTTGAGTCTATTTGTTCATTTCGTCTCAAAGACCAAAATTATTTAATTTCTACTCTAGTAGTTTCAAAATAGACATGTGGGCTTCTTTGTTTCTCTAAAAGTATTTGCAGTGCTTTTATATAAAATTAGAAGTTACATAAAAGATAAAATTAAGATAGTAATAAAGAAAAAATAAACTGGAATCATAAATATGCTAAAATTCTACTTTGGAAAAGTTTGGTTCCTTTAAGAGTTCCTTCAAGAGTCTAGTTTGGTTGGATAGGAAAGTTATGAAGAAAGAGTATCAATAGCAAATGGGAAATGAGCCCAAAACTCAATTATCAGCACCCACATTCACTCTCTATGTCTTCATTTTCTCTTTTTTTCTATTTTAAATGAGGTGTTTACCTCTTATGTGATGGTCATATTAATTTTAAAGTTGACAGGATCTTTGAATTTCCACTCAATGAGCACTGAATGAGTGGCTAACAGAAAGAATGGATGATCATCCATGTATTTATCCATAGAAGTTGCATTGGTTAGGTTACATATTGTGCAATCATACAGGCTTACTTTCTTATGAGAAGGATCACACCATAAGTGCACAGGGTGGAAGGATGCACTGGGTTACTGAAGTCACACCAGTTTGGACTCTGGACCACAAATCATTAGATTGCCCATACAAAGCTTCTTCAAGATCTAATCTTTTTCTCTCCCTATTCTAGCTCCTAACCTGACAAACCCTTACAATCATCTAGATAACTTATATCTCATAGTTTAGGATTTAGTCCCTTTATTTCACTCTAGCTTTCCTTGTAATACCATTTTCTTTGCATTATGAAACACAATATCTAAAGCAAATTGTCCTACCTCAGCCCAGTCTTCCATCCTACCCACTTCCATGAGCATCTTTTCAGGGACTCACATCCAAAAGTTGAGAGATAAAAAATGAAATTATCCTTAGATACAATTAAGGATAAATATATGCTCATAGAATCTTCCTGTTCTGCATGTGAAAATAAATCTCTTTGTGTTATTTAATTTTATAAATGTCCCTAAAATTTATTTTTGGCTAATACAAAAAGAAATTGAAATAGGAAAAGACGGATTAATTTCATATATTTTTTTCTGCTGAAAATTTGTGCAGTGAGACATTATTCACTTTCTAGATGCCTGTTCTGCGAGAGAAGGAAACCAGCTTGCCTGGAGGCAGCATAATGCTGAAAATGGTTGTGTAGTTTGCCATTTAATAGGTCTGCTTCTTCTTAGTAGTTTATGCCTTTACATCTTATTATTTCCAGCCTTTTCCTGGTACAATTAGATCCATAATAACATTCAAGCCACAAGAAGGCTGGGTGATTTAAATGAAAATAACCCGACACCATCAAGCTCTGAGTTAGCATCAAAAGTGGAACACTACCATTACAAAATTGTGTTTACACGTAGTCGTAAATGACATTTCGTTATCTTGAAGCATGAGCTATGTTCAAAATATAAATGTATGTAAATAGAGACCATCAAAATTACCAGCTAATAATGCCAATTACCTACTAAAGACATAATGCTTATGTTGAGGTGTGAGGAGATGACCCAAATCAGAGAATGCAAATCAGACACATATTTGGTTATAATCAATGAATAAAAACTGTTAAAAAGAACTCAGCTATAAAAAAAAAAAAAGCAAAGTGCACTCCTCTGAATTGAATTTTTTAGTGACAGTATTTCATTTGTGAGGCCTGTAGTACTACTCTCTAGCTCTCTGAGTTGTTCAGGGCCTCTTAGTTACTGCTGTATTTCTGCAAAAGTGTTACAGACATGACAGGAGGTGCATCTTCAGGTTGGCCTGTATCCACTCACTGCTATAGCTGTAGACTGTGTAGTCGCTACATAATAGATCTTCTTTAGAGACTGACATTTTCCTCCCTACTCAGTTATTACAAGTGAGAATCTCTCTGATGCCTCTTCAGTCATTTATCTGTAAGGCGCTTAATAATAAAGTTTACTGCGTTATTAGTAACAGTGGGTCATACGCACGTTCATTTTGATGTCTCTGTCATTTCTTGTTATGGATATTGTGGAATTTGACATCTGGTTCTATTCTGTGCAGTTTTTTTCACAAAGAATGTATTAAAATATAATTAAAAACTTGCCAACAGGGAGTACCACATGATAAATGTTCAGTGTTCTGAAATGATCTTTTCCCCTACATCAATAAACTCTATGCTTCACCTAAAGGCAGTCATACAACATTTCTTAATGACAGTGATTGCAGTGCTTTGCTGACTATTCTGCAGTCACTATAGCAGTAAGAGCTGACAATTAACTTCAAAGAAACTAAATTCGTGCCACAGTCTGCACTGCATATGATACCTAAGCTAGCCAAATTGCTCATAGCCAATTCAGACCTCAATGGTTACTTTCAATTTTGCAATTTAGACAGCAGTTGTAATAAACAAAAGACTCAAATATCAAAACAACAGTATCGGATTTAACATCTGCTGTAATGACATATGGATTGGTGAGGATATCCATGATCCAAGAAAAAAAATCATACAAAACAACGTACTGAGTATCCATGATAAGCAAGGAGTGTTGGCTGATTTTAATAGGTCGTGATAATGTACATCTGCCCATTTTCTTCTTCTGAAATGCAGTATTAAAGATGTCATCAACTTTGTGACAGCAAGCTATGGAAGAAGCACTCTGTATGGCCTGCCTACTGTCCTGTGAAGACACAAAATAAAATCATAGGTCCTCACAGCTGCAAGGGAGTTCATTGCGTCACTGATATGGCAATTGCTCCTATGCAGCTTTCATGCTTTTTCATAATGTTTCATAATGTTTCATAATATTGCAAATCTCAAGGATCTGTCCCAGGAAGAGTAGTTCTTTAGAGGGAGATATGAATCTGGATACTTGATACAGATTTTTCTGGCAAAAAAAAAAATCTGGAGAGAGGGCTGAAGAGAGGGCTCAGTGGGTAAGAGTGCCTCCTGCTCTTCCAGAGGTCCTGACTTCAAGTCTCAGTAACCACATGGTGGCTCACAACCATCCATAATGTAATCTGATACCCTCTTCTGCAGATAAAGCACTCATATGCAATAAATAAAATTAATAAAAATCTTTTTTAAAAAACCTGGAAAGAGCTATGCAAAATTCCTGACATCCACATTCTTAAATAGGGAAAGGGAAAAAAAAGCAAAAACCAGAGTCACTGTTTTCAAAAGTGATGTATTTTTCTCTTTTATTTCAGGTTCCCAGGGCCTTGACTCTGAAGCATGTTAGCATTATACATCTGTAAATCTAAAGTTGTTTATATTTACCTCATATGATTAAAATCACATTAGCCCCATAGACAGTTATGCTTGGATATTGGTTTGACTTCTTTAGTGTATTTGTATTTCTTCCTCTACAGATTAGCACATGGGTATAATGAATTTTGGTTGTATTTCTCCAATTACCATCTCTCATAATCAGTCCTTGTCATGCTGAATCCCTTTTCATCCCTAAGGAGTGCCACTCCTGCTTAACATTTCTTTTGTGATTGTAAAGCCCTGGGTTTAATTAGGGTTGCTTGAATGATCAGGAGTTGGGAGGGAGGTTGCTGTCTGCTAGACCTAAAATATACTACCTACCTAAAATATACTTCCTTCCTAAATATACCTCCTTCCTTTAAGTTAGTTAAAAATACTTAAGGACTAGCTTAATCTTAAAGCAACAAAAAAAGTGATTTGAGGCTGAAAGGCTTACATTCTGACTATGTCATAATCTCTAACTTTTTGGTTCATAGTGGGCTTGACTCTGATCCTTAAGTATGCTATAAGTAAAGTACCAATCATCTATGTCTTTAACCCAATCCCAAACTTCTGACTTTGCAAAAGATTTCAAATTTCATAGAAACTGCACTTCAGTTCTTGACCACCACACCCCCAACACACATACAGTTTGGGATCATGACATTATCTGAATCCCTTTTGCACATGTAAGTTGCAGTAGCCACAGTTCCGCCAGCCATGAGACCGTATGGAGAACTACTGAGCCCTCAAAGTATATTCTGTGGCCACATCTTGGTCAAGTATGATGAATCAATTTTTAACCAATGTTATTTTTATTATTGATGCATATACTAGATGTAATATCATCATGCATTGGGAATCACGTGGGGTTTGATTGCCGAAGACTGTTGTGCCTGTGCTGTGTCTTGTAAATCAGTTACATTTTAAGACCAAGCTGCCCACCTACATTTCTAGAAATGACTCACAATTTCTAGGATTGAAAATTCCAGGATCACATGTTAAACGCCATCATGAGACCCCAGCCTAACTCCACACTGAAAAGTTGAGATTCGAACTCTTAATCATCCATGATGTCCAAATAGGACTTGAAGAGTGAAAACAGTGGTTAACGTATAAACATGGGGGAGAGCCTCAAGAGGTCCTATTCGTAGATGAAGAACTATAATCAATTAATGATTGCTGGGAAAGAGGTAAGCAACCTTCTCCCATGGTGAGGCCCTAATTGATTATCCAATATCAAGGAGTCAGTCCTGAAATCACATATATTTGAGAAATACTGAATGAACTTCGTTGGTCATAATTCCATATTAAAGAAAAAGAGGCTATAAATTTAAGACACAGCAGGGTAGGGGACACAAGAACTATTTGCAGAAGGGAGAAAGGGGACATTATGTGAATAAAGTACACATATATAAAAATTTAAAAATAAAATATAAGTTTGATAAAGAGTAAAGTATTTGTCATTATGTTCATTTTCAATGTCTGAATTAACAGATGACTCAAAAATTTAATAAATTGTAGTTGAAATAAAATTGCATTGCCTACTCTGTGTTTCAGCCTTGGTAAGTTACTAATAATCACCTTAAGAGACTAGGTAAATTTTTTTGTCATTTTACTTTGTTATTTATGTATATATTAAAGGACTATAAAAATTTACCTGACTATGTAGTCTATTTACATTGTGTGTGCAATTTAAAGGCACTCTTTTTACTTTGATCTATCTATAAACTCCTGGATTGCCATTTCTAATATGTCAAATGTGGCATGTATAAGATTTAAACGTATACACTCTCTGCTCAAGAATATTAAGGTGGGGAAAAAAGACACCAGAACTGGAAGATGATTTCATTAAAATGTGGTGGGAATAAAGGTTCTGCTTTGAGTATCTAAAGAAATGGAGTTTAGGTTATTTCATTTTCTTTGAATTATGGAATAAGCAACACCCTGTTTAATACTGCAGTGTGCAGTATACTTTGTACTGATTTTCATCTTAGAAATAGAAAGAATGTTGGAAGAAAAAATGAGGGAGAAGTAGAGGGAATAAAGGAGAGGCTGGAAGAAGGAAAGACAGAATTCAATTCCTGTAAGAAAAATTCAGGTCAATGGGTCATTTTCATGTAAGAAAATAGACTGTCTCCTATCATGTTGAGACTAAAATTCTGAATAAAAACCCATATCTATCAAATCTCATCTCTATTAACTTAAAACATTTTTCTAGAACTAACAACATCTTAACCCCTAACAAACTAACTTTAATTGTAGGACTGAACTTCAACCCCATCAGAGACTTCAGAGGGAATAAAACTCAATTACCTGAGTGAACGAGAAGTTTGCCAAATATGAGTAGCCAAATCACTAATAATTTAACAATTATATAATTCATGATTGTTCCATGGTTCTTCTTGTTGTATATAGTTTATTTTATTTATATGTAATAATATAAACATACAAGTTAAAAAGAAATATAATGAAAAGTTCATGAAAAACTAAAAGAAAATAGAATATTCCCCAGTTTTCAAAGAACGACTTCCTTAAGGCCACCAAGTCTCTCTCTTTGATGTTGGTGTGAAATCTTCAACTATAACAAAATAATTTTGCACACAAATAAAAATATTCCATGCTTAAAATTTTATACTCAAAGACTGTAGATGAAATTTTTGAATTTTCATCTTCTGTAAAGATGATTTTGTAGGGTTTCTCATGGAAACAGTCATTTCTTCCTGATTAGTTTCAAACTTCTGTCCTATTCTTTTCAATCTATTCCCTTATGTAAGTGCATTAAAAAATACCCTTCTTTAGAAACCTTGAAATTCCATATGGGTAATCTCTCACACTTCATTCATCTTTACTAATGTTCAAAACTAATATCAGTGTGCTGCACAGGGAATGGAGTTAATCAATAATAATGCAATTAACTAGTTTGGAAAAAAAGATATGTATGTGAAAATATTTTGAGAAGAGAAGAGCCAAACCTCTATAATATATACAAGTAAGTATGTGTCTCAGTAACATTCAAATGCTTATTTATTTAATATGCTGTGGGTATTTACAATTGTGAACTTTGTGTCTGATGCTTTAGTTTCAGAACATATTTAATCTTTATAGGAAAGCTATCTGAGTTTATGTTGATGGATCCAACTGAGTCTTATAGGTACAATATAGAAGCTGCATGCTGACAGAGATGGTTACAGAATTGGATTCCTGCCCAGGAAATTATTGCCTTTAGACCAACTGTGGCTGCGATAGGGAAAAACATCACAGCCCCTGAGAAATAAGCCATGTCACAAGTTTTTGAAGTGAAATTGGTCTTCCAGTTGAAACTATCCCTCAAGAACTATTGTTTACCTAACTCCTGAGATTTTGATTTCTTGGAAGAAAATGAAGACTAAGGAACCAGCACATTTTAATTTGAACAGCTTAATTTTTTCATAATAGGTTTATTCCTATATTACTTTTCAACTATTCATTTTTAATTATTTTATCTTATTTAATCCTGTTTAGTTATTTTAGGAACCTAAAGTATACATGTTAAGTTCTATATATGTAGTAAAAATATATGATAGCACATGGAAGGCTTTGTTGTTTAATTCCCACCTGTACTAACAAGCTAATACAATAGTTCGTGGTGTGGATGTAAGACACTATTAAAAGGGCACACAGTGTCATGGGGACAAGAGAAGACACTCAAAACCACAACCCGCATCCTCACAGACTGCTGTCTGCATGAAACCAGGGAGCTGAGCTTTGAGGGGTGACTAGAAGTCCTCAGAAAGGCAGGAGAAGCAGTGGGAACTCAACGATACAAACAATCCTGTTATATTCTAGTAAGCACATACAAATTTGTTCACACAGGAAGTTAGTATGAGAAGCAGGTGAAGTCCTGAGAAAATGTGTGCTGATGGCAAGAACACAGCTACGTCAAGGAACTCATTGAGAACGACAAAGCCTTCCGCAGGTCAGGCCCAGAAGAATAAAAAGCATTCCTTTGGTCCAAATAGGGGTATTGAAGGACATCTGATCTTCAGCTCAATCCATTCTGTACAGAAACTGTAGACTACACCTTCTTTTTCCTGGATGACTGCAGCCTGAGACTGTTCCTTCAAAGAGACGTTCGACTGAGATGGGCTAAGCATTTACTCTTTCTCTATGTAGTAAAACTACTGAGTTTCTGGGATGCTTCTGGTAGAGTTCCATCAGAGAACATGACTCACCTGATTCTAGCATGTCTGCATGTGTGTCTGACATTTCTTTATCCATTTTCACCCCAGTTAGGTCAATCCTTAACCTGACTAAGTCAGGGGAACTTAACACACTAGACAACAAGTTACAGAACCTAATTTTTTTTATCTTACTAACATTTATTGAACATCATAAGCTAAGTTAAAAATAAAGTCAAACATGAAGGAATATAGAACATAAAACAAAAGGAAAAAGTATCATAGATGGGCACAAGCTTCTTAGAAACATGAAAAACAGATATCTCAGTAATTGATATTTTCAAGGCCACATGAGATATTAGTCACGAGATATTAGTCACCAAAACCACTTGATACTTAAATGCTGGATAGTAATAATTAGCTAAGACATGTGCCCAAAGAAAAATAACTGGAATATTCTTTGAATTTGGTTTAAAAAATCTCTTCTAAGATGAAATTCTGCACATTGTATCATGGTATAGACAAAACCAAGCTGTCTGTCGATGCTTCTTATATCATTGGGTGGTAAGCATGTCTAAAGGCAGAGATGGAAAGCCCAGGAAGTGGCACATCCTTCCTGACAGAGTCTTTCATTTTGTCTTACATTTACATCAAAGATCCTTCTTAGATTCTCAGGCCGCATGCTGTTTTAGGAAAGTACCCACCTTTAGTCTTACCTCAGAGGCAGAAATCTGTCCCAAAAGCCATTATCTGAGTAGGTTATTCATTTTCATTGAATTGTCTGAATTCTTTTGCCAAAATATAGATCACCATAAATATAAAAAACTGTTCATGGGATCCCAATTGTACACAACTTGTTAAACTTTACCAATAATATCTTTTAATTGATACAAATGAAGTTTTTCTATTTACTTATCATAATTGATTGATTCGTTCTTAACTATTCTATCCTCTTAAATCATATTAAGAATGGAATTGTTTTCTTATTGTATTTGTGGGTTATCTTTAAACTTTTCCTTTTTAATGCTATCCTGAAGCATTTTATTTTTACTTATTTTTCTGTCATAATTGTCTACCCTAAATTCATCAAGAACCATATTAAATAGAAATGGGGAAATCTGTTGTCCTTATCCTGATTTTGAATTTACAGAAAAACCATCATGTTTCACCATTATGTGTAAAGTTTACTTACAGATTTTATATGCATTTTATAGGCATTGGGAAGTCCCTCTTTTTCTAGTTAGTGGAATTTTATGTCATGACTGAATGGGTCACAGTCCCAAGTTTCTTCTGTATCTATTGAAATGTTCATTTTCCCTTTCCTTTGTTAATGTGACATGTTGACTAATTTTGGTGTTATAAGATCACATGTACTGGTTTAGTTTTGCTTGGGCAATGGTACATGACCATCCTATATACTCTTGGATTTGAATAGCTATTATATTGAAGGGGGCGGGGAGTCTATTTTTATAACATGCATGTTATTGGTTTTGTTTTGCCTGTGGGTCTATTGTCAGCCTTTTCCATCAGACTAACAACTGCTTTACAAAATGGGTTGATAGTTTGTGGCATTTTTGTTTTGTAAAGTTAGTTATTAATTATTCTGTGAACATTTGTCAGAATTAATGAAGCCATTTGGAATTAATTATTTCTATTTCACAAGTTTTAACATTTACTATTAATTTAATGTCTTTAGTTATTTTAAGTAATCAATTCTATTTTTAACTTGTGTTAATTCATGGATGCCTAGGAATTTATCTATTTTATGTAGGTTATATTTACTGGAATACTTGTTGATTTGTTTGGTTGGTTGGTTGGTTGGTTGATAGGTTTGAAGCAGTGCTTTCATATTTAACCTGCATGGCCCCAATCTCACAGTGTAGCACATATTATCCCCGAACTCGTGATGTTCCTAACTCTGCTTTCTGAGTATATGACAAGAATTTAAGTGTATATAACAATATTGGCTATGGACAGTGGTATCCCATCTTAATTAACTTTTCCTCATGTTAATGGTAACACTACCTTTTCTTTCCTGTTTTTCTTTTCTCTGTGAGGTTTTTTTGTTTGTTTGCTTGCTTTGCTTTGCTTGGAGATCTGCTTTCCTTATTTACACGGGCCTGGCTTGAATTCAGCTATCACCTTACATCCTGAGTTCTGGGATATTTTTTCTTTTAATCACTTAAATCTTCTCAAATAAGTATTCACCCTTTTCTGGATCAATCCAGTTAAAGCTCTGTGGATGTTTAAGTCTTTTTAACAGTCAGTGCCTGGCGTTCAGGACACAGGGCTTTTTCTCTAGTTTACTATGTTCCATCCTCTCCTGTCTTGAGTCACTCTCTTACCTTGGCTTCTACGGGGCCCAGTTTGTTCTTTCTTTCTAGTTTGTTCAGGTTGAATGTTATTCACTTTTCAGATTTTCAACAGATTATTTGCCTGCAGCTATATATTTTGCTCTTTCTATTAGTGAGTATAAGTTTCATTTTCACTCACTTGCAAAGACATGATCAATTTTTGTGTGTGACTTATCTGTGACCTAATTTTTATTCAGGGCTTTGAAATCTTCATGCAACTCCTAATTCCTTAAATATGTTATGTTTTGCATTTACAGATTCCCATTGTAGTAAGATATTATTTAGAGGAATTTTATTCCAGCAACATAGCTATTATAGCCAGGGATCACAGCTAAAGACATAGGCCTGTGTGATTTGGCTGCAATACAGACACACTCTTAGTATACACCTTTCATCTTCTTGTTAGAATACCCAGGATTTTTTTATTTTGTTTTGTTTTGTTTTGTTGTTTATTTGTTTGTTTTTGTTTTTGAGACAGGTTTGTCTCTGCGTATCCTTGGCTGTCCCGGATTCACTTTGTAGGCCAGGCTGGCCTTGAACTCACAGCGATCCTCTTGCCTCTGCCTCCCAAGTACTGGAGCACACACTTTTAATCCCTCTGGCTCACATACACATGTACCTTTAGTACACACTTTTAAACCCACATAATGCTGTCTAATTGAGGGGCAGACAAAGTGATGAAGCAGAAAAATTATTTGACAAGAGTGAGTCAGAGTTAGGATGTGCCCAACTCTTACAAGGACCGGAAAGAGGAGTATCTTACGAGGAGTAAAGAGAGTGTAGGAGAATGATAGCACAGTACAGGCATACACTACAGTTCCGTGTAGGTCAGTTGAGTTCTGTGGTGGAAGCTCAGTACAGTCCAGTTCGTGGAGTTCAGAGGCACTTTTTTTCCCAAGCAGAGAAATTCTGGGAGAACCCATTGAATCAGTCAGCTTGGAGATGAGTCTTGAGCCGGAACAACTGAGCTGATCCAGCCGGCCAGAGTTCAGAAAAAAAAAAAAAAAAACTAAAAAGAGTGATTTTATTCAACAGTAAGTTCTCAGAATAAGAACACATTCTAGGCCTCAGTTAGCAGATGGTGGCTGGAAGATGGGGCCTTCAGGTCTGGGTTTGCAGAAGATTCGATTTGTTGGAGGCTAGAAGCTTCCAGGCTGAGGTCGAGGGATATTTACATGGAAACACTCTGGGCGCAGTCCAAGGCATGTATGCATAAAGCCTCAGTACAGCTCTCCTCTCATCCCGTCAACTTAGGAAATAAAAACAGCCTTTGCAGTATCACATTGGAATGTTTAAATTATTTCAAATAGCATGTTTCATTCTGGAGACTATTTCATGTAGAGATAGAAAAATATTTTTTTCTTTGTATAAGTTGGTTCTACAGATTTTACTTATAACTAACTAGCTAATAGAGATTTCAGTATTATTAATAAGTTTGTGTCCTTTGATTTGGTTTTTGTTATTGTTTGTTTGTTTGTTTTGTTTTGCTTTGCTTTGCTTTGCTTAGAACTCCCAGCCATTGAATTAGTCCTAAAATATTACTTTTTCTTAGTGATTGAGAATGACACAGAAATTACATGATTTAACCACGTTGACCTGCGTCTCCCTCAACTCCTTCCAGATCTACTCTTCCTTTTAAAACTCTGTTTCCTTTTAAAAACACATACATAAACACAGTGTCAAGTTCAGCTTTTGCTTCTCATTATTAAGTATGGCTGGCCATCCACTGTAATGTGTCATCTTGCTAAGGGCTTTAGTGTCAAAAAAGAATTGAATCTGTTTCTCACGACATTCATCAATTGCCAGGAGCTTCTTTACTAGGAGCGGAGTTTTGTACTTACCTCCCTCATCCATTCTGACATCATCACAACATATATGCAATCCCCCTGTTTTATCAGGAAATTTTTCCTTAGAGTCATGCACTGTGCATTGTTTGCATGGTCTTTTTGCCCACTCCCTCTCCACAATGTTCCTTAAGCTTTGGGAGAAAGGAGTGTGTGTAGACATTCCATTAAGGGCAGAACCATCTGCACTCTCCCATTCTCTGGACCTTGACCACTTGGGCCTGTGTGTGTCAGTGGCCATCTTGGGCTAGAAGCAGTCTCTCTGATAAGAATTGGGAGATACGGTAACGTAAGAAAAACAGTTACTCTTCAGAAGTCAGTTTAGTATTAATCAATGTAACACAATAATAGTTGTAAATTTTTCTATAGGGAAATTATTTCATGACTCATTTTTATTTTAAGGTTGATATGTTAATTCAGGTAACATAGTAACTTCATAAATTAGAGTCCCAAATCCTTTTATTTTGTCGTTGTTACTATTGCTGATGTTATTGTGCTTCATTTACTATATGTGAACATGGAAATCTATGTTCAGTTACTTTACCTGCCAGCTAATAATTGGATATTAGTTTTCGTGGGCCAAAATATGTCCTCCCAAACTTTGACAAGGGCTTGTGTGCTTGAGCAGATAGTTAAGGCTTTGGTATACATACTACATATATAGACTTATTCTTTAATTTCTGCTCTGATGGAACCTCAGTATCTTCCAGAGTGATATTTGAACCTTCACTGTGTTTTGCAAGCATACTCCGAAGTCAGCACATGGATGCAGTTTTCTCAACTCTCAGGAGCATTTGCACAGTTCTCAGAGGTCTTTATACATTTTTTTATTCTTTAGATTTTCCTGTTTCCATTTAGCTTCTGACCAGCCTCAGTTCTAAAACTACCTGAAGTGGGTGTAATACAAAATTATTTGCCAATTTTTCTCTGCAAATATCCATGTAGAGGGGCAGTTTCATTGAATTCTTAAATCATATTCATATATACAAGCCCTGGAAAGGGAGAACATTGTTGAATTGGAAGACTCTTATAGACTGTACATGTAGGTTATAGAGCAGCAATTCTCTGGTAATGAGGTTGTTGAGAGTGCTCTTAGCCCAATATTCTATCTTCAGGGGTCACTTGCTTAGTGGCTCTCATCAGTACTAAAATTATAAAGTTGGTGGTGTCTGGAGCTTCCTTGGAACTGGAGAAAGGTCAAATTAGCATGGAGCTTAGTCACACTGAGGATTGGCTGTTTGTCTTAATTAAATACTCTTTGAATAGCTGCCTTTCCTTTATTACTAAAAGTTCTATAAAAATTGATTTGATGTCAATCCTTTGCCTGCTGGGTCCACCTGGGGGAACAGCCATAAGAGATAAGCATCACACTGTCTCAGTAGCCCCATTACCTGCTTTCTCAAGAATGCCTGCAGAGCCCCAGAAACATCCAGCTTAGAACCATCCCTCTCCCTGTCTGCCTGGTATCCTAGGGCATAGCTATCAGAGATGAGCAGCAGGCTTTACCCTGAGTTCCATCATCTGCCTTCCCAAGGAGGCCTGTTGGTCACAGGAACATACAGCTTACTCACCCCCACACATCTCAAACCCCTACACACTACCCAACACAACCAGCAGTCCTTTGACAGCTGGGCAGATCCACCAGAGGTTAGCTACATGCTGCTTCCAGCCTCAATGTCTGCTTTACAAGGAGGCTTGCAGGGCCCCAGGAACATCTAGGTTAGACCCCACCTTGCCAGTTCCTTCCTTACTTGGTCCTCCTAGGGCACAGCTAGCAGAAGTAAGCCATGCTCTGTCCTCTGAGCTCCGTTGTCAGGACCAGGGCACTGCTTCCATTCCAGAGGAGGCTTGTGGGACCCCAAGAACATTGAGGTCCACCTGGTACCCAGGCAGCAGGGGAGAGCAATGGTATGTTCCCTGAGTTCCATCATCGTGCTTAGGACTCTGCCTGCCTCCCTGAGGAGTTCTGCTGGCAGCAGGAACATCCATATGGTACTAGGGGCAACCAGATGACTAAGGGCCAGCATAAGAATGTAACCAACAAGAGCCAGGGCAATATGGCACAACAAGAGCCCAGCTAGCCTAGTACAGCATGACATGGATATTCTAACAATTTACAGACTCAATGAAATTTCTATTAAAATTCCAACACTTTTCTCTACAGACCTGGAAAAAGCAATTCTCAAGTTCATATGGAAAAACAAGAAACAAAAACAAAAACAAAAACAAAAAAAACAAAAGCCAAGAAACCAAGGATAGGTTAAAAAAGAATTCCTGTACAAGAAAAAGACTACTAGAGGTATCACCATAATGATGTCAAGTTGTATTACAGAGCTATAGTAATAAAAACTGTACTGTGTTGGCATAAGAACAGACAAGTTGATCAATGGCATTGAATGGAAGACCCAGAAATAAACCCACACACATATAAACACTCGAATTTTTACAAAGACGCCAAAACCATACAATAGAAAAAAAGGAAAGCGTCTTCAACAAATGGTGCTGGACTAACTGGATGGCTGCATATATAAGAATGTGAATAGATTCATATCTATCACCCTGCATGAAACTTAAGTCCAAATAAAACTAGAAACACTGAATCTTCTAGAAGAGAAAGTGGGGAATATCCTTGAACTCATTGGCACAGGAGATGACTCCCTGGACAACTCAGTCACTAAGACAAACAATTAACAAGTGAGACCTCATGAAAGTGAAAAGTTTCAGCAAGGCAAATAAAACCACCAATAGGATAAATTGAAAACATACAGACTGGGACAAGATCTTCACCAAGCCTACACCTGATAAAGGGCTGATATACAAAATATATGAAAAACTAAAGAAACTATTCACCAGCAAACCAAATAACCCAATTAAAAATGGAATACTGAGCTAAACAGACCTCTCAACTGAGGAATCTTTAATAACTGAGAAACACTTAAAGAAATGCTCTATATCCTTAGTCAGTAAAGAAATGCAAACCAAACAATGCTGACAATCCATTTCACACCCATTAGAATGGCTAACATGAAAAACACAAGTCATTGCACATTCTGGCAAGGATATGGAGCACTTCTACATTGCTGGTGGGTATGCAAACTTGCACAACAACATTGGAAATCAATCTTGCACTTTCTCAGAAAATTGGGAATAGTTCTACCTCAAGACCCAGCTATACCACTCCTGGGCATACACCCAAAAGATGCTCCACTGTACTACAAGGACAAACGACTATTAGCTGTGGACATTTAAATAAAAAATAATGGAAGGTCTTATTAGAGCCTCAAAATAAGTAAATTACTGTCATATTTCTTATTCTCATTGTAACTAGCTATAGTGAGTTTTGCAGCAAATTTCTACTAATTTTAAAAGAAGATGTAATTTCTAAAATATAACATAAAAATGGTTGAATCTTTCCATTTCTTGATATGAGGGTACTAAGAATTTAAGAGACTGTGAAAGCAAAAATGGAAAATAATGCTCAAGCCTAATTTGTAGTACAATTGAAAACTATTTAATCTGCCCCACAAAGCATTACTGGATTACTTTGGCTCAGTTATAAAAGAATAAAATGATCACTATATTAATGTACATCATTTTAATATTGGAGTTATAGGGAAAATAATGTGATCCTAATAATACAAAAATATTTCAAACACATTACGTTAATGTTCAAGATATAAAATTATCTTTTACAAAGTGGATATTAGCCTAACGTTTACAACTCAACTTCTGACCTATCTAGATAGTTGGGAGGGGGTGCTACGTATCTGCATATCTCACACCAAGAACCCGAAGAGGGACAGCTGTGAATGTGAACTCATCCCTTGATGCACAAGAAGATTAAAAAAATTCCTGTCCTCTTACTGCTATGAATAAAGGGGAGGGAGAAGGCTGAGTTTACATTCAAATAAAAAGCCATAGTCATGATAATCCTTGGTGTTCTATTTCCAAAGGGAATCCAAATGTAACAGAAAATAAAACCTAAAAGTTGAAAACTTTGTCAAAAAGTATTTCAGTTGAAGAAAAGAATCCTATGAGATTTAGCCTCAAAAATAGGGGGGAAAAAAACCTTAGCTAAAAGACAGTGAGTTCCATAGGATAAGTATTAGGAGTAGGGGGGTGGATATTACTGGCTGGAATTGATTTGTTTGCTGCTTATTGGAGATTAGCCACAGAGATTGCCAGATATGCAAAGCAGGGGCCGAAGCTCTTAATTCACCTTTAAGATTCTTGCAGGAGAGGATGTGGAGCAAAGGATCCACTGCTTCATTGCTGGTGGGAGGGCAAACATGTACATGCACTGTGGAAATCAATCTGTAGGTATATTAGAATAGTGGAAATAAATCTACCTAAAGACGCAGCTATACTACTCTTGGGTATATAGCCAAAAGATGCTGCGCCATACCACAAGGGACACTTGTCCAAATATGTTCATAGCAGCTTTATTTGTAGTAGCCAGAAACTGGAAGCAACCTAGATGTCCTCCAACTGAAAACTAGATAAAGAAAATGTGGTACATTTACAAAAAGAAGTACTACTCAGCTATTAAAAACAAAGACGTCATACAATTTTTAGGCAAACGGATGGAACTATAAAACATCATCATGAGTGAGGTAACCCAAACCCAGAAAGACATGCACGGTAGGTACTCACTTCTTATAAGTGGATATTTACCATAAAGTACAGGGTAATTATGTTATGATCCACAGACCCAAAGAAGCCAAGAAGGGACCAAGGAAAGATGGTGCATCTCACTTAGAACAAGAACTAAAATAGACATCTGAATTAGATGGAGGGAGGGCCCTGGGTGGGAGAGGAGAAGGGTACCAGGGGTGGGGATTGGGTATAGAGAAAGCAAGACTCAGGGATGAGGGGTGGGGATCAGGTATAGAGAAAGCAAGACTCAGGGATGAGGGGTGGGGAGGAGCTGGAGCGGAAATGGAAATCAAGGGGGCAGCCCTGGGACAGGGGAGGCTCCTGGGAGTTTAGGGGGAGACCCTAGCTGAAAGTTCTAGATGCAGGGGTGTTAAGGAGCCTGAAGTGACCACCTCCAGTAGCCAAATGAGACTTCCAATGGAGGGAAGGGACATCGCCCACAAAAACATAGACCCAGAATTTGTCTTGCCTATAAGAAATGTAGGGGTAAAGATGGAGCAGAGACTGAGGGAGTGGCAAATCAATGACTGTCCCAACTTGAGACCCACTCTATTAGAGAGAGCCAACTCCAGACACTATGAATGATACTCTGCTATGTTTGCAAACAGAAGCTTAGCATAACTGTCTTTTGAGAGGCTTTATCCATTGGCAGGTGGAAACAGATGCAGAGACCCACAGCCAAACAATAGGACAAGCTGGGGGAGGTTTGTGGAAGAGTGGGAGGAAGGATTGAGGGAGCAGGAGTAGTAAAGGACACCACAGGAACACCTACAGAGTCAACTGACCTGAGTCCTTGGGGGCGCACAGAAACTAAACCACCAACCAAAGAGCATGCATGGGCTGGACCTAGACCCCATGAACCCTGGTCATGATGTGGATCCCCTAACAATGAGAGTACAGGCCTGAACAGTCACCCGGAACTCTCTATAACATTAGATCATCATCTTCAATCTTTTGGCTCAATATAACTGACATAAAATATCAGAAGATGGAAAGATCTCCCAATGTGTGGATTGGGAGAATCAACATACTAAAAATGGCCATCTTGCCAAAAGCAATTTACAGATTCAATGCAATTCCCATCAAAATTCCAACACAATTCTTACAGACCTTGAAAGATCAATTCTCAATTTCATATGGAAAACAAAATCTAGAATAGCTAAAACACTCCTGTATAATAAAAGATCTGGAGGAATCTCAAGCTAATGACTTCAACATAAAACAGGACACTCTAAATCTGTTAGAAAAAAAATGGGGAAGGTGCCTTACAACTTTAGTAAACATGTATGTAATTATATCATATTATTTTGAGGATTCTAAGTGATTATGATCATGCTAAATATCACCATACTGAAGCAGACAGAGTTTTGGCAATGTTTTGCCACAATGAAAAAATAAAGAGTAGAGCTGACAAGACACTTTTGTAATTATTTTCTACATACATCTATAATCAGTTTTTAAAATAGTCTAACCAAAGCAATGAATTCCTGATGTTTTTCATAGAAGACTTACTTTCAGAATACCTGGGAAATATAATTTACCAGTGTGTACAGCGTGTGCAACAGATGTGTACCTATGGTATTTATTCCAGAGGTGAAAAGTTGAGATGCAGACAATTTATCACTCATCCAAAGTCACAGGGCCAGTTACTGACAAAACTGGGTTATCCATTTCCAAAATCTAAAGTCTTAGCTCACATTAAATATAGTCACATTTGTTGCAAATGTGAAAAGACAATAATAGAAGCATTCTTCAATTTTTAGCGACTGATACTGTGGCTGTACAAACCAATTCCTCCCAAGTTAATTTATTTTTAAATAAGAGACAAAGCATGGTGTGGTCTAAGAAGGTAGAGCCATAGAGACAAATCCCAGCAGTCATGTGACCCCACAAGTGAGTAATGCAACAGGATTTACCATTTATAGTACTAAGGAGATTGAAATAGGTGGCTTTTTTAAAAAACACGACAATGATGTCAATATTTCTAATCTACCTTGTCTGCAGCACGTATTAGTTGAGCCAGAAGACTTGCAGAGTAAAAAGAGTAATGGGCCTCCTTGGTAGCTGCAGTGAAAGACAGAGAAGGGGTAGACACTGAATTGCCAAAGAGGTAATTAGGAAAATGATGAAGAATTAAAAATGTTCTGCGCAGAGTTGGATTAGAAAATGCTTTGGACTCAGTGTCTCTAGTTTTCACTAGAGACTGGCTACAGGTCCTGCTACATATAGAGAGAGGAAAACAAGATTGAAAAGGAAGTTCTCTAAATATGATGGGGTGTTGGTTTTGTCAAAGGATTCTTCAGCATCTAATGAAATGCTCATGTTTTTTTTAATTTCAGTTTTTGTATGGTGGATTACATTGATAGATTTATGTATACTGAACCAACCCTGCATCCCTACTTGGTCATGATGAAGGATATCTTTGATGTGTTCTTGGATTCAGTTTGTGAGCATTTTATTGAGTCATTTTGCATTGATATTCATAAGGGAGATTGGTCTAAAATTCTTTCTTTGTTGGGTCTCTGTGAGGTTTAGTTATCAGGGTGACTGTGGCTTCATAGAATGAGTTTTGCAACGTTCCTTCTGTTTCTATTTTGTGGAATATTTTGAGGATTATTGGTGTTAGCTTTTCCTTGAAAGTCTGGTAGAATTCTGCACTGAAATCATCTGGCCCTGAACTTTTTTTTTAGTTGGGAGACTTTTAATGACTGCTTCTTATTTCCTTGGGGGTTAAAGGACTCTTTCAACTGTTTCCTGGATCATGTTTAAGAGACCAGGGATTCAAGGTGCATATCTAAACACAATAAAGGCTATATACAACAAGCCAATAGCCTACCTCAAATTAGATGGCTTGACTTTAAGAACAAGTAGTGATAGAATCAGGAGACAGACATAACTTCAACTACTTGTTCAGAATAGTGGGGTAGAACGGGCATGTAAGAACAGAAGCAATAATGAGGGGCCTGAGCCAAAGAGATTGTTGTTTGTTTTTATAATATTTGTATTAATCACTGAGAATTTCATACAGTATTTTTAAGTTTTCACACCTGATTCCTTACAATTGTACTCCTCCCCTTCTAACTTTGAGTACTCGGTGTTGTTGTTGTTGTTGTTGTTGTTGTTGTTGTTGTAGGACACAGAGTCGAATTTGTGCTACACGTATATCTACCCATTGAAGAAAACTGACTCCTCAAAAACCAGCAATTGTAGGAAGCTCCGTAGTCCCTCCATCTTCCATGCTAGATGGTTGACTAGCTTGATTTCTATAAATAACTACAGCCAATGTGAGTTCGTCAGTGCAGCTTTCCTGTTACGTCCAGAAAATACTATATTGTTGTTTCTTCCTGATTTGGGGCTCTTGTAATCTTTCTTCCTCCTCTTCCTTGGCGGGCCCTGAGAGGTGTGGTAATGAAACCAGGATGATATGCTTGTCCCGTTTGTGACTGAGAACTTCATTACCACTTGTTCTCTGCATTTTGATCAGCAGTGAATTTCTGTACAAACCAACGCCCATTGCTCAAAAAGAGTTCTTTGGTGAGATGTGAAATCTGTACTAACATATGGGTATATGGGAGAGTCTGATATGTGTTCATTTAGCAAAGTAGCTTCATTCCTGAGGCCTGTGAAGTATCAACCATTATTTCTTGGTCAGATTTATAGTACCAGGCATATATTCCTTATGGTGCGTGGGCTTTGAGTACAAAGAAGATGTTTGGTTACACCATAGTATTCATGCCACTACTGCACTCACGGATATATCTTGTCACACTGGTCATAATAGTTCACAGGGGTCACAGCTAGTTAAGACTTCTGATGATCTTTTTTCCTCACAGAACCCTCGTATCACATTCCAATACTAGACAATAAAGATGAAACTTGATTGCTCCATTTCCTGTTTCTGTACTGTGTGCTACATTTTCAACAAGAGGGTCTTATAATAAAGTTCTGGTGAGAAGCAAAGAGCAAAGTAATAGTTTCTATTGTTTGTAAGGGAGTTGGATCTCTGGGACACTACTGACCAACAAGTGAGGAGATATCCGCCACATCTAACACTGGGGTTTTATTTGCAACCTTGGCTTCTGAGAAGATCATTAGGCCTTGCGTAGGACACCACCATATAAACATTTTCAAATTAACATTTTCACTTCATGTGACATGAGTTGTAAAATAGAATTCCTTGTGGCTTTTAAATATCTGTATTTTTACTTCTGTCTTCTCCTGCCCTTCTTCCCTGCCCACCCATTATTCTCTCTACCTAGGCTGCCCTCCCTATTGTTCCTACTTAATTTCGATGTTTTTAATAAGTTTTTTACAGTCCTAGATGGAAAGTAATGCGGGTATGAAACAAGAAGTAAGCTATGAAGGAAGTTCTTATAGGTTACAAAATTGTGAAAGGAATGGAATCCAAGCATCTGTATAGAAAACGCTGCTGAGAAGTGAGAACTGGACTCATGTCATGCTAAGTGCCCCCAGCAGAGCCCCACCATCTTAGTTACCCAATTCATTGAGGTATAGACCCGGGAATAGGACCTTGAGGTCATTTTGTAGCAAGACTTCCAGGACCTTCACACTCGTTTCTATTTTTAAAAGTGTGAGATATGATTAAAAAGTAGGATGAAAATGTGTAGTCTAGACCTTATCCACAGCAACTAGTCACAGAAAACTCTCACAAGTACCCTCCAGTTGTAATTCATTTTCAAGAATGGGCAGTATTGTGCCTATGGGTAAACGATTAGCCTTTATATATTTACTCGGTCTGTGTGGCCAGGGTACCCAACAAGGTTCTCAGTGAACCGTCTCTGGAGTCCCTCTTCTCCTTTCAAATTCTTGTGACTCTCGCGTGACCTGCTTCCTGAGAAAGTCAATGAAGCTGACTTAAAAGTGCTGAAGAATGATCATAAAAACAGCAGCACACATTCCTGGAAATATTTTTTTTAATTTTTTATTAATTTATTCTTGTTACATCTCAATGGTTATCCCATCCCGTGTATCCTCCCATTCTTCTCTCCCTCCCATTTTCCCCTTACTCCCCTCCCCTATGACTGTTCCTGAGGGGGATTTCCTCCTCATGTATATGCTCATAGGGTATCGAGTCTCTTCTCGGTGACCTGCTATCCTTCCTCTGAGTGCCACCAGGTCTCCACCTCCAGGGGACATGGTCAAATATGAGGCACCAGAGTACGTGTGAAAGTCATACCCTACTCTCCACTCAAGTGTGGAGAATGTTCTGTCCATTGGCTAGATCTGGGCAGGGGTTTAAAGTTTACCGCCTGTATTGTCCTTGGCTGGTGCCTTAGTTTGAGTGGGACCCCTGGGCCCAAATCTGCCTATCATAATGTGAAAAGATTTTTTTTTTTAATGCTCACATAGGGTTCAGTTTTCGGGCCAGAAATAAAGGTAAACACAAATTAAAGATTTCTGTTTTAAAATGTTCAGAAAATCCCAGTTTTCTTTTGGGGGCTCAATTTCTTTATTATAAGGTAAATAGAGTATTAAAAGAGGTTTGATATTATTCTACTTAATTCTTAAGTCAAAAATCTCTATCGATTTCCTTTCCTCCTCTGTGTCTGGCATCTTCTAATCATTGCATCGTGGAGTGTGAGGGGTCCAGGGTAATCCTGCAGGGTTTTCAATGTAGTGTTCACACATTAAAGCTTTGGTTCTTTCCTTACAGGTCCCATTTCAACTGTTCTCAGCGAAGCATCTCATAGTTCTGCATGTGGGAATCCTCTAAGATGGGTATGTCCTCAGAAGAATTCCACCTACTGTATTTCTTTCTGTGTGCTGCCACCATTGACACCATAACACGACATCAACTTTTCCCTCAAATAATTTGCATCCTTCTAAGTAGCCTGGCTGTCGACCTTTAGTATCTTGTGTTCAAGAACATTAATTTATGGTCTAAAGCCCTATCTCTATTAGTGAAGTATGCTGCTTTAAAAAATAATTACCTAAAATTAGACAGAAGTGTATCTATTTGATATTACAAAAGATAACTGGTTCTATTTGATGAATTCTGACAAGGTGGAGGCCAAGATCAGGCCTTGCTAAGCCACCAGCACTCCAGCACACTTGTCTATCCTCAACATTCAAAGATGGACCTTGCTCTTTGTCCCCTCTTGTTACACTGTTTACCAAGGAAAACACACTTTTACTATTATTTCTTCAAGGCCATAGCACATTCAAAATATTTCCTACTTACACATTTATAACAATTTTTAGTACCTAAGAAAAGTAAATAAATATACTGCACACTGTTACAAGAAATAAAAATGTTAGCGTTAAGTTATATTGAGCGAAATTAAAATGTATTATTTATGGGATAATAATTAGTAAAATTCTGTCCAAGGTATATTAAGCATAAGTGATTTTATCAACAAGGATATTGTACTTATTTATAAGTATGTAGCTTTAAAAGGGATTTAATTTAAAAATAGGTAAAAAGTTTTGTTAGAATTATGACAAAACTGAAATGTTATAGTTAAAAGAAATCATACATATACTTTCTACAGTTTCTAAGAATGCCAAAATACACTAAGAGATTAGGTGAATTGTATTAATGAAATTTTTAAAAAACTAAAAACTTGAAACATTGACAAGTTTGATATGAATTTCACCAGGAAGTCAAAACAGATATCTACCTTACCAAACTAGCATTCATTTTTACTAACATTTTGCTATATATTTTTGAAGACTGATATTAAGATATAATTCATTTACAGTGATCCATCAACACAAAATGAAAATGACTTATAGTTCCCTCCTAATATAAAGTTATCACAATAGACTGTTAAAGTTCATATTTCAAAGTTAGAAGCTGACTACATAATCAGATTTTTACTTAGACTAAGAGCGAGAAACTTTGGGTTTAAGCACAATGGCCATCCTCCATTTTTTGCAAAAATGATTACATGGATATGGGTATGTAACTTAATGGTTAAAGTATGCTGTTGTATATTCAATGCCTTAATAGAATCACCACCAGGATAGATGAGAAACAAATACAAATGAGTTTAAATCAATAAAAAATTATGACTATTTTATTTATGACATAAATAAATGTAAATAGTTTATTAAGTAGGATTAAGAAATTATGATAGGTTACTTTTACATAAAGAGAAATGTCCACATAAGACATGGGCATTGTATTTTAGTTTATTATATATATGTACATATATATTCTATGTATGATATCAAGATAATCTCTGAATCATCTGAATCAATGGACTGGAAGGAGTACTAAGAAAGTATCATATGAAATATATTTTCATATCTTCTGACTTCGCACATGTTCATAGACAGATATTCTTAAACAAATGATGACAAAGATAATGAGTTTAGTCCTAGTAAACAGAAGGGGCTGGGAGAGGCTGCGTTCTGTAGGATTCCAGAAGCAGCAGCTGTGGCTGCTCATTTCTTCTGTAGCTCTCTCTATCTCTCTTTCACGTCCAGAAATAAGGCCTTTGCTGTGGTTGTCTCTGATGTTGTCTTAAAAGTGTTCAATGACATGAAAGTTCGCAAGTCCTCAATGCCAGAAATGCAAGAAGGCCATGCTCTTCTGCTTGAGTGAGGACAAGAAGAGCATCATACTGGAGGAGGACAAAGAGATCCTGGTAGGAGACGTGGGGCAGACTGTGCATTACCCCTACACCAGCCGAGATGCTGCCAGACAAGGACTGCCACTACGCACTCTATGATGCAACCCTAGGAAACCAAAAAGGGCAAGAAGGAGGATGTGGTGTTCTTCTCCTGGGCTCCTGAGAGTAGACTCCTTAAGAAGAAACTGATCTATGCCAGCTGCAAGGATGCCATCATGAAGAAGCTGACAGGACCACTGCATCCTGGCAGAATAATTAGGTGGCAGGACCTTCATCTCCTTGGAGGGCCAGCCCTTGTGAGCTGGAGCATTATCAGCCCCAGACCTGCTCTTATGTGTTTCAGGCTGTCCCTTTCCGGCTGGACCATAGGTACTGGGGGAATCCCAGCAGATGGAGGGCAATCCCTTCACTCTAGATGCCAAATGTCCCTCCCACCTTCTTGATCATCCTCTTCCCTTCATCCCTGAAGGCTCTGGCCTTCCCACACTGCTTTTGATCTTCTGATCTCTCTTGAGTTGGAAAAGACCAAGTTGCATCCCAGGCACCCAGTTTGGGGGCACCCTATTTTTGTTTTGTTTTTTAAATGACACCCCTACTCTTCATCCTTCCCCATCCCATGCTGCCAACCTTCTAACCATAATAGTGGCTCTGTGCATCTCTGTTCATTTCTGTGTGTAAATGAAATGTGGAAATGACCCTCCCTGAGCCAGCTGGTTGCTCTCCCCTTTTCCCTTTACTTGGCTACTCGTGGAAGCAGGACCAGTAAGGGACCTTCAGTTAAAAACAAACAAACAATAAAAATCTAATTAACAACAACAAAACGAGATGAGTCTAATACTGATATCTATGAACAATATCAGAACAGCTACTTTCCAAAGAACAGAAACAAACAAAAGACATTTTAAAACCTTAAATATTCAATTTTCAAACCATATTCATCTTCAGTAACTATAAATATATAAGGCATATAAATCAAATTGCCAAGTTAATGATAAAACGAATAAAATGCATGTAAGGCTTGTTCATAATACTGATGTGGATATTGTTGCAGGATATTTATTCACACTGTGAACGCCAAGATTGTGTTGTTTACTAGAAAAACCTATTTCGAGTTGTGCTGTGGCTCAGCCCAGCACACACCTTTAGTCCAAGAGTTTTTGACTTGAGTATTGTAAACAGGTTTAAATAAAGTTAACCCTAGGTCAAGAGGCAGAGTAAGCAACCAGTTGGCAGGAGGAATAATACAGGAAAAAAAAAAAAACAATAGAGAGTGAAAGGAAGTTGAGAGGGGGCACAGGAAGGGAGACATACCAGATTCAGGCCATGAGGCAGTGTAGATGCTCAAGGTGTTTTGTATTTATTTGTTTGTGGATTATCTATACAACTGCACAGAAATCACTTTTCAACCAAATATGTCTCTAGAAACTGACTCAATTATTAATTAATGTATTAATTATTAATTAATTATTAGTATATTTATCATGTATAGAAAAATACATAATTTAAAGGAATATTAGCTTCATTAATGTTGAAGTATTGCTGCTAAGTATGTAGAATTAGGATATCTTTTTAAATGGATTTTTCTATTTTTAATGTTTCCTGGGTATACATTTTTTAATCATTTAGCTTTTAACCAAATCTTTATATTGCTTCCATTTTTAATACAGCATGATTTGGCAGTTTTTCTAATGACAATAGCTGCTCTTATTTGCAGAATTCAGAATTCAGCCTTTTGCTTCAATAAAGTTATAAATGCAGATTAATTTTACTACCTTGTACCTTGATTTCATTTGATCATATTTCTCCATTTTCGGCCCTTTAATTAGTTATGTTTTTTTCTTTTAACAGTTCCTTTTATGTATTCCTTTTTATTGTGTTTGTTAGTCCTATATTTTTAACTGTTTTAAGGACTGCAAGATGTATGCTTAAATAATCACAATGCATCTTGAATTAACATACATTTTTCTATACTTAATTTAAGAGTCTTACAATATTAAAATCCCATCTGTATTTTCTACTATCTCTATTATAATATAGATGTAGCTTATAGAAAAATATTTTTTAAGACCCCCAAAAGGTTTTTGTAATATTTTGATTAAAACTACCAAATTTCACCAGTGAACACTTGTATCAAAATAACTATTCAAATTAAGCTAGTTTCCTTTCTAACAAAAGTGACTTAAAATAATTCAATATCTTTATAATATGTAGAAAATATTTATTAGAAGACATTTGATACCTCTACATAATTTACTAATAAGAGTTAAAGAACAAATACAAATAAATTGAACATCTACCACCAAACCTAGAATAAAAGAAAATAAACTAATGGACAGCACCAAAAATATAACAAGAATAAATTCTAGTAGTAGACAATAAAAAATCCCTGAAAATACAATGAATAAGAAAGAACATTGACATGTGAACAGTATTGTAAAAGACTCTCTGCCTTACACAAGCCAATACCTCTGCTTCCTGGGAACATAGACAGTACTATGGTCTTCTGATCAACATGAACGTACACTTGGCTGAATAAACCAAGACTTTCTTTTTTAAAATATTTTTATTAAAAAATAAAATCATTCATATTACATCTCAATTGCTATCCCATCCCATGCATCCTCCCATTTCTCCCTCCCTCCCACTTTCACCCCGTCCCCTTCCCCTATGACTATGACTGATGGGGACCTCCTCCGCTTAAATATGATGCTAGGGTATCAAGTTTCTTCTTGGTAGTCTGCTATCCTTCCTCCGAGTACCATCAGGCCTCCCCATCAAGGGGACATGGCCAAATAAGGGGCACCAGAGTTCGTGTGGAAGTCAGTCCCCAGTCTCCACTTAACTGTGGAGAATATTCTGTCCCTTGGCTAGGTCTGGGTAGGGGTTTGATGATGACTGCACATATTGTCCTTGGTTGGTGCCATAGATCGAGCAGAACCCCTGGGCCCAGATCTGCCCATCATAGTGTTCTTCTTGTAGGTTTCTAGGACCCTCTGGATCTATCTATTTCCCTGTCTCCTATATTTCTCTCACCTTAGGATGTCCTCACCACTATCCCATTTTCCTGGTAAGTGAAGACTTTCATGAGACATCCCTCAAGACTTTCATGTGCAGTGTTCTTCCATGACCTTATTTTAAAAATCTATCTGCGTACATGAGAAAGTCATATCCCACTCTCCACTCAAATGTGGAGACTGTCCTGTCCATTGGCTAGATCTGGGTAGGGGTTTAAATTTTACCGCCTGTATTGTCCTTGGCTAGTGCCTTAGTTTGAGCGGGACCCCTTGGCCCAAATCTGCCTATCATAATGTTCTACTTGTAGGTTTCTAGGACCCACTGGATCCTTCTACATTGCTAATCTCACATGGTTCTCTTATCTAGAGTCCCAATAGGATGTCGTCCGCTCTGTCCCCCCTGGAGGGGGAGACCTAATGGCACTCAGAGGAAGGACAGCAGGTCACTGAGAAGAGACTTGATACCCTATGAGCATATAAAGGGGGAGGTAATCCCTCTCAAGAACAGTCATAGGGGAGGGGGATAAGGGGAAAATGGGAGGGAGGGGAGAATGGGAGGATACAAGGGATGGGATAACCATAGAGATGTAACAAGAATAAATTAATAAAATAAATTAAAAAATCTATCTGTGAATTATATTAAAATATAATTTTATCTATCCATTAACTCATTTTATCCTGTCTTCATTCCTCCCAGCTCAATTTTGAAAATTGAAATCAGTAATATAATTTTTAATTCTAAAAAATGTATAACCTATCTTCAATTTTTAAAACTTAAAAGCTGCCATAAAATATAAAACAGTAATTACATCTTTGAACAATATTTAGATATCCATCTTTTCTACAGGTAACATGTTAAAATAACTCTCTGTCATAGGACATTTAAAGTTGTTCTTACAATCCTAAATTTCTTCGACAACACGACAAGTTAACTCCTGACAACACCCAGCTGACCACAAAGAAGATGATGAGCATCAAAGAACCTCCTTATGGAGATGGCTTCAAAGGTGGCAAACAAGCCACTTGACAAAATGCCCTCATTCCTGCCACAAACAAAATCTGCCTAAAAATGGGCAACTTAGATGCAGGCAGAGTCTACGGCCGCACTCTGCCAAGTCAGGGTAAGCAAATCCTCAATAGTTCCTGCCCTGCAAACATGTCTGGCAGAAAGCTGAAGATGAGGCTCCAACGTTATCAAGTATATTGGGTGACTGGTCAGGCAGTAAACTGTCTTAAGTCAATTTGTACATTTTGTTAGCTGCTAACCCACACTGGTTCACTCAGGAATTTAAGCTTTATTCCTTCTCAAGTCTCTGAGGAGCATTGAAGACAAGATAGTATAGTTTTACAACAAACCTTAGTTGGTTAGGGGACAAGATCATTTTAGATCAAGATAAAGAAGTTAAGCTATTAGAGTTGAGATAGGACATATATTGAATCTCATTTGGAAATTTAGACCCAACAAGACAGGAAAGACACCTACTTCAAACTGGACGAATGCAGATGGCCTAGTCATTATGAATGTTACATGTATAGAACTCATTATTCTCCTAATTGTCACATGGTTCTCCCTGCTGTATGTAGTTTGTTTTATACATGTGTAATAAAATAAAAATATAAAAAAATCCCTTTTGCAGAGAAAAAGAAAAAACTCTCTGTCATTGTTTTATTATTATTATTCACATAATCATTATTTTAATCAATATTAATATTTATTATTTAAAATATATTATTAGGAGATAGTAAGACTTCTAAAAGACTCATCTGTTCATCAAGAAGCACCATTTTTCCCATGTTACACAAACAAGAACATCAGGTATAGAAGTTTATTCTATGATGTATTTTTCAGGGCTGATATGCTCTTGCAACCTCTCCGGTGTCTACCATCGGTGCTATTAGTTGTGAACTATCATTTCTTGCAATGCAATGAATGTACACGTCCCTGAATAAACCAAGACTTTCATATGCAGTGTTCTTCCGTGACCTTATTCTTAGTACATGTAGTTGTGAGCAGTCAGACTCAATTTCTCACTCAGGATGGTCTCAGGAAATTGGGTCACAAAATGCTGGACTTTAAACCTGTCAACTGGCTGATTTTGAAATGTTTTGAGATCTCATTGATTCTTGCCATAAAAGTGTGATTGTTTAATTGGACAGAAGATATTATTCATTTGGACTTCTGTCGTTTTATTAATAAGCCTTCTTATATTTAACAAGATTGTTTTTCTTTTCTGTAATGTTCTACGGCTTAGAGGAATAATTACTTTCATTATTTTTAACATAAAATTGGCTTTGTTCTTCTAATGAAAAGGAATGGTTTTCCTATATTAATCTTATTAAGCAAGTTCACGTTTTCCATATTAAAGCCTTTATCAGAAGACTGTTTACTTGCCCTTAACAATTTCTTTGCTTCATTAAAAATATGTTGGAAGATTAAGAGACTGCATAAATGTGTAAAAATAATTTCAGTTATTCAGCCAAATATCAATGCTTAACTTTTACATGTGATACATTTATAAATCGTACATATATATGTAAATTGTTCATAAATGTTACAAAAGCACTGATCAGGACTAATATGTATTGGTAAATAATATTATCTTATAATATTAGTTATTGGCATGGTTTCTCAGAATAGCAAGTTCTTAGAATGTTCCAAATAAATATGTATTATAATAATTTTATATTTAGATAGTTCATAATTATTTTATATTTAGACATTTCATTCTATGATTCAAACTATAATTTGATATCTAAAGTAGTAGATAGTATATTGTCAATATTATAGAAAGATTTTCCCTATACATTATTATTCAATGAGATTTTTTTTCTTCTCACTTAGGACACTGAGACAGGTGTTATAAATACCATATTAGCTACCTTAGTTTTATTGCATTCAAATGCAATGTTTTAGATTATTTTTCTTTATACTCCAGTCTGAGGTAATTATCTTGTGGAATCTATAAAGACAGCACATTATGACAGCAGTATGTGATAGGAAGGTGGGAAAACCCCAAGCATTTATATACATCACAGATGAGAAAAAAAATAAATAGCAGAAGAGACCAGGTCTCCAAATCTTCAGGTGCACACATACTCTCAGTGACTAAATAATCTTACTTAGGACCTGCATCCTAAAGACTGAACCCATCTCAATAGTGATAGAAACCAATTGACCTAGGGACCAATCCCTCAACACATAAGCCTTTGGAGATACTCAAAGTGAAAAAAAGAGGTGACAAAAACCCCTCATCCAGCATTCCAAATGTATGTGCAATTATCCATCATTAGGATAGTAAGGTATTTTTTAAATTTTCTCTAAAGATAATATGATCATTTGGAAAATCACTACTTAAAATAGTCACAAAAAGGCCAATATTTTCTATTTAAAAAGCTAGTTCTTTTAATGAAATTATGACCAAAGGGACATAATGCTGGGTATTAGACTAATTTAGTATTAAAGAAGATTGGTCAGTTTTTACAGCTTCAATGTTAGTCATTCGTATGAATATACATGCATATAAATATGGATTGCTTTGATAAAAATAATGTTTGAAATATGTATTTAAGTGTCCTTCCGCATCCGGAGGGTGGCAGGATGGTCCAGGTGCTGCTTGCTTCCATATAAGAATGGACTGACCTGGAGATACGAGGTTCCAAGGTCCTGTTTCTTACTCAGGAGCAGCTTAGAGAATTCAAGGTGAGGCTCACGTCCTAGTCTCTAGGCCAGGTTCCTGGGGTAGGTGGAAAATGAGCTTTCCACGGAGTGCTACAGTCTAGCTCTGTTAGAATGAGATTGGTGGTGTCAGAAGGCAGTGGAGACTCCGGAGCTCTTCAAGCCCTGGACGTTCCCCAAGGTGTTACAGCCCTTTCTTAAGCTGCTCTCTAAGTACAGCCGAGGAAGGAGGTGGATGCCTGGGACCCACTGGCAGGCATGCCCACTGAGACACAGGCCTGGCAGTGCTTCTCCAGGGGTCAACATTGAGCTAGGCTCCAGCAGCTGCCAAAGCAATTCTGCCATTGCTGTCTGACTGCCCGGCGTCCATCGGAGATTCTCCTGCAGAGTAAACGGAGTCTCAGATGGTCATGGTGGAGGTCAGGTGAGCACAAGAGAGAACATGCCGGCCTGCTTTTATTTGTAAGTCTTCGGCAGTGGGCAGAGATTTGAATACGAACGTATATTATTTTCCGGGTGTAAGCATGCCAGGGTACTTATGCTACTCTCAGTGGTAACGTAACTGATTTACATGCAGTAGCATGGGGTCTTATCATAAGAGGGAAAGCAGTATTTAGTTAACTATGGGTGAGGGAATAACTTCTAGGTAGGTTTAAAGGTCATTTGCTGAAGGCTAGGATCTCCTTAGCATAGACTGGGGTTTTCTAAACCAGTTTTCTTATAGGGAAGGGGTTGAATCCGTGGTCTTCCCCTGAGGGCTATATGATGATCCTTTCAAGATCTTGGGTAGTGGAGTGAGAACCCCACTGAGAAGAGGGAGTCCACCATTATAGACCATAGGCCAAGTGCAAATGACTACCTGGAGATGTCAGATGTCAAGGTTATCCAGAAGAGTTCCACATTTAAGTTAAAAATGAAAACATCAATAACTGTATTCTAAAGACAAAGGTGGAAGGTCAATTGAGAGTAAAAAAAAAAGGGGGGGTTGGTTGTTTTCTCTACAGCAATACAAGAGCACACATGCATGGGTCGTTGCTATTTGTTGTAACTCCTCAAATGTTCACTGTTTAAATACTAGGTCACGGTGTCACAGAATGTGACCTATTTGAAACAAGACTCACTGATATTAAAAATAGGCTAAGAGAATGTTCTGTCCATTGGCTAGATCTGGGTAGGGGTTTAAAGTTTACCTCCTGTATTGTCCTTGGCTGGTGCCTTAGTTTGAGCGGGATCCCTGGGCCCAAATCTGCCTTTCATAATGTTCTACTTGTAGGTTTCTAACAGGTTACCAAGAAGAGACTTGATACCCTATGAGCATATACAGGGGGAGTAAATCCCCCTCAGGAACAGTCATAGGGGAGGGGAATAAGGGGAAAATGGGAGAGAGGGAAGAATGGGAGGATACAAGGGATGGGATAACCATTGAGATGTAACAAGAATAAATTAATAAAAAATGTAAAAAACATGTCGATTTTCATCTCCAAACTTATTAAAATTAATGCTACTTAAAACCTAAAAAAAAATAAAATAAAAATAAGTAAAATAAAATAAAAATAGGCTAAGAAGTAAGATGAGATTGCAGACAGACTCTGACACAGCATGATTGGTATCTTGGAAATCTGGACACAGAGATCCACACACATAAGAAACAGCGTGCGAAGGTGCAATCATGCTGCGATGGGGCCTAAGTCCTTGCCTTTTCTGGCTGTGGAGATGGAACCTTGGGAGAGCAGTCTGGGATACAACTTTCCACACTGTCTGCTTCATAGGGATTGGCCTGTCAGTGGACAATGTGATCTAAGAGGTAGCCAGAACCATACGACACCAATTATCTGCTGAACAGTCAGGTTTAGATAGTTTGCTACAACAGACATAATCATGAGAAATTTAAAAAACCCAAAATTTATAAAAACAGAAAGGGGTAATTCTCTCCAGTCACATAAAAAAGGCTGTGCATATGGCAGGTGTGAAAAATCACCGACAAATCCCATAAACTAAGAAAGATGAAATGAAAAGGGATTATTAAAAGAATAGAGGGGAAAGAATATTAAATGGTGATTAAGAAAGAAGATGAACAAAGAGATCGAAGGAATATATTCATTCATAATTTGTGTGGGCAAATATATGCTAATACTTTATAAATTTTTCTCATAGTGTTTTGAGTAAAATCATGACCAGGATTACCACCAGTTATATGCAATTCATTGTTCTTTCTTGTATTAAAGAGAAGAAAGTTTTAAGTATTATTAGAGAAAATAACTATTGCAAGGCAAAAAAAAATGATATATTGGGACTGGAGAGATTGAACCATGGTCAAGAGTGCTTGAAGTGCTTGCAGAGCACTTGAGTTTGGTCCCTAGTGTCTGCCCTGAGAGGCTTACAATCTCCTGTAACTCCTGTTCTGGAGGACCTTACACTCCTTACCTTTGCAGGTACCTAGATGCATGAGGCATACATATGCATATAAAACACATAAATAAAAATAGGTCTTGTAAGAGAAAATTGATTCACATGAGAGTCTCATTAGCAATGATGCATGCTGAAGACTATTTAATGTGCTAGATATGAAGAAAATATCTGTAAAGCTGTAATTTTGTACCTTTTAGCCATGTGCAAGAGAAAGGAAAAAAATCAAGATACTAAGGGTGCATTTGCTTCCTACACATCTGTAATTTAGAGATTGCCTGAAGAAAAATGTAATTAACTTGAAACTAATGTGTAAATTCCAAGATGAGCTACAAGAAATAATGGAATAAAGAAATTGTGAAAATATATCATCAGTATGACCACAGATTTCTGGACAAGATCAGGATTTACTAAAAATAATGCACAAAGCAACTAAGATTAGAAGGACATTAGATTCAACCTTTGATCCCAAACTCTTAATGATAGAAATAAAAGTGCCAGGGAAAGCAGGCTGCAAATACAATCTTAGATAAGACTTTTTCATTACTTGCTCTTATCAATGCTTAATATTCTCTTACTTTAGAGATGTCCAAAGTGCTGCCTTCTCATCCAGGCTCTCATGTTTACAATGTCAGATGTCAGTTTGCTCTCTGATGCAGCGCTTTGTTAAGTAAGTTAAAGAAGAGAAATTGAATTGCAAAATTATCAGCATCGTTGGATTCAGTTCTGCCTTTCTGCTTTGTTATTGACAGCCCACAGTTCTTGGTTGTTCTCTTCTTTCTGAACATCTCTTGGTGCACCAGAAAGTATTCTAGGAAGCAGTACCTTCCCCATGTTTTTGCTCCATCCAACTCATTAGCAATTTAAAGGTCAATTTGGACATTCTTGGTTTACAACTTTCTGATTCTAGCCAATAATATATATATGCATATATATATATGCACTTTTAGCTTCTGTTTATTTAGCATGTTACCAACATTGGACACACTGATCTAATCTCAAAACAACAACAACAATAACAGCAACAACAACAACAATAAACTCTATACTTTGTAGTCAATAAATATAATAAAAACAATCCAAACCTGTGCTCCCTCACACAGATTTGCTCCATTCCCTCTGTCCACCATATATGTGAATTTCTCCAATGTCAATAGTAAGGTTAATTTGTCTGAGAAGAGTTTTGTTTTTCTCTGTCTTGTGGAGATGAATAAGCAGAATCCTGTAAATCTGGAATCAAGGTTGTTGGCTCCAAAACCATAATACAGATGGCACTTCTGCTCTTCCGGTTTACGCACACTTAGAACAAGCTGCTTATGAGTTTAGAGTCAATACTGAGGAAATTAATGACATCCATTCTTTACTCTCACAATTGGTAAAACAGTTCTCTATGCTCACTTGGTGGATTGAGGCTTCTGAGAAGCTTGTGCAGTATTCAAATGCCACTGCAAGGCTTACCTCAGACTTCAGCTATCCCCATTGGCCCATGCAGGATTTGGGTACCAGGGCCAGCTGACTTCTGACCTGGGCTATTGCCATGGCCCCTTTTCTGCCTTATTCCTCCTTCAGTTGTTATTGCTGTGATGCCATCATTATCTTCTACTTTTACCTTTCATAATTATTACTCATGTTAAGTCACCATATCAGGTTCCATTGTTGAGGTTTATTTTTGTTTCTAATTATGTGTGTGAATATGTCCTTGGAATTACAGATGCTTATGGCAGGCCGGAGGCAACAGATCTCCCAGGAGCAAGATTTATAGGCAACTGGGAGTCACACAGTGTGGATGCTGGGGACCAAACTCTTGTCCTGTGTGTGACTATTACGTGTTCTTAAACCTTGAACTACCTCTCCAGATGTGGGTTCTGCTTTAGGGACTGAATTTTTATTGGTTTCATTGGCTAAATTTCCTTACATATCTTATCTCTCTTTGGATATCCTCCCTTTTTCTATGACCTGATTTCTGACTGTCTGCAGTTCTACGGTAAGCTTTGGAAACACGGAATGAAATGTGTCAGCCTGTCATTTGCTTTACTTTATTTGAAATACCAGGTGGTATGATGAGGTCCTGACCTTCCCACTTGTCATTATTTTATATGACTGGCATTTTGCTACTTTATATATATATACATATATATATATATATATATATATATATATATATATAGTTTTTAAAGGCTTTTATTTGGTCCTATCTGATACATTAAAAAATGGCTTGAACTTTGATGTCTTAGATAGGGGATGGATCTTTGTCCCTTTGGGAGTCTTGCAGACATTCCATTGCTCTCCAGCTCTGGGAATCCTGTTCTTACTCAACATTTAAAATATGATAAAATATGATATAAGATCTGGGCTATTCAGCTGCAGTTTCTTCTCATCCTTTAGTGTTGATCTTTTCCACTTCTGTCTCTAATACCTTGTCTTTGTTTTGTTTTTTTTTTGTTTTTTGTTTTTTGTTTTTTTGGTTTTGCCATCTGACTTAAAGTATTTAACTTGACATAAATATGTATGTAACATATCTATATCTGTAGCAACCTTGCTTAATTTATTTCTATATGGCCTATTAAGAAAAGTAAGCTAAGTGTCCAAGTATCATGGCACATGCCTGTAATCCATGGACGGAGGAGGAAACAACAGGATCACAAAGTCAAGGACAGTCTGTCTTACACAGTGTGAAGCCAAGCAAATCAGAGCTAGAGAGAAGGCTTAGTGGTTAGGGCCATCGGATGCTTCCCAGAAGACTCAAAATTGACTTCCTGCTCCCATACTGTGGCCCATACAATCTCTATCTCTAGTTCCATGTGTTCAGCATTCTCTTCTGGGTTCTCTGGACAATGCTTAAGCACAATTGATTTTATTTATTAATTAACAACAACAACAAAGCCTTAGGAAGATTAGCGTCATGCTAAGGCCCTTTGTTTTTAACCCGGTGCTATAAAAACAAAGCCAAACAGGCACTAAATGTCACAAAACCACACTAACCAGAGGTTTTTCATTCTGGTTTAATTGCGTTATTGCTTACCTGAAATATTTATGTTTAGCTTATGGTAAACATATCTGTCTTCTGAAATACTTATCAGTTCTTTAGTGTGAAATAAACTCAAAATTCATTCTCTATGCTTTGTGGCATGTGTAGCACACCACTGTTGTCTGAAGACACCATGCACAGCCATGTTGTATTGTAACTAATATACTTATTGAGCTACAAATTCTGTGTATGGTTTTTACAAATAAAAATTTCTTCATATAATTATAATTTGGAGTATAATCTTCAATGAAGCTTTACTTTTATTTTCACCAGCCTGTATCTTAATTTCTGGATGATTTTACAGGTGCAGTGACCCCCACCCTCAAGATTTCAGAATGAGCACCAGATGCTGATGGCATCAGAGAACTGATCACAGCATGCTTAGGCCACACTTCTATATTGTGGAAACAAGTATCTGTCTAACTTGTTATTGTATTTTACTGTCTATGTGCATGGGTGTTATTCAAGTAAGGATGTGTAAAGAGACAATAGTTATTTCCAGTTTCATCAAAGGCACAGATTCACTCTCTATCCTCTCGTTTTATGCTCACTCTTGGTCTGCGCTCATCTTTTGGGATGACCTAGTATCTCCCAAGCTGAACTCACTTAATTCCTGTGTCAGACCAAGTAGAAGGAATAATCTACAGATCCTGCCTAGTCTTCTCCTAGGGAAATCCTCCCATTATCGTCTTTACCAAGGAACACTTAGATTTGAGCACAGTTATAATAAATGGATAATAAATTACATGTTGAAGAATAAGTGTGTATTGTAGGAATGGCTGCTGAAACATTCTTTGTGAAGTCACTAGGTCATGTTTGCATGAAAACTGTTTAAAGTGCTTTTTATGATTTCTTTCAAATTGTTTTTATTAAAATTATATCATCTACATCAGAGCAATCATTCACAAAATACTTAAGAATGAATAAATAATGAAAAATACTGCATAAGTCTGAGCAGTGGTAGCAAATGCCTCTACTCCCAGCACTCAGGAGGCAGAGGCAAGGCAGATCTCTGTGAGTTTGTGGCCAGCTTGGTACACAGAGTTAGTTCCAGGACAACCAAGGATTCACAGTGAAACCTTGTCTTGAAAACCAAAAAACAAAACAAAGAAAGAAAAATACTGCATAGGCAGTCTACCAAGTAAAGATATCCATAAATTTCTTCCAAAATACACCTATGAAAAAGTTTTAAATTTTCAGGGTAGAAGATCCACAGGACAGTTTAACAATATGTGGTAAAGAAGTGCTTTCCTTCAGGACAAAATAGGTATTTACTACACTCACAAGTTTTCCTGAACACCCTTCATATACTTATTATGAGAAGGACTCTAATAGAGCCCCTAGTAGCGGGGGTCATAGAGACTGAAGAGGACACCCTCTAACTAGACAGCTGTTCTAGTAGAGGGTGGGATACACCAACCCATCCACAAAAACTTTGACCCAAAATTCACCCCACCTACAAGAAATGAAGGGATAAATACAGAGAAGATATAACACAAGATTGAGGGAATGTCCAACCAATGCTTGGCCCAACTCAAGACCAATGCCATGGGAGAGAAACAACCCCTGACATTGTTAAAGAAACTGAGTTATGCTTCCAGACAGGAGTCAAGCAGGGTTGTCCTCTAAGAGACTTCACCCAGTAGCTCCTCAAAACAGATGCTGAGACTCACAGCCAAACATTGGATGGTGTGTAGGGAAGGAATCTTTCAGAAAAGTAGGGGGAAGTAGTAAAGGGCACAGAGGTGACAGGAGCCTCACAAGAAGACCAACAGAGCAAACAAACCAGGACCCAGAGGGGCCTATGGATACTAAAGCACCAATCAAAGACCTTGTATGGACCGGACCTAGGCTTCCTACAATGATGTAGCTGAGGGCCAGCTCAGGATTCATATGGGCTCCCTATTAAGGAATCAGGGGCATTCTCTGACATAGACTCTCTTGCCAGCTTTTCAATGACTTCCTCCTAGCTGAACTGCCACAAGGGAAGAATACATATGCAGTCCTGATAGGACTTGATGCGCTGCCCCACCAGCACCAGGGACTGAAGGTGAAGAAGGGCTCCCCTTTCTGAGGAATACGGGAGGGGGATGTAGGAGATGAAGGGAAGGTGGGGCTGGGATTTGTGTAGGGATGGGGCTATGACCAGGATGTAAAGTGAATAAATAAATAATTTTTAGAAATTATATGGAAGAGGTAAGATGGCATGTTCCAGTCAGTAATTTATGATTAATTTTGTTTTCTCTTAGGAAGTTGGAAAATGGACTAACATTTCTAGAAAAAGTCTCCTGTTTGGGTGACTCAAGAGAGAGGTGGAGTCAGCATAATGTGCTCACAGGTTCTTTAGTCATCAGATGAGATCCCCCACCATTCAAACTGCAAAGTCCTCTCTGGAGATTAAATACGTCAGTGGAGAGTCACTAGGTGTAATCAGTTTATTCCATCTTCCAACAGTGTTCATGATTTACATACTGATGAAATAATGAAGATAAAGTATCTGATCCTTGAACATTATTATTTGTATATGCAAGTAGAGTTGTACTTTTCATTGTTGGAACCTAATATCGTTGTTGGTTAATTTTTTTAAACTTTAAAATATTTAACAGACATGGTAGAACGTGCTGTGTCAGAAAAAAAATCTGACTTCTTTGTCTCCTTTCTCTTGGAGCATCACAAGTTCTCTGTTCCTGTGACTCCATATCACCTGCATTGATGGTGGAATCTTCTCTCCTTTATGATTCCAGGTACTCTGATCAAACCAGCCCTGGACTCCCATTGCTCCTTCCTTCCTTCCTTCCTTCCTTCCTTCCTTCCTTCCTTCCTTCC
>OU015747.1:38555705-38574376 GCA_907169655.1 Acomys percivali | reverse complement strand
AGAGAGAGAGAGAGAGAGAGAGAGAGAGAGAGAGAGAGAGAGAGAGAGAGAGAGAATCTGGAAAAAATTGAACAAACCAATCCAAAAATAATAGATGGAAAGAAATAACTAAAACCAGAACCGAGATCAATGGTCCACAAATCCAAAACAAAATCCAAACAAAACAAAATACGAAGAATCAATGAAACAGACTTGATTCTTGACAAAGATAAACATGATAAAGAAATACTCAGCAAAACTAACCAAAATGAAGAGGAAAATGTCTAAATCAATAAAATTAGAGATGAAGATGGAATCATAATAGATACAAAATAACAATAATGATCAGGAAACCTCAGGGGCATAACATGAATCTACTGTGGTGGTCTGAATGTGATGTCCCTCATCGTTTCGGGCAGTTGATGGCTCTGTCCGGAGAGCCTTGAAAAGTGTAGCCTTGCTGAGGAAGCATATATGTGGGGAGGGGCTTTGAGAGTTGGAAACTTCATGCCGTTTCCAGTTCACTTTCTCCACTTCCTGATTGCGGCTTGAAATGAGAGTTTGCAGACGCTCTGCTTTCATAACTTTGGTCTGCTGCTGTGATTCCCTGCTGTGATGGACACTTATTCTTCTAGAACACTCAGACCAAAGGAACTCTTTCTTCTCTAAGTCATCTTAGCCATGGTGTTTTATCATTGCAATAGTAAAGCAAACACTATATGCACCGATATACCCATAAGGTGAAAAGCTAAAAGAAATGTGTGGAATTTTAAGCTTCACCAAAACTACCACGAGGTGAGAACAACGATTTCAAGAGAACTTTAACAGGCAAGGGATTAAAACTAGATTTTTTTCTTTATTTTTTTATTAATTTATTGATATTACATCTCAATTGTTAGCCCATCCCTTGTATCCTCCCTTTCTTTCCTCCCTCCCGCTTTCCCCCCCTACTCCCTTCCCCTATGTCTGTGACTGAGGGGGACCTCCTCCCCCTGTATATGCTCATAGGGTATCGAGTCTCTTCTTGGTGACCTATTATCCTTCCTCTGAGTGCCACCAGGCCTCCTCATCCAAGGGACATGGTCCAATATGAGACACCAGAATTTGTGTGAAAGTCAGATCTCCTTCTCCACTTAATGGTGGAGAATGTCCTGTCCATCGGCTAGACTGGGTAGGAGTTCAAAGTTTACTGCCTATATTTTCCTTGGCTGGTGCCATAGTTTGAGGAGGACCCCAGGGCCCAGACCCGCCTGTAGTTTTCCAGGACCCTCTGGATCCTTCTATTTCCTCATTCTCCCAGGCTTCTCACCCCTAAAGTCTCAATAGGTTTTTCTCCCCTCTGACCCACTTTCCTGGTAGGTAGTTTTTCATCGGGGCGTACCCCTTGGACTAGTGTCTCGATATAAGTGAGTATATACCATTTGAGTCTTTTTGCTTCTGGGTGAACTCACTCATTATGATAATTTCTAGTTCAATCCATTTGTCCACAAATTTCAGAAATTCCTTGTTTTTAATAACTGAGTAGTATTCCATAGTGTATATGTACCACAGTTTCTTTATCCATTCTTCTACTGAGGGACACGTAGGCTGTTTCCATGTTCTGGCTATTATGAATAAGGCAGCGATGAACATGGTTGAGCATATGTCCCTGTTGTGTGGTAGTACATCTTCTGGGTATATTCCAAGGAGTGGAATAGCTGGGTCTTGAAAAAGACCTATTCCCATTTTTCTGAGAAAGCACCAGATAAATTTCCAAAGTGGTTGTACTAGTTTGCATTCCCACCAGCAATGAAGGAGTGTTCCTCTCTCCCCACATCCTCGCCAGCATGTGGTGTCGCTTGAGTTTTTGATCTTAGCCATTCTGATGGGTGTAAGATGGAATCTCAGTGTCGTTTTGATTTGCATTTCCCTGATGACTAAGGAGGTGGAGCATTTCTTTAAGTGTTTCTCTGCCATTTGATATTCCTCTGTTGAGAATTCTCTGTTTACTTCTGAGCCCCATTTCTCAATTGGGTTATTTGGTTTGGTAGTGGATTAAAACTAGATTTAAAATCACTGAGGAAAAACATATTCAAGGGTTCTATGTGAGTATTCTCAAAGAGATTTTAACTAAGCAGGGATGGCACACCAGAATGCGTGGTGCGACTTATTAGGAGATGACTTCCTTGAGCAAACAAAAAGAAAAAAACTATAGCACAGGCATGTTCATCTCTCTGTTACTTGACTGTTCCTTATCTATTGGCATGAACTCTTCACTGCCTTTCCTCAGGTGTTCTGTCACTGCAGCGTGAAGAACAACATAGAAAAGAAGATAAATAGACACCCATTGCCAGGCTTGTCTACGGGGAAATATTTTCACCACAATTTCATTGTTTTTATCTTAATTTTTAATATTTCCTATGTGTGCAAGTACAGGGAAAAAATGGTTAGAACTAATTGGAGTGGAGCAGAAACACATAGTTGTTTTAAACCATTTTATGGTTCAGAGTAAGAAATGAGGAGCTCCTGTCCTTTAGACCAACCTGCAAAGGATTTTAAAGTGTTATTTTAAAATCAGCATTGTAAAACATAATGAAATGACAGGTTTTTATTAGTTAGAATATTATACCATTGACAAGATGAATGCTATTTTCTCACGGAAAAATTATGTACTAAAGTATAATAAATTTCATTTTATAAGATCCTGTCATTTTCAAAGAGGACAAAGTTCTGCACACCTGTTTTAAGAGCAATGCCGCAAATGAGGTTCACTGTTCATAATTTAATGAATCCATTCCTCAAACCCATGATTGTAAGAGCAAGATATATTTTAGTGATATCACATTTACATGTAATGTATGGGAATTACCTTGGATATATTCCTCTCCTTGGTGTACACTAACAAATAAATATCTTGAAGACTTGAACTTGTCTATATTTTTAAACATCTTGGAAATTTTCTGCTTCCAGTAATAGTAGACAAGATATGTCAGACAAACCTTTCCATTGAGGAAAATAAAAATAAAACCTGTGTAGAACACTCAAAAACAGCAGACAGCTGACAAGTTATGCGGCAATTACTGGATCACAGTTCAGAAAACAGTAAGAACTCAGAATAACAAATTCTGTGTGTAATGAGAGCATCTCTCTATAGGGAACCCTCAGGGCCCTGTCGCATCATCATGAAGCAGAATTTGAAATAGACAGTAACCAGTTTCCTAGAGCGTATCTCAACTTCAGAAGAGAGGGATCAAAAGAAATTACAGTTAGGACAGTTGTTCGAAAATAACATCTAAATACTTTAATAGTATCATATTTAATAATAAATTAAGTATTTTAATGAAAAAGTCTTAATGCCTTAAAAAGTAGAAAGACTGAAGGTCAAAGAACAATAATTACAAATTTAGACCCTTGCTACAGGAAATCATTTTATAAATAATAAATAAAGCAGAAAAATAAGCATCATTAAATTTGTACCCGAGGTTTAGGATAAAATATTTTAAATTTTTGATTGATTTGGTAATAATTTGGCCTTTATCATGTGATAACTCTTTAATGAATTTTCTTTTGCTTATTATTCACTATTTCAGTTAAATTGTGGAAGGCTTATGTTTTTATTTTGAGACACCATTTCTATTTCTTGTCTATAATTTAAGTAATCTCACCAATTACATATTCTTAAGAACAAAGTGACCCCAACATAATTGTGTAAAATTAACCAAGTACTAGCAGATGACGGCAAATCACTGTAGTTAGATATTTTTTTTTCAATCTAACTGGGAACAATTGAAAAATCACAAAAATCACTGAAATATGAAAGATTGAAAAGACACTGACAATTCTATTCTGTACATACATATTACAGAACACGGAGCTCTTAAGGATGCATTGCAAGTTTTGTTCAACCATGTGAGTAATCCATAAATGTATGTGAGATCATAAGCAAAGTGTGAAAAGCTGCAAACTTCCAAAGCATAGCGGGCTTTTCTTTGACCACAATTAACTCACTGATCATCTGCATGCATGAAATGGTTGCGTATATCAGAATGCGGAGGCTTGCCTATCGATGCAACATGCATACTAACAAAACTCATGTGCAGAGACTGAATTAGTAAGCTTAGCAAAGCTATAAGACACAGGGAATTCATAAATCATAACTAAATATTTGCAACAAAAAATTTAAATGAAAATTTAGAAGCACATACTAAGCTTAAAATACTAAAAAAAGTACTATCATTTTCAATCTCATACAACATATTCAGAAACTTCAAAATATTATTGAAAGAACTTGTAGACAGTGAAAAAGACAGTCTTCATATACTGAATACCTTGGTATTACAAAAGAAATATGTGTGTGTGTTTGTGTGTGTGTGTGTCTGTGTGGAGAGAGAGATAATTCATTTTAATATGAAAATATAATGAGCTAAAAAAGATAAGGGTTTTTTTTGGTGAAAATGATGTGAGATTATTTCTGTTCTATACAGTTCCATTATAAACAATGGTTATTTTAAAAAGTCAAGTGACAAACAAGAACAACATGTTTGCAAAAAGGACAGCATTTGGCACCCAAAAGAGTCAACACGCCTGCAAATTCAAAGATGTTACAATGTTGTCAGCATACGGCTGTTTTCAACAAAGTATGCCTTCAAATAGTCTATTTATGAAGTGAAATATGAAGTTACCTTTCTTATACACTGTATACAAATAACAACTTCAAGGTTGTTATAGCTACTTATATAAAATCATATAGCTTAACAACGCAGTAAAATCATCTTGAATGACATGCAGATAAATGTGTTAAGAACACAGAAATCAGGAACTAGTTGGCAGGGCAGTGGATTCACAAGGCACCATGATGGCTGCTATGAGATGAAGAACCACTTCTCTAGGGATATGAGTCACTGGAAAGTCATCCATGCCCTAGTGGATGAGCCCTCACTTGTCCTTGTGTGGATACAGGCAGTGTTAATGGATTCGGGAGTTAAATATACTACTTAAATTTAAACTAGAACATAAAGTTAGGAATGATATGTACTGGAGGAGTCCTGACGGATTTGGGGCATTGGAGTAGAGATTGTGTGTGATCAAGATGCCTTATATAGATGTGTGAAAGATTTAAAAAAATAAATAAAGCATTATTTCAACTTAAATAGTAGGTATAGGTCGAAAGATTGATACATTTCACCATATTGCTAAGACCTTTTTAGAGTGTAATTTAGAAAATAAAGGTTAATTTATAGAGCCAAAAATGTATATATAAAACAAAAATACTGGTAAGTTACTTATAAGTATTTATAATATTAAGTATTTATAAAGAATTTATAAAGATTGACAAATACATAAGGAATCAGATAATTGTAATCAGCAAGGTTTGGTGGTTCATGCTGCAATCTCAGCACTTAAGGAGTTAAAGAGTAGACTTAGCTACGCAGCAAGTTCAATGTAACCCAAATCCCAAAATCAAGATCGTGCAGTGGAATGTAAGAGAAGGTTGAGGTGATGCTTAATAGACTTATCAATATACAAAGGATGATGAAGTATGAATGGTACCCAATTCAGCAGTGACTGTTAAGATGGCACTAAAATGGCCTCCTACTTGTCTAACCACTGTCAGAAACCAGTATGACTGATAATGATGACTTTTCAAGGATAGAAAAGGAGATAAATTACCCTGATGCAAGGTATGCTAGCCTGAAAAACTGTTAATTTAATGCCCAGCATGATAATCATGTTCAGTGATTCAATAAAACTGCAAGCTAAAACAAAGCAGCAAATACGTACTATAAACATGCTCAAGACTGACTATGAATGATGCCCCCAGAAAGTACCTGACAGTGAGTACACACACAGAGAAAGTGATGTTTACATTCAGTAACATTCAAATGACATACAAGCAGCATGATGGAATTTCCATCTTGTGAAAATCAGTTGCCAGAAAGTCTCATAAGTGACAAATCTACACTGCTGTGCTTAGGTACTCTAAAGTTTAAGCCATGGTTTTTCTCCCAGAGCTGTCAGTTTGTATTTCTGAAACTTGTATTGCACATTTAAAGGGTTGACCCTTGATGGTAGGTGACCAGAGCATCTTGAGGTGCTCTGTGTAAATAATCACACAGACTCCTGCTTGTAGATTTGTTGGCGTCAATGTTGTTACATCAACTAGACTCTCAGTCCGTTCTTGCCATGTAAAATTAGTAAGGGACTCTGATTCACCCATGATGGAGCACTAATTGCTGCCATCAAATTAAGGTAATACTCCTAATTAGACTCTCAACAATTCCAAAAGCCATTCAGCACAATATTCATAGATACACAAATTAATTGTTTTAACATTTTTTGCTTAGTTTTTTTTTAAATTTATTTTTAACTTGTATATTCACTTTACATCCTGATCTTAGGCTCCTAATTCTATTCCTGTTTTTTCCTTTCCATCCTCTTCCCCCTATCCTGCCTTCCTTTCTCCTCAGAAAAAGGGAGCACCACACACACCACCCCAGTGAAGGAATAAAGTCCCACGAGGACTGTGCTCATCCTCATCCACTGAGGACAGGCATGGCAGCCCAATTAGAAGAAAGTTATTGAAGTCAGGCAACAGAGTCCATGTCATAGACATCACCCACTCAACTTATTAAGGGAACCATATGAAGATCATATTTCCCATCGGTTACATGTGTGTAGGGGGCCTAGCTCCAGTGCATGAATGATCATCTAAATAATCAAATAAGATAGTTACATGTATCTACTGAACTTTTGTTAACTATTAAACCAACTGAAAGCTTTGGGAGTTCTGGATCCAGGGTCTCTTCCTCAAACAGACTGCATCAGTGTGGTGGCCATACAGTTCTCAGCTCCAGAGGATTCTTAATTGACTTAATGTCCTCAGTGAATTGAGTCCTCTACTCAACCCACAACAATCTGTAGGAACCCTGGTTGGGGCTATCACTCCTACTATTAAGTCACTGATTGATCTGATTAAAAAGTGTTATGTGGCTAAGGGAGAAGAATAAAAACAGAAGACAAGGAAGCAGATGCTTCTCAAAAGAGGGGATTTGTTTGTTTCTCTGTTTGTTTGTTTTGTTCTTAAGTATTTAAAGTAAAAAACTAATTAAATCAAGAGCTTGGATCTTAGTCAATTAAATGTAATAGTAAAGGGGGGATTTGATGAATCTCCTGCAAAATAATATTTTGATCAGTTGAAAGAAGTCCTGGAAGTTAGGAACTTAAAGACTAGACACCAAATCCATACAATGGAAAAAAGATAGCATTTTCAATAAATGGTGCTGGTCCAACTGGATGTCTATATGTAGAAAAGTGGGAATGGATCCATATTTATCACCCAAACTAAAACCCAAGTAGATTAAAGACCTCAACATAAAACCAGACACACTATAAATCTGTTAGAAGGAAAACTGAGAAAGCTTTGATCTCATTGGCATAGGAGACAACTTCCTGAACAGAACATCAATAGCTCAGGCTCTAAGATCAACAATTAATAAACGGGACCTCATGAACCTGAAAAAATTCTGTAAGGCAAAGGACACTGTCAACAGAACAAAATGACAACCTGCATGTTAGGAGAAGATCTTCACAAACCCTACATCCAACAAAGGGCTAATATCCAAAGAACATAAAGAACTCAGGAAATTAAACACCAACAAACCAAATAATCAAATTAAAACATGGGATACGGACCTAAACAGATAATTCTTAACAGAAGAATATTGAATGGTGGAAAAACCCCTAAAGAGATGCTAGGAATCATTAGTTATCAGGGAAATGCAAATCAAAATGACTCTGAGATTATATCTTACATCTACCAGAATGACTAAGATCAAAAACTCAAGTGACAGCACTTGCTGGGGAGGATGTGGAAAAGGGGAAACTCTTCACTAATACTGGTGGGAATGCAAACTTGTAAAACCACTTTGAAAATCAATCTGGAGGTTTCTCATAAAACTTGGACTAGACCTGCCTCATGACCCAGCTATAGGACTCCTGGGCATATATCGGAAAGTTCCTTCACCATACAACAAGGACATTTGCTCAACTATGTTCATAGCAGCCTTATTCATAACAAGGAAATGACTTAGATGTCCTTCAATAAAGGAATGGATAAAGAAACTGTGGTACATTTACACAATAGAATACTACATAGTTATTAAAAACAAGGAAATCTTGAAATTAACAGGCAAAGAGATGAAACTAGAAATGATCATCCTGAGTGAGGTAACCCAGATCCATAAAGACATGTATGGTATGTACTCATTTATATGTGGATGTTAGCCCAACATACATGCCTTCTTAGAGACTCCACCCAGCGGGGATCAAGAAAGATACTGGGACTCCCTGCTGGATTCTGGGTGCTGCTTTGAGAGTGGTACAGAAGAATGGGGAGATGGAAAGATCCAGAGGGTTCAGAAGCCCCACAAGGAGACCATCAAGACTCGAGGATCTGAACCCAGGGAGCCTGCATAAGCTGTTGCACCAACCAAGGTATGCATCAGTAAACCTAAACCCCCTATTCAGATGTAGCCAATGGACAGCTCATTTTCCAATGCGTGGAGGGAGCAGGGACTGCCTCTGACATGAACTCTGATGCCCCCAATTTCATTACATCCCCTTGGTACAGAGGCCAACTGGGCACACAGAGCAAGGAAAAGCCGGCTGTCTGGATCAGACATGATAGGCTGTGGTCATAAGGTGGGAGAGGATGTCTCTTTGTCAGAGGTCTAGGGGAGGGGAACAGGGTGGAAGAGGGGAAAAGTGTGGAAACAGGAAGATACAAGTGAGAGGGTAACATTCTGGATGTAATCAAAAGAAATTGGATATGGATAACACATAATGTTCTGATATGCTTCAAAGACTAAGTAATTAAAACACAGTTTGAAATTTGTCTCAATGCAGGAAATAACTTTTCTGATATTTACAGTTACTTTAATCCTAGGTGTGACCAGTTTTGAAATATGTCTTAGGGTAAAGCCATAAAGTCTTTTGGGTTTAGTTTTTCAGATAAGAAATTAGTTTGATCCAAAAACAATGTTTTACAATGCATCTGATGGTATTGTCATAATTCTAGAATAAGATTGGCAGTGAAAAGGTGAAATCTAGAAGTAGCTGTAAGTGTAGGTAACTTTAATATCCAATTGATAGGGATTTTTAATAAAAAATAAAAAACATATTTTATGCAAAATTTTAAAAAATATTATATGCCCCAAATCACTATTGTTATTCACAGCAACATTGCCATACAGAGTGAGGGATGTGGCTATTACATATTGCAAGGATGTTTCCACGTAAAAGTTTTGCAATCAGCAATTTATGAAACCAGTCATTTGGAAAAACAAAGAAAATCAAGAGAACATTCAGTGCTCTGGTGAGTTTGTCAATAGGATATGTCTATCAGGATGGCAAAATAAATGCAAAAAATATCTCCTCTTGTTTGTATTCTCATTACACAGATTTACATGAAAATTCATTTATTTCTATCAATCAAATATAGATAACATATCTCTTGTATTTACATTAAACTTCAGAATGGAGATTACCAAAGTAGGACTAATCAAAAGAAAGCCAGTTCATGCCCAGCCAGGTTAAGGTGACCTTTCCATGCCTAAGCCCTGACCCAAGTGACTTCCATCAATGCAGTGAAATAAGCTATAGAGAAAACACAACAAGGAATGTATTCAGCTCCTGCGTATAACAACAGTAAAAGTTTCTCCATGTTACCTGGTTTTAGTAATTATGATATAATTCATTTGTTTTAGTTTTATATAGGAAAATGGAACACATAAGATTTTGGTGCATGTCTTTTTTATTAAATATTTTTATTTATATTATTACAAATATATACAATAAACTATTCCATAACAAGAAGAACCATGAAAAATCACGAATTATATAAATGTTACATTCTTAGTGCTTTGGCTATTTGTATTTGGCAGAGTTGTAAAAGACATCTTTCCTATCTTGGTGCATCTAAAACTCTGAAATTAAATCAATATCTATCCTATCTCATCATTAGCAACTTAAAGCATCTATCTAGACCTAAAAACATCTTAACTCCTAAAACAATTAATCTTAATTATAAAACTAAACTATCTGGTCTTCAACCCCATCATAGACTTAAGAAGGAATAAAATTGATTACCTGAATATACGAGTGCAGGTTAGTAGCTTTCCAAATGAAAAGATGAAAGAGACAGTTTCCTACCTGAACAGTCACCCAAAACTCCCTTTAACATTGGAGCATCATCTTCAGCCTTCTAGATCAATATATCTGACAGACATATTTATGAGGCAGAAACTATTGAGGACTTGCTTACCCTGTCCTGGCAGAGTTTGCCTGTCAACTCTGCCTGCATCCAAGCTTGCCCTTTTTTAAAAGAGAATTCTGTATGTGGTAGAAATGAGGACATTTTTCCCAGTAGCCTGTTTGCCACATTTGAAGCCATCTCCATAAGGAGGTTCTCTGATGCTCACCATCTCCTTTGATAGGCTGAGTAATGTCAGGAGTTAACCTGTCTTGTTGTCAGTGAATCTTTAAAATAACAACAACATTTTAAATGCCATATTCTGCATGTTTCTGAGGTTTTTCGAAGACCTTATCCAATTATTTTACCGTATCTTTCTATAGAATCATATATATCCATTGCACCTAAGATGTATATTCTTTTGATAAAAATATGCTAGTAATTGACATGACCATGATTTGATCAGCTAACAATTAACTTGTATAACTAATTATCCTAAACAGCCTACAATATCACTTTCAAAGTATTGGAAGTAAACCTTGTATTATAATTGAGTTATATATACAATACCTCATATTAGAGTAGAAATATAAAATGTGTTTGAATTCTATGCACTCTATCTAAAATTAAACTTATTTTGCATCTATATACAAAATTCTATACCAGTGAATTAAAAATAAGCTTGTTAGTGAAAATTGAGGCATTAAGTTGAGTAGATTCACTAATCTACTCTTTGTTCTATCTTCCCTATATATTTCTATATTCCTCCTTCTTTCTTTCCAACCCTTATCTCCAAACCTAAAAATGGAAGATAAAGAAGAGAGACATCCTTGAGTCCAACCTAGTTTTCTCTCTACATAAGACCAATAATAACCTCTAACAAACTGCCATTGAAAATCAGCCTCTATCCAGTCCTTTCCGGTGCAGTAGTGGCCTTTCAGCCTGGTGTGTGTTTGGCGTGTATCTTGCATGTATGGCCCTGTATATTGGTTCTCTTATCTGTACTAACCCTTCATTTTGTGGGTCAGAACCTCTCACAAGAGCAATTTGCTTTAAAATTTTGTGGTTTTGAAAATTGATTGTAAATCATATTTTTTTTATAAAGAGATTCTTCGTGAAAAAAAAAAAGAAAGAAAATCAGCCTCTATAAGCCACAAAAGCACCAAAAACTTACCCAATCCCCTTTGAAGGAAATGGTGTGTCACTCACTTAAGGTTTCTTTCTGCTCATTTGGGACACAAAATACATTTGTAGGGGCCCAAATAAAATTAGGGAAATGGTTAAACAAGCTAGGAATAGCATTTGTCATCCAGTTTCTAAATGGCTTAATTAGAGTCCTGTGTGGGACAGTCTGAAATGCTGGACCAACTGGCATTGGAAGTTTTCTTTGAGGATCTCCTGGGAGCTGTCTTTCTCTGATGAGGAACAACAACTGAAGCACTTGGTGCTGGAACATGAAGGTTACAGCATGCCGGTGGCCAGCATGCTGAGAGGAATGCATACTGTCAGGTCTGATCCAATGCCAGTGTCAGGTTCTTTTGTTCTGAAAACATAATTTCTCCCAGGCATTATACAGTCCTAAAATTAGAAATGTATAAGGTGTGTGTGATGCACAGAACAATTAAGGCTGGTTTTCTGCTCTTTGTATGAACAAAGAAAAGACATCTGTAAATCTTCATTCATGTCATATGAAGGATGGCATCTAATAATAATTCACAGGGATTCTGTAGCCAACAAGAAGCATTGTCTATGCCTAGAAATTCATGTGTCTACCAGTCTCAGAGCTATTCCCATGTAGTTGGATTAGCAATACAAGTTACCTGCTTGTTCTTCAGTTTAAATTCTTCACATCTCGATTGTATCCTTCTCCCTCATATTTCACTTAAGTTGATCAAGAAATCAGGTGAGACAGCTCTGACCCAGGAACAGTTAATACACTTCTTTCCTTACATGCTTCAATTTTCTGTGCTAGATTTGGCTTATCTAGTCTCTGCTTCTGACTACTTTACTCAATACACTATTTTTCAAATTACCAGTGAAGTTATAATTTTAATAAATCTGTGATAGATTTTCACACCTGTGGGATTTCTCCTAAACTTATTTGGTTAATATATTATAGACTTACAGCTTTTAATTTTCTGAACAGTCATTGTTAAAAAAACAAACAGCATCAGTTTCTGAGTTCTAATATAGTATGAAAGTATAGTCACACTAGAATTCCACTGTGTCCAAATTTACTTGTTTTTAAAAAATCATACAAAAATAAAATGCGCACACACGCACACACACACACACACACACACACACACACACACACACACACAGAGAGAGAGAGAGAGAGAGAGAGAGAGAGAGAGAGAGAGAGAGAGAGAGAGAGAGAGAGGACATATTATGCCAGGCACTAACACATATATTTAGCACTTATAATTATTTTTCATAAAAGTGACTACTACACAATGCAAGATACCATAAAATATGTTTTAATTTTGAAAATGGTCAAGTGTGTGGAAAAATTTAATCATCCCCATGATGGTCATATCACAGCCAAATCATCCCATCTGATTATATAGCTACAAAAAAAAACCTTGAACAACCAATTCAAACATAAAGTGCATAGAAATCAACCAGGGCTATCTCTCCATCCAACATAGGATCATCTATACACAAGAGCATGAGAAAAAGAAATTCTTCAGTGAATTTAGGATATAGAACATAGAAATTTTAATAATTCAAGGCTCAGAAGATGAGATCATTTCTTTTTAGGAGAAGAATGGTCTCTAGGGAACAAGAACAAGCCAACCTCATGGGGTAAGTTTCTTGACATGTTCCATTATTTAAGAACTCTCACTACAAAATTACCCATAAGTACAGTGATTGTTTTTCTTCCTCTCAGATGTAGTCTAGCTTGTCTTTCGTGGGAAACCTTTGTAGAAAGAGCAGAGAAAGCATCATCTACATTTCTCTCCACACTGGTATTTAGCACTGTTCATTATCCTCAATTGATTCTTAGTAGTTCATCAATAAATTTAATATAAATTGTGGCCCAGGTGAATGCTTAGTAGGAAAGCACAGTGGATTATTTTCAAGGTTGTTATTGCAAATGCATGCAACAAACAGAGCATTGTGTCTTATCTAATTAAAATCTAGTAATACTTATTTTGCAGCAGTGTGCATTTTTAATATTGCTTCTCATTTTTCTCATGCAGAATGTTTCAGTATGTCTATATGTACTCCCACATAATTAAATCTCTTTGCTATTTCACTTTTTCTATTTCTACTTTGAAGATCATGATTAGACATCATCCCCAAACCCATGGCCTCCTGGTACTTTACTCCACAGACTCTAGCTCATCCTTCCTGGGTTTATTTTCACTACTCATTTTAAATTAATACCTATTTTTCTTAGTTCATTATCCATAACTACTTATTTAATTCATATATCATTTCATCATTTTCATGCAATAAACCTTATTCATTGATATCATATTTATTTCCAGGTATTGTATAGTTATCAGGCACAGTATAAAGCTCTGGAAACATGAGAACCAAACAGACAATTCGATAAACTTCACCCAAGAAAGAGAAAAGCATTTTAGCAAATCATGCTATTGCAGAATAATGTAGGATAGGATATCAAAACAGTGCCTGATCCAAGCAGCATCAAGAAAGATTTCTCCAAAGACCTGATTCTCAGGTGCAATGTCAAGAAGCAAGGGAAAAAACAAGTAAAGAAGGCTACTACTTGTAAAGGTTCCGCCTACAGGGAATCACTTTAGAAACTGGACCTGTTTTGAGTTGTTTTGATGAATCAAGGAAAAGGAAGCTCAAGGGACTGTCATGGTAAAGGGGAGAGAGGAGTGTGTGGGTAAGGCTAGACACTTGGATTATGCAGAGATTTGGTGAACCCTGAACAGATTTCTTCTTCTCTGTCCTATGATAATATGGAATCTACTGAAAAGTAGAATTGTTATGTTATCTGCTACTCCTTGAGGAAACACTGCTACAGCTCCTATGGAAAGAGAAGATACAGGGATGAGAGTAGACATACGCTATGAGAAGAAAAGTGGTTTAGATGTGTTGTCCGGATGAAGATTGCATATGTGGAGCTAAGATAATGATATGATGATGCCATGGAAACAAATATGACCAGGTGGATTCCAGAATCATTTGGGACATAAAATGAGAGAGTGATTTAAATACAGGAATCAACAGAGTGGCATTTGCAGGCCTAACATTAAGATTTAGATTTACATAAGACCATAAATGAGTAACATGTTGTTTTTTTAAGGAACATTATGTTGAAAGACAAAGGACCCATATGATGGATTCAGACTCAGTGTATTGACTTTCAAGAAACAGATTAATGTATAGTAGGGTATGTCACTTTCTGTAAAGCAGTAAGCAAGTTGATTGGCTGTTGCAGATTGCATGTGCACATTATCCTATTTATTGACACATCCATTCATTGATTGCTCTGTCTTAGCTGTTGAAAATTAGAAAAGCAGTAGCAAAATTAGCATTAGGATCCTTCATAGTCAATATAGTCATCTGGAGTAAAGAGATACCCTATGAAATAAAAATACAATTAAATCTAGGTATCACCAGGATTTTGTAGTGAGTGAAGTCCAGGATATAAATGAATTTGCCTGGAGCAACATAGAAAGCAAAGTGAAGAAAGACTATAACTGAGCATCAAGGAATGCCAGTGATCTAAAAAAGGATCCTAAAATAGTACAAAAAGGATACAGGAAACGTTACCATGTAAGTCATTAAAAGTAGAGAATATCATTTTTAAGATAGGAAAAATTCTAGGAACCTAAATACTGATGATAGTAAGTGAATTGAAAACTACTAAGTACTGGAGAAATTATTAATAACAGTGTGGTTTTTAGAGACAGAGTTTCTCTGTGCAGCCCTGGCTATCCTAGACTTGCTTTGTAGACAGGCTGGCCTCGAACTCAAAGTCCTCAGCCTTCCCCTTCCTACGGAGGGCTGGGATTAAAGGCATGTACCACCACATTCAGCAATAATAGTGATTTTTAATAAATATAAAGGGTATCCCACAATTGCTTTTTATTTGATGGATATATTCCTCTTCTTTCAGTTAGAAAAGGAAAGAGATGAACACACTACGATACTGTTTAAGGTATAAGTACAAAAGGACCGTTCTGGAGGCTCAACTTGTCTCTATTGTATGAGTTGTTATTTACAGAAAGTAAGAAAATAGTTACAGTAGTGTTGAAGGCAAAGAAATATGGAAGCAATAAGTATACTTACAAAGTATGTTGAATATCTGCTAGAGGTTAATAAATTAAAATTTGTAAGAATAACTTTGCCTCTATGAGATCTTCAAGGACTGTGTCTAATGTTTTCTTGTAGCACAAAATGTTAAGTAAAACCGTTCTAGCACTGATTTTTGCACTCACTCTGTGATTCTCAGGCAGAGAAGTAAACACTGACAAAAATGTCAACTGATATATGAGCAGTCTTCTAGGTTGGTTACTATTTTTAACACCCTAATACTTGAATAGTTCAGATAGTCACCAGGAGAGACCAGTGGAATAAATTTTGTATGTCTTCTCTCTCTGTCTCTCTGTCTCTCTGTGTCTCTGTCTCTGTCTCTGTCTCTCTCTCTCTCTCTCTCTCTCTCTCTCTCTCTCTGTCTCTCTCTCTCCCTCTTTCTTTCTTGTGTGTGTCTATGTGTGTCTGTGTCTTTGTGTTTGTTTGTCTTCATAGTATATAGTGTAGGGGGCCACTGTTCCACATCAGAGGTATCCATCAATATTTTAAAATATTGCCTTATTTTAATATTTAAAAATAATTTATTATTTTTGTACATAGATTTTTGCCTGGAGGTATTTCTGTATATCATATATGTGCTGTGTCCATTGAGAACAGAAGAAAATGTTGGTTCTCTTTGAACTTGAGCTACAGATGGTTGTTATCCACTACTTGGGTACTGTTTATCAAACTGGATCTAATGAAGATGCAGTCAGTGTCCTTGAAGGATGAGCCATCTCTCCACCCATTTCTTCCCTACTTTTTGAAACAGAATATGTAACTGAACAGATGAACGGACCAACAAGCTCTAGGGATATTACTGTCTCTGCTTCCCTCATCCCCACACTGGGGTTACACATATTTGCCTCTGCACCAGCTCATTATGTGCATTTTGGGGATTCAGAATACCTACCTCTACCTTCAAAATACTGGGATTACAGGCATGTTTTTACTATGCCTAACAGAGACATACTTTCTTTTTAAAAGGTACAAACATTTTGACACCTGAGATTGTCTCTTGGCTTCCACACACATATAACACATGCATACAAACCTGCAATAACACGTGTATTCTCCACATGAACACACACACACACACACACACACACGTGCATTAAAATTACACAGCTAGATATGCTTATCTTAAAGATGAAGATCAATGGGCCACTAGACATCTCCTTGAAATGTTTTATAGATTAAAATACCCACATCTATATCTCTATTTCATCTTCTGCATAAATTCAAATCATAATTTCATTCTTACCTCTAAAATAGCTCCTATCTATATAGCTGATGGTGACCAAATATCTGGTTGTGATGTCAAAGTTCTTCTATATTGCTACATGTAAGGCAGGCAGCATCTGGCATTGCTGACTACCATCCTTTTCTAGGCATCTCCTTGGATCATCAGAGCACCACTGTTCCTGAAACTTCATCCTTGCACCATTTCTTTCACAACTATTCATTCCCCCTGCTTCTCTCTTTTCCTAGCCGTAATTATCTTTTTTGTTAATTGTACATTTTAGTTTTTGAGTATATAAAACATATATTCTGTCTTACAGATGACTTAATCTCTTAATATTAGTTCTGAAAGGTCAAATCCAAAAAATAAGATATATAGCTCTGACAAAACTTTTCCTTACATAATTGAGAAGTAGGATTATCACCATCATGTTAAAGCGAACCCTAAGGCTCTGAGGTATTGTCAGGTTGAGATATGAAAGCATCCTGTGAATCAAGGCTAACTATGTAATATTTAGTGTTTAGACGCTCATTTGTTCCACGTTTTATTCAATTATAACATGAATGTGTGGGTCTGTTATCCTTCAGTCTCATAAAAATTAGATTTTGGGTTCTGTTCCCCCTAATCTTCAACATTAGGGATGCGGTGTGAGGATTTAAACAATTACATTTTAGTGTTCTTCATGATCCTGTTTGGGACTTCCTTCTCATTCTGTATGTGTGTGTGTATGTCCACAGGGAGAAAGCAGAGCAAATAAATGTAGATAAAATCAGAGACAATGAAAGGGAAATATTGTGTGTGTGAATCAAAAGGATATATTCAGAACTATACATGATTCCTGTTCTAAACATTTGAAACCCCATGACCTTATAAATCAATCACTTAAAAATAAGCACTGTATATTTGTTTTTTCAAATGATAAATACTTAATATTATAGACAATGTTATAAAGTTATACTTTACCTTATGTAAACACTATGTAGACACTTTATATTAATGTTCAAATGTAGCAGTGAAAAAGAGAAGTTATACAAATGTTAAATAGGCCAAGAAAGAAATTGTGGGGAAAAATCCTTCACAACAGCCAAAAATCATGTAAAATCTCTTAGTGAAACTCTAACCAAACAAAGAAAAGACTTGTGTGACAAGTACTTCAGGTCATAAAGAAAGAAATCAAAGATTTTAGAAGATGAAAAGACAATCCTGTACAATAAAAGAACTTCTGGAGATAGTACCATTCATGATTTTAAGGTCTACTACAGAGCAATAGTAATGAAAACTGCATTTTGTTGACATAATAAAAGACAGATTGATAAATGGAATCAAATTGAAGACTGAGAAGTAAACCCACACACATACAGATACCTCATTTTCTACAACAAAACCAAAACTGGGAAAACAGCATCTTCAACAAATTGTGATAGTCTAACTGGATATGTACATGTAGAAGAATGCAAATAGATTCACATTTATCACCCTGCACAAAATTCATCTCCAGGTGAATCAAAGTCTTCAAAATAAAACTGAATGCACAAATTCTATTAGCAGAGAAAGTAGGGAATAGCCTTGAACTCATTAGCATAAGAGACAACTTCCTGAACAGAACACCAACAGCTCAGGCACTAAGATCAATAATTAATAAATGGAACCTCATGAACCTGGACAGCTTCTGTAAAGCAAAAGACACTGTAAATAGAACAAAATGACAGCCTACAGACTGGGAAAAGATCTTCACCAACCCTACATCTAACAGAGGGCTAATATCCAAGAGATAGATAGATAAATAGATAGATAGATAGATAGATAGATAGATAGATAGATAGATAGATAGATAGATAGACAGATGACAGATGAGAGAGAGAGAGATGATAGATAGATATGGAGAGAGAGACACAGAGAGAGAGAGAGAGAGAGAGAGAGAGAGAGAGAGAGAGAGAGAGA
>OU015747.1:38540473-38555695 GCA_907169655.1 Acomys percivali | reverse complement strand
AGAGAGAGAGAGAGAGAGAGAGAGAGAGAGAGAGAGAGAGAGAGAGAGAACTCAAGAAAGTAAACACCAACAAACCAAATAATCCAATTTTTAAAAATGAGGTACAGAGTTAAATAGATAATTCTCAACAGAATAGTAGTATATGGCTGAGAAGCACTTAAAGAAATGCTATCTGTCCTTAGTCATCAGGAAAATGCAAATCAAAGCTATTCTGAGATTCCATTTTACACCATCAGAATGGCTAGTATCAAAAACTTAAGTGACAGCACATTTTGGAGAGGATGTGGAAAAAGGGGAACACTTCACTGTTGCTAGTGGGAGTGCAAACTTGTACAACTTTGGAAATCGATCTAGAGGATTCTCATAAACCTTGGATTAGATCTACCTCAAGACCTGGCTATAGAACTCCTGGGCATATACCCAAAAGATGCTTCACCACACCACAATGACATTTGCTAAAGTATATTCATAGCAGATTTATTTGTAATAGCCAGAAATGCGAAACAACCTAGATATCTCTCATCTGAGAAATGATTAGTGAAAAATTATGCAACGGAATACCATTCTGCTATTAAAAACAAAGACACCAAGAAATTTGCAGCCAAATGGATGGAAATATAAAATATCATCCTGAGTGAGGTAACTCAAACCCCAAAAGACATGTGTTGTATGTACTCACTTATAGGTGGACATTAGCCAAAATGTACAGCATAACCATACTACAATTCATAGACACAAAGAACACAAGAAGAGCCCAAGATAGGGTCCCAGAATCTCACTCAAAAGAGAATATAAAAGAAACATCTGAAGTAGATGGAGGGAGAAAGCTATGTTGGAGATAGGGTGGGGAGGGTAATGGGAGTGGGGAGCAGTGAGAAGGGTAGGGATGGTCAGGAGAAACAACAGAAATAGGTTGGGGACCATCTCTGGGCCAGGGCAGCCACCCTTTGGTGTCTCTGTGTGACCCTAACTGAGATTTCTAAAAATGGGGGAAATGGAACCTGAAATTACCCTCCCATGTAGCAAGGCAGTATTTCCAATGTAGGGAGGGGAACAAAAAAACCACCCATAAACACTTGGACTCAAAATGTGTCCTTCCTACAAGAAATGTAGGTACAGAGATGGAGCAAGAGATTAAGGGAATAGCAAACCAATGACTGGCACAGCTTGAGACCCATGCCAAAGGAGAAAGCCAACCTGTGACACTAATAATGACATTCTGCTATGCTTGCACACAGGGGCCTAGCATAACTGTCTTCTGAGATGCATCATCCAGCAGGTAATGGAAACAAATTCAGAGACCCACAGCCAATCAATAGGCGGAGTTTACGGAATTTTGTGAAAGAGTGGGAGGAAGGATTGAAGGAACAGGAGGGGTCAGGGACATCACAAGAAGACCTTTAGAGTAAACTAACGTGGGCCCATGATGGGTGCTCAGAGACTGAACCATCAACCTAAGAGCATGCATAGACAGGACCTAGACCACCTACACATATGTAGCAGATGTGCAGCTTGGTCATCTTATGGATCCCCTAACAACGGGGACTCTCTCTGTTCCCTGCCATCAAATCACTTTCTCATAGCTAGACTGCCTTGTCTGGCCTCAGTGGGAGAGAATGGATTTAGTCCTGCTGTGACTTGAGGTGCCAGGGTGGGTTGATACCTCTTAGTGCACACTTTTCTCTGAAAAGAAGGTGAAGATAGGACTGGAGGAGAAAGAGGCGGGTGGTATCAAGCCACAAAGTGATTAAATAAAAAAACTCATTCCCACCTTTTTATCTAAAGACACAATGAAAATGAACTACTATTACACATGGTTTTCAGTTTTTATTATCTGACTTATGAGGTAAAATTTAGTCATTTTCCAAGCGTACTCTCCTCACTCATTCCCTTTTTAAATTTTATTTTATCTCACTTTTTATAAAAAACAAAGTATTCATATATAATGACACATTTTAGAATTATAACATATAAAGATACACCAACAAGCCAGCCAACTAATTAACAAGTTTCTCATTGTTTTCAAATCCCTGCCAAGTTACTCTTTAAGAATCAGAAACAATAAATCCCCCTTTTAATAGCAATGGAAGTTCCATTTTTCCAAAATAGCTCTTTAAACTATGAGAATAATCTTTCAATAACTATTCTGAAAATGTGACTATATTAGTAATATATTGGAGAAAATAAAAAGGATACTTAGGGAACTGATTTATAAATTAAATACTAAATCAACTTCTTACCAAAGCCCACTTCATATTCAACAAGTCACATTTTCCTCTAATGTGTGAAATGATAATTCAAAGCTGTAAATCTCAAAGTCACAAATATGTTGCACAAAATAAAGTTTAAGTTATATTTAATATTTTTAAAGTGTGGTGCAGTAATAAAACATGACAAAATGAGATAGAGATTTATTTTTTTTAAAAGAAATTTTTTATTACAAGATCACAGGTTTCCAATTAACTTACTTATATCCACTTCATTTTGGTTAGCTTTCTCTTTAGTCCCCTACTTCATCCTTATCACTGTGTTATGAGCTTGTAGCTTTGTGCCTCCCAGAATGCTCCCTGTCTTTCATTTTACTAGCATTCTGCTGCCTTCCTTCACTATATGCATTTACCCCCACCCTACTAAGAGTCCCTTTGAATTTCTCATGTACTACAAGTTAAAACATACAAAACCAAAAAAAAAACTCACTCAAACTAGGCTGCATATATGAAAAAGACTATGTGATAATTGTCTTTGAGGTCTTAGTGGCCTCATTCACCATAATTCTTTCTAGCTCCCTCCATTACTTTCATGGTTTTATTTATTTATCCATTGTGTTCATAGCTCATATGTTTGTTATCCATTCAAAAGTTTGAGGTACATCTAGATTTATTCCATTCCCTAAGTACTGAGAACAGAGTGGTAGTTCGGGTGGATGTGTATATATCTCTACAGTAAACTGTATAGTCTTTGAGTTTATTGTCAAGGACAGTAGGTTACCGAGAAGAGACTTGATACCCTATGGGCATATACAGGGGGAGGTAATCCCCCTCAGGAACAGTCATAGGGGAGGGGAGTAAGGGAAAAATGGGAGGGAGGGAAAAATGGGAGGATACAAGGGACTGGATAACAATTGAGATGTAACAAGAATAAATTAGTAATAATAAAAAGTAAATTAAAAAAAAGAGTAGTTGGTAGGTGTGTGTGTGTGTGTGTGTGTGTGTGTGTGTGTGTGTGTGTGTGTGTTTAAAACAAACCTCCAGAGTGATTTGCAAAGAAGTCCCAGCTGTTTACTCTCACCAAGTGTGTATAAGAGGTTCCTCTAGCCATAGCCCCAACTGCAATTGTTGTCCTCTGCTTTCTCTATGGTAATCATTATGTCTTTGGTGAGATAGCATCTCAAGAGAGTTTTACTCTACATTTATCTGATGAGCAAGGATGTTGGGCATCTTCAAAATGCTCAATAATCCTTCATGTTGCTTCTCTTAAGGAATTCATTTCCATGGTCCATTTTCAATTGCTTGCTTATTGTTTAGCTACTTGAATGTTCTAGACATGGATTTTCTATCAGCTGTAGAGCTACCACAATTTATTTCCCCTTGTGTATGCTCCTTCTCAAGTAATGACAGCTTCCTTTACTAGACAGAAGGGTTTTACTTCTTGAGATTCCATTTGTTCATTGTTGGAATTATTTTTCTATACCTATGTCTATAAATTGAAACAAACTCTCAACTTTTTCTCCAAGCTGGGTCATGGCATCAGGTCTTATAGTAATGTCCTTAACCCGTTTGCAGTTGGGTTTTGGGTAGAGTGAACAGTACAGATGTAGGGTTTTTGGTTTTTGTTGTTGTTTTTTTTTTTTTTTTTTTTTTTTTGTGAAATCCAGGTTTCCAAACTGTATTTGTTGGACACGCTACTTTTTCTTGTCCAATGTAAATTTTTATCAGTTTTGTTTCAAAGATCAACTAACTGAAGTTGAACAGTTATATCTGAGTCTCCTATTTTGTGTTATTGATCTTTGTGCTGGGAAACACGTTTTTTGTTAGGATGGCTCTGTAGTATAACTTGAAATTGGTGTGGTGGTCACTGGGCATTATGCTTTTTCTTCAGTATTCCTCTGGCTCTCATTAGGCCTTTATGACTCCATATAAATTTTGACTTTGTTTGTTTTTTTCTGTGTCTATGGAAAATGTCTTTGGGATTACGACAAATCTGTAGATAACTTTGGGTAGAATGTCCTTTTCTATTATGTTTCTTTTTTAATGTATACATTTATATTATTACACATGAATAAAATAAACTACATATAGCAAGAAGAACCATGAGACAATCAGGTATTATGTAAATGTTAAATTCATAGTGATTTGTCTATTTGTATTTGTCAAATGTGAAGTAAACATCTTTCCTAATTTTTGGGTCTAAATTTCTTAGTGAAGGTCAACATCATCATATCTCATCTCTATTAACTTAAATCATCTGTCTTGATCTAGAAACATCTTAACCCCTAGCCTACTAAGCTTAATTGTAAGACTACTATCTGGTCTTTAACCTCATAAGAGACTTGAAAAGGAATAAAACTTAAATACCTGGAAAAAAATGACTGAGACAGTTTGCTGCTGTCTCAACAATTTTAACAATATTGAATTTTCAACAAGCGAGTATCTGAGAGTTTTTTGTTTGTTTGTTTTTTTTTTTTTTTTATTCAGATGTTTCCTTCAGTTTTTTTTTCAGTTTCTTGAAGTTTTTTATTGTAGAAATCTTTGATTTTCTTAGTTAAGTTTATTGTATGTTTGTGTTAAAACAAATAGCAAATGACTAAAAGAATAAAACACATAAGAATATAGAATAAATATAAAGTTGTTAACTGTATAATCAAGACATACAATTTAATCATTCTCTTGCATTAACATCTACTTTGTAATGTTAATAAGTACACCTATAGTTTGTTCTATTTTGTGAAATAAAATTAAATATCATTCTGGCTTGCTAAACAGTTCCCTCAGAAAAATAATAAAAATATCCATTTTAAACCAACTAAAATTTAGCTACAAAATACAATAAAATGCCTAAAATATAATTTTGATATGTGAGTATGTATAAGACATGATAAAGCAACATTTAGTTATTAAAGTAGGATTAATAGATGTCCTGCTTCTCTCTCATTTAATGCCCTAATTGTGTGACACTGCAAATTAAGTCACCGGGTCTAACAATGTTTTATGTTAACAAATTTTACTTAATTTCTCTTTTGCTGGCAATGTGTATGTGCCAAGAAAATAGAGGGACAAGCACATAAGTGAAAATTATTGATGACTTTTTAATAATGGGAAGCCAACAGAATATGTAAATAGCTAGCTCACTTTAGGCAAAAACAGAAAGGTAAGATCGTCAAAATGTTGCACTTCTTACAAAATTCTAGTGTCTTGTTTTGTTTATTTCTTCTGTGGAGATCATATAAAACTTCCACAATTTAATACGATGTGCAAGCATTTTGTTTTATCATTATTTAATTTTAACCAGCACTATTCTACACCAAAACATTGTTCATCAAATATGACCTAATAAATTTACATGTTCTCTGTAATATGCTTCTCAGGTGGTGGAAGTCCACCATGTTCTTCCCGAGGCTCCAGAGGAGAAGGAATATTACATTGCCACATTGCAAGAATGCGCACTGCTAAGGAAGGTAAAATTGTTCTCTGTTTTCTCTTTGATCATGTTGAATGTTCACTCAACATTCTACAAGTGATACACCTTCACTAGTTAGCACATTGAGTGACACACTGTCTACTACAAACACTCCAAGAGAAGCAAACAGGTGGGGCTCTTGAAATTGTAGCAATTGATTGTAAAAGAAAGATATATCAAATGTTTAACAAATAATTTATTACCTAAAAATCTCGTAAAGATAAATTAGTACATGAATGACACATATGACCTGAAACAAAGTTAAGAAATCTAGAATATATACAATATACTACTTAAATTTTTATGCAGATCCATAGAAATATATCCCTGTATATATTAGTTTAGGGAAAAAATGAGAAACAAAACAATTGTATCACTTTAAATTAATTACAAAGGAATGATGACCTGTATATCTTGCTTGATTTTATATTATTAATTTTCCTTTCTGGTTAACATGGTTACAATGGAATGATGCCCAGGCTTGTCACAAGACTACCTACTTGGTTATAAACTATATGGTATATTTTAATCTATTCTTAGGTGAGGTTATACATAAATTTGATAATATTGTTCAGAAAAATAAAATCACTTCGTGCTGAGTTAAAAAAAAAAAAAGAAATTCACCTAATGACATGGGTTTTAATACATTAGTAATAGTTTCCTAAATCTTTGAGGCTACAAAAAGAGTTTCATTTAAAATATTAGAAATGGCTTTAACAATGGTGGGAATCCAAGATGGCGGTGAGCAGTGTGGACCGTGTTTGGAAGCTCCAGTGAACAATTCAGGGAATTGCACAGATTTCTGAGCCAGGAGCACCAAGGTCCTGACACCACGGCAGCAGGAGTGCTCCACGGTTTGGAAGGACCAGGGTGCGGAGGACCTGCGTGCCCCTACACACGGGAGGAGTGTGGATTTTCTCGGATCAGAGCAGCGGTGGCACAAGCGGCATCAGCAGCAGCGACTGAGGTTTGCAGCTCAGAGCCTTCCAGTGGAGGCGGTTAGTGTGGTGGCTGGTGGGAGTTGCTGCGGGAGAGGGAACACTGGACAGGATTTGGGTTGCGTGGTGCCTTGTGACCCAAACTGGACTCGGCGGACAGTTCAGCCCCAGAGTCCCAGGTACAGCTCAGTGCGCAGTGCTGTGGAGATGCTGACTCAGCGCAGCAGGCAATTCTGCCCAAGGCAACAGCTTAGGGCAGCCACGGCTCCCCTGCTGTGATGCAGGCTGGGCAGAGAACTCAGTTCCACCCTAGGTGCCAGCTCAGCGCAGCCGCAGTTCACCTGCTGTGACGCAGGCTGGGCGGAGCGCTCAGTCCCACCGAAGGCGCCAGCTCAGCGCAGCCGCAGTTCACCTGTTTTGACGCAGGCTGGGTGGAGCGCTCAGATCCACCGAAGGCGCCAGCTTAATGCAGCCGCAGCTCACCTGCAGTGACACAGGCTGGGCGGCGCGCTCAGATCCACTGAAGGCGCCAGCCATCTCAGCGCAGCTGCAGTTCACCTGCTGTGACACAGGCTGGGCAGAGCACTCAGTCCCACCGAAGGTGCCAGCTCAGCGCAGCCGCAGTTCACCTACTGTGACTCAGGCTGAGCAGAACGCTCGGGTCCACCGAGGGCGCCGGCTCAGTGCAGCCGCAGTTCATCTGCTGTGATGCCAGCTGGGCGGAGAGCTCAGTCCCACTGGAGGCGCTAGTGCACATCTACGAGCAGTTCTGCTCAAGAAACTAACTCTCTGCAAGCGCAGTTTTGGGGCACTGACGCAGGCTGAGGTCAGCACGCAGATTCAGCCTAGAGGCCCTAGCTGGACTTGCCGGGCAGATTAGTCCCAGAGATTCTTTCTGAGCTGTGCACACAGGCTCAGCAGCCCCAAGACTCTGGCTGGACTATCCATGCAGTATAGGCCCGGAGTCCCAGGCTGAATTCAGCATACAGTGTGGGTCCATAGACCCTGGCTGAGCTCGGTGCACAATTCAACCCCAGAGACTTGGGTGGGGCTCGGCGTGCAGTTTAGGGCCAGAGTCCCTAACTGTGCTTGGCAGATAGATTGGGCCCAGAGACTCTAGTAGAGCTTTTGGCACAGTCCCGGCTCTAAGACTCTGGTTGGACACAGTGTGCAATTTGAATCCACAATTCCTGCCCGAGCTGTGCGGATGGTTTGGGCATGAGTCAATAACTGACCACAGCACGCAGTTTGGCCAAACGCCCCTAGCTGAGCTTGGTGCGCAGTCCCAGCCGAAAAATTCTGGCTTGACCCTGTGTGCATTTTGAGCCCATAATTCCTAGCTGAGCTCGGCAGACGGTCCAGGCCCTGAGATTCTAGCTGAGCTCGGAGGGTAGTTCAGGCCCAGTGTCCCTGGCTGGACTTGGCAGGGAACCCAGAAGGCTGTGGATACCTTGGCCTGACCCAACGCTCATCCAGAGACCCAGAACGATTGCATGACCCACAGCACAGGGGAGCTGAGGATCACTGGCTGTGAGAGCCCAAAATGACAGGGCTAACCTCCTGCCATCCACAACAGTGAAACATCAGAAGAAATAAATAAAACGGTTCAAGCTCTGAAGACCTATAAAGAGGCAATGGAAGAAACTCAGGAATATACAAACAATCAGATGAAAGAAATAAAAAAATCAGTTCAAGATCTGAAGACAAAAATGCATTCAATGATAAACACACAGACAGAAGAAAAACAAGAACGTGAGACCTCAGAGAAGAAGGCAAGCAACACAGAGATGAGCTTTTCTAACAGAATCCAAGAGACAGAAGAACGAATCTCAGGTCTAGAAGATACAATCACAGATCTTGAAGCAACCATTAAAGAAAATGCCAAATCTGGAAAACTCCTGACACAAAACATCCAAGAAATTCAGGACATCATGAAAAGAAGAAATCTGAGGATAATAGGCATTGAAGAAAGAGAAGCTATCAGACTCCAAGGCCCAGAAACTATTCTCAACTAAATCATAGAAGAAAATTTCCCCAACATAAAGAAAGAGATACCTATAAACAGACAAGAGGCCTACAGAACACCAAATAGAATTGACCAGAAAAGGAAACCTGCCCATCACATAATAATCAAAACACAAAACATACAGAACAAAGAAAAAATATTAAAAGCTGCAAGGGAAAAAGGCCAAATAACATTTAATGGCAAACCTATCAGAATTACATCCTACTTCTCAGCAGAGACCATAAAAGCCAGAAGAGCCTGGACAGAGATCCTGCAAGCCCTGAGAGACCACAGATGCCAGGCCAGACTACTTTACTCAGCAAAACTATCAATAACCATTGATGGAGAAAACAAAATATTCCATGACAAAAACAAATTCAAACAGTACCTATTCATAAATCCAGCTTTACAGAAGATACTAGAAGGAAAACTCCATCCCAAAGGGTCAAGCTACAACCAAAACTACTCAGGAAATAGGTAACTATACAGTGGCAAAAATACAGCTACACAAACACTCAATTGGAAACAACATCAAAATTAAGACTCTTAACAGTCACTGGTTGTTAATACCTCTCAACATCAATGGTCTCAATTATACAATAAAAAGACACAGACTAACTGAATGGGTACATAAACAAGATCCAACAATCTTCTGAATTCAAGAAACACATTTCACCTATAACGATAGGCATTACCTCAGGGGAAAAGGTTGGAAAAAATATTCCAAGCAAATGGTCACAAGAAGCAAGCAGGCATAGCCATTTTAATATCAAACAAGATAGACTTTCAACCAAAATTAATCAAAAGGGATGCAGAAGGACACTTCATACTCATCAAACGTAAAGTCAACCAAGATGACATCACAATTCTGAACATCTATGCTCCCAATACAAGGGCACCCACATTTGTAAAAGATCTGCTAAAAAAACTTAAACCACACATTGATCCCCACACAATAATAGTGGGAGACTTCAACACCCCACTCTCACTGAAGGATAAGTCATTGAAACAGAAACTAAGCCGAGAAATAACATCATTAACCAATGCCATGGGTCAAATGGATCTAACAGATATCTATAGAACCTTTCACCCAAACAAGAAAGAATATACCCCACGGAACCTTCTCCAAAATTGATCACATCGTAGGTCACAAAGCAGGCCTCAACAGTTACAAGAGGATTGAAATAATACCTTGTATCCTATCAGATCACCATGCTCTTAGACTGCAATTCAACAACAACAGAAACAACAAAAAGCGTACACGTATGTGGAAACTAAACAACTCTCTGCTAAATGACACCTGGGTCAGGGAAGAAATAAAGAAAGAAATCAAGGAGTTTCTGAAATTCAATGATAATGAGGGAACAACATACCCAAATTTGTGGGATACATTGAAAGCAGTGTTAAGAGGAAAATTCATAGCACTAAGTGCCTTTAAAAAGAAATTGGAAACATCGCACATAAGCAACTTAACAAAACAGCTGGAAGACCTAGAAAAAAAAAGAAGCAGAAACACTCAAAAGGAGTAGACGTCTGGAAATTATCAAACTCAGGGCTGAAATTAACAAATTAGAAACTAAGAAAACAGTCCAAAGAATCAACAAAACCAAGAGCTGGTTCTTTGAGAAAATCAATAAGATAGACAGACCGTTAGCCAAACTAACTAAAAGGCAGAGAGACAGTATTGAAATCAACAAAATCAGAAATGAAAAGGGAGACATAACAACAGACACTGAAGAAATACAAAGAATCATAAGATCCTACTTTGAAAGCATATATGCCACAAAATTTGAAAATCTAAGGGAAATGGACAATTTTCTTGATCAATTTCACTTGCCAAAGTTGAGTGAAGAACAGATAAACAAGCTAAATAGTCCCATTTCCCCTATAGAAATAGAAGCAATCAATGATAGTCTCCCAACCAAAAAAAGCCCAGGGCCAGATGGTTTCAGTGCAGAATTCACCAGACCTTCAAAGGCGAGCTAATACTAATACTCTTCAAGCTACTCCAAAAGATAGAAATGGATGGAACATTACCAAATTCATTCTATGAGGCCATAGTCACATTGATACCTAAACCTCACAAAGACTCAACAAAGAAAGAGAATTTCAGACCAATTTTTTAAAGACATTGAAAGTTCAATTCTGAACTTCATATGGAAAAACAAAAAAACCCAGAATAGCAAAAACGATCTTGTACAATAAAAGATGCTCCAGAGGAATCTCCATACCTGATCTCAAATTGTACTATAAAGCAATAGTAATTAAAACAGCATGGTACTGGCACAGCAACAGGCTGATTGATCAGTGGAATCGAATCGAAGACCCAGATATGAATCCACACACATATGGTCACTTGATTTTTGACAAAGAAGCCAAATCCATTCAATGGAAAAAGGATAGCATCTTCAACAAATGGTGCTGGTCTAACTGGATGTCTATGTGTAAAAAAATGCAACTGGACCCATATTTGTCACCTTGCACAAAACTCAAATCCAAGTGGATTAAAGACCTCAACATAAAACCGGCGACACTAAGTCAGTTAGAAGAAAAAGTGGGGAAGAGCCTGGAACATATTGGCACATGAGACAACTTCCTGAATAGAACACCAACAGCACAGGCCTTTAAGTCAACAATTAATAAATGAGCCTCATGAGGTTGAGAAGCTTCTGTAAGGCTGGAGACACTGTCAAGAGAGCAAGCAACAGCCTACAGACTGGGAAAAGATCTTCACCAACCCTACATCTGACAAAGGTCTAATATCCAAAATATATAAAGAACTCAAGAAATTAAACACCACCAAACCAAATAACCCAGTTGAGAAATGGGGCTTGGAACTCAACAGAGAATTCTCAACAGAAGAATATCAAATGGCTGAGAAACACTTAAAGAAATGCTCAACCTCCTTAGTCATCAGGGAAATGCAAATCAAAACAACTCTGAGATTCCATCTTACACCCATCAGAATGGCTAAGATCAATAACTCAAGCGACACCACATGCTGGAGAGGATGTGGGGAGAGAGGAACACTCCTTCATTGCTGGTGGGGATGCAAATTAGTACAACCACTTTGGAAATCTATCTGGTGCTATCTCAGAAAACTGGGAATTGGGCTTCCTCAAGACACAGCTACTCCAATCCTTGGAATATACCCAGAAGATGCACCAGCACACAGCAAGAAAATTTGCTCAACCATGTTCATAGCAGCCTTATTCATAATAGCCAGATCATGGAAACAGCCTAAATGTCCCTCAGTAGAAGAATGGATAAAGAAACTGTGGTACATATACACTACGGAATACTACTCAGCTATTAAAAACAAGGAATTCCCGAAATTTGTGGATAAATGGATTGAGCTTGAAATGATCATAATGAGTGAGTTAACCCAGAAGCAGAAAGACTCAAATGGTATATACTCACTTATATCTGCATACTAGCCCAATGGGCATGTCCCACGAAAGCCTTCCCTTACCAGGAAACTGGGACAGAGGGGAGGACATCCTATTGGAACTCTAGATGAGAGAACCATGTGAGAATAGCAATGTAGAAGGATCCAGTGAGTCCTAGAAACCTACAAGTAGAACATTATGATAGGCAGATTTGGGCCAAGGGGTCCCGCTCAAACTAAGGCACTAGCCACAGATAATACAGGCGGTAAACTTTAAACCTCTAGCCAGATCTAGCCCATGGACAGGACAGTCTCCACACTTGAGTGGAGAGAGGGATATGACTTTCTCATGTACTGTGGTGCCTCACATTTGACTATGTCCCCTGGAGGGGGAGACCTAGTGGCACTAAGAGGAAGGACAGCAGGTCACCGAGAAGAGACTTGATACCCTAGGAGCATATACAGGGGGATGTAATCCCTCTCAGGAATTGTCATAGGGGAGGGCAATAAGGGGAAAATGGGAGGGAGGGGAGAATGGGAGGATCCAATGGATGGGATAACCATAGAGATATAACAAGAATAAATCAATAAAAAAAAAAAAAGAAATGGCTTTAAAATGAAAATATTCCAAAATTTAGAGAAAGTTGTGCCCTCCTGAAATCTGTTTGTAAAAACATCTTTCTCTTTTCAATTATTATTTTATATGTGTGGTTATTTTGCCTGCAAGTATGTGTGTACACATTATGAATGCCTGGCATTTGCAGAGGCCAGAGGAAGGCATTAGATATCGTGGAATTGTAATTATAGATGGTTGAGAGCCATCTTTGAGTACCTAGAATTAAACCTGGGTCATCTATAAGAGATGCGCTTAACTGCTAATCCCTCTCTACAACCCCATGCACACACATGTATGCCTGTGGTCATGAGTCCCATGCATCTGTGTGGATCCATAAAACATGAAAAATTATTTTTTCCTTCAAACATGTGGCACCTGGAGATGCAACTCTGGTCCTTGGGCATGGTGTCCAACACGTTTATGCACTGAGCTATCTTAGCAGCCTCATCCTTTTCTTCATAGTGCGGATCTCTTTCTGAATATTTGAGTGGACCAGTAATACACTATAAAAGGTGAATATTTCTTTTACATATGCTATATCATGCTGATGTCTCATAATATATTAACCAATCCCAAGTATGAGAAGGACAGAAAGATTTAAATTACTATACATAAGAATATCTTTGAAATGTATTCATGGGTAAGTGTTCCTTCAGAATTCCAATTTTTTTTTCCCACCGTTAAGTGGAGAAGGAGATCTGACTTTCACACAAACTCTGGTGCCCCATATTGGACCATGTTCCTTGGATTGGGAGGCCTGGTGGCACTCAGAGGAAGGATAATAGGTCACCAAGAAGAGTCTCGATACCCTAGGAGCGTATACAGGGGGAGGAGGTCCCCCTCAGTCACAGTCATAGGGGAAGGGAGTAGGTGGGGGAAGCGGGAGGGAGGAAGGAATGGGAGGATACAAGGGATGGGCTAACAATTGAGATGTAATATGAATAAATTAATAAAAATTAAAATAAAATAAAATAAATCAAGTTATTTTCTTAAGGAAACGTGTAATGATGGAGAAATAAAAAATATAAAACGAAAACCATCTTCAGGCCCATGAGTTACACAGTATCATTCGAACAGAACCATGACCCTAAAGTCACATGGATTTCTAGTTATCCTTGCCGTGAAGCTGCCTGAGGGTAGTAGAATTTACTAAACCACAAGTGTCTTCTGGCGTCTGTGATGGGGCCTTCTCAATGTGGCTTGTGAGGATTTTTGTTGTTGCCTATTTTATTTACCACAAAAGCTCTGAGAGGGGGAGTGGGGATAAGAACAGTTTAAGGCTGGTCGTGGTGCACAGAATTGATGGTCCACATTTCCCAGTCTATGCTGTCAAATTCTTTTTTACATATACTTAATAATTTTATAGGCCTAAAGAATTTTATAAAGTAACTGGAAGACATGCTTTTAGAACTATAACCAGACCACTGTACCTCTGTGCATGTGTACTTATCTGGAAAATCTGATTTTATTTGAGTGACTTACAGGAATATTTACATGAAAGTGCTTTCTTTTGTTTTCGCCTAGCTTCTCCCCGCAACATATCACATGACTACTGTGCTAATGAAATCATCCAGGTATAACACATTTGACTTTGTTCTGATACTTTAATGAAGTAATTTTCTTTAAAAATGCTAGTGTTATACTTTACCAGTTATGCTTAAATGTTATTGTGATTAACTAGTTATCATTATTTTGAAATACATAGTGACATGTCTAGCTCTGTTACTTTTTGGCCCAGAGTCTTTAAAAATAGATCTGTTTGGAACAATACCATATACTCTGAATTTCTCCTTTTATGAGTTATCATTGTGATAAATAAGCCATGATAGTCACTTTAGTCATATGAGGGCACTTCCAGATATTAAAAACACATTCACTACTTTATTTAATTTTACTGGTGACCTGTATGAGACAAAAATGTAGATGCACTAAAAGATTGGGCATTTTCATGCAGGTTGTGTGGTAGAGTGTTCCATGGAATTCAGGGGACCTAACAACCCATAACTATAAAACGTCCTGATTCCGTCCAAAGTGAACTTTATGCAGATGATTCTCCTCACCAAATGTGGTGTCTCCCTTCATATGTGGATGGGAAAAGGCATCCTAACTTAGAGCCTGAGGAAAGCAGGCAGAAGCCGGAGAACTGCTGAAGAAAACTGTAGTTGCCCATAGACTCGTGGAAGGAGCTGCAAGTAATTTAAGATTCATGGAAATAACTTGGCTTTAGTTCCTTCTCATTTACTAACTGATGATATTTCTTCATCAAATGGGGAAAAATTTTCCCTGTTTGTGTAGGTTTGTCTCTGTCTGTCTGTCTGTGTGTATGTGTGTGTGTGTCTGTGTGTCTGTGTGTCTGTGTATCTCTCTGTGTCTGTCTGTCTGTCTCTCTCTCTCTCTCTCTCTCTCTCTCTGTGTCTATCTGTCTGACGGTCTCTGTCTCTCTGTCTCTCTTTGTGTGTGTGTCTCTCTCTGTCTCTCTCTGTCTCTGTCTCTGTCTCTGTCTCTCTGTCTCTGTCTCTCTCTCTGTCTCTCTCTCTCTCTCTCTCTCTCTGTCTCTCTCTCTCTCTCTCTCTCTCTCTCTCTCTCTCTCTCTCTCTCT
>OU015747.1:38507185-38535146 GCA_907169655.1 Acomys percivali | reverse complement strand
TCTAAAATTCTGAATTTAGGCTTTTTGAGTAACAAAATGAACTTTAACTCATAGATACAGTTCATGGAGAATTGCAAACTTGGGATTTTATAATTTTCCTCATTTAGATTTTAAGACTTAAAAATTAAAACTTTGGATTGAAGCTTTTTGAATATCAAAATAAAATTTAAATCATAGATAATAGTTTTTGGAGTACTGAGAATCTTATTTTTCTAATTTTTATAGTGTACTTTTACAAAAAAAAAAAAAAAAGCATAGTTCTTTAAATGGCCCAGTTTTCCCAAATATCTAAAATTTAACCAGGTTAGCAAATGCATGTGATTAGACACACAACTTTAAGTTAGAGTTTGTTAGCATAAAAAACCATTATAATCTTAGAATTTTTACATGGAATGTTACAACAAGTTAATATTAATTTAAAATTTTGTTTGGAGTTCTGCAACCATTTATAAACCACCCCAAAAATTGCCCAAGAGATCCTGAGAAAAGGAAAGTCTACATTTTAGCAAGAACTTAAAAAATACCCATAACCTTAGCCATTCTAATGGGTATAAGATGGAATCTCAGAGTCATTTTGATTTGCATTTCTCTGATGACTAAAGACCTTGAGCATTTCTTTAAGTGTTCTCAGCCATTCAATATTCCTCTGTTGAGAATTCTCTGTTTAGTTCTGAGCCCCATTTCTCAATTGTGTTATTTGGTTTGGTGGTGTTTAATTTCTTGATTTCTTTATATATTTTGGATATTAGACCATTGTCAAATGTAGGGAATGCAAACATGTACAACCACTTTGGAAATCTATCTGGCACTTTCTCAGACTCTGGGAATAGGGCTTCCTCAAGACCCAGCTATTCCACTCTTTGGAATATACAAAGAAAATGCTCCACTACACAATGACATATGCTCAACCATGTTCATAGCAGCCTTATTCATAATAGCCAGAACCTGGAAACGGCCTAAATGCCCCTCCATTGAGGAATGAATAAAAAAAAAAAAGTTGGTACATTTATACTATGGAATACTACTCAGCTATTAAAAACAAGGAAATGCTGAAATTTGTGGACAAATGGATGGGACTAGAGATGATCATAATCAGTGAGTTAACCCGGAAGCAGAAAGACTCACATGGTATATACTCATAAATGGGCACTAGCCCAAAAGGCATGTCCCACAAATGTCTTCACTTACCAGGAGATTGGGATAGATGTGAGGACATCCTACTGAAACTCTAGGTAAGAGAAATATAGGAGATGGAGAAATAGAAGGACCCAGAGGGTCCTAGAAACCTACAAGAAGAACATTGTGATGGGTGGATCGGGGCTCAGGAGGGTCTGCTCAAACTATTGCACTAACCAAGGACAATACAATAGTAAACATCAAACCTCTACTCTGATCTACCCAATGGACAGCACATTCTCCAGTTATGTCTAGAGTGGGGACTGACTTTGACATGAACTCTGGTGCTCCATATTTGACCTCCTTCCCGTGATGAGGAGGCCTGGTGGCACTCAAAGAAAAAATAAGCAAGCTACCAAGATGAGACTTGATAGTCTATGACCATATAGTGGGGGAGGAGGTCCCCCTAGGTCATAGACCTAGGGGAGGGTAATAGGGTGAAAGCGGTAGGGAGGGAGGAATGGGAGGATACAAGTGATGGGATAACAATTGAGTTGTAATCTAAGTAAATTAATAAAAATTAAAAATAAATTAAAGAAAAAAAACAAAAAAAGCAAGTGAGGGGATAACAATTGAGATGTAGTCTGAATAAATTACTTAAATAAAAATAAAAAAGTATATAAAAAATACCCATAACCTTAAATGAGGGACTGTTTTTGTAAACAAAAACCAGGCAGGAGGAGGGAAGTCCCAGAGAGCTGCAATGACATTTAGTCATTTGTAACATTTATATATAAGTCTCTCTTCATCTAAAAAATACTTAAATATCATGAGACATAACAACAATGAAGACATTCATCTGTCCCGGGCTTATCTGATGGAGTAAACAAAAGTGGCCTCCGACCTCTATTGGAGACCATTTACCTCTTAGTTGTTATCAAGTACATAACTTTTTCTAAGTCCAAGATGTTTTTATTGTTCTGTTCTTTCTGTCATAGAGTCAGGGGACCATCCTGTTCAAGACAGAAGCTTTGGAGGAAACTTTGAAATAAACATGCTTGGATCTGAAGCAGGCAGGCCAACACTCATCTCTAGAGCTAGCTTTTCTGTGACGTGAAAGAGCATATGACAATTTCTCTCAATATTATATGTTTTCAAAATACATTTGAATATCTGCAATGCTGAACACATGGACACAGCTGATCTTCATAACCAGTGTGTGTGTGTGTGTCTAGTGTGTGTGTGTGTGTGTGTGTCTAGTGTGTGTGTGTGTGTGTGTGTGTGTGTGTGTGTGTGTGTGTAGATGGGACAGACAATCTGAAAAAAAAAATCAAGAACCAACTGGAAAGTCAAAACAAAAGCAAGAGTATCCAAGTTTGATCGGTGCAGAAATAAAGGCCTTATACCAGAGGCATAAGGTAATGAAGTCCCCAACCAAAAATGCTATCCCATCTCAGTGAAGGGGAGTAACTTTGAAGACCAGTAGAAACAATGGGCATTAGGACCCAGCATAGCATTTCTGTTCCCCCGCTGAGTGAGCTTGTAAGTGGGAACTGAGTGACCTGGGTGACAAAATTCAGGCTGAGCTGGGGGATAAAATGGAGAAGCAGTCTCAGACTGCCTATTTATTTGAAAAATTTCTCTAGGAGTATCAAAATTCAAAGTTCTGAATCGGAGATAGAGACGGACTTCACGGAGGGCGGGGGGAAGCATTGTGGCAAGATTTAAATGGATAATCGAATGCATTTTGTGAACTGTTAACATTTGATTTAAGACTTAAATAACAGGCAGGAGGTGTGGAGAGACTTGCCCTGCTGTCTGAGGCTTCCCCCAGCTTTACCGAAAAGAGGAAAAGGAACCCAAATGTTAGGAAGGGCTGTTGTCATGCTAGTTAAATCTTGGGGGAATAACAAAGTTAGTCAAACATAGGAGGTTCCTGGTACCTCCAAGACTTTGTGATCGAGAAAAGAAAGAGAAGTTCCAGAGCTTCTGCAGCCTGGCCAAGATGCCTGAGTCAGACCAGGTGGGCCTTGTCCTGCTGAACCGAGTGCATAGATGGCAGTGTTTGAACAGTGAAACACTCCCGGCCTGGTGATCAAAGTCTGGGAGGAAGAGGCCAGAGAGAGTATCAGAGAAAGATGGACTTGGTGGACTCAGAGGAGAGCAGACACCAGGGGTCAAGCTGGGTTTATACAGAACACCAAACCAATAAAGTACAAAGAACCTAGATTTTTATCCTTTGGCCTGTAACAGACACCACAAAGACCAGAAGTTTTATGTGAGACTGGTGGGTATTTAGACGGAGCGTAGAGGGTATCTGCATTCTCAGAGGAATGGTTCTTATCCTCACCCCTGTAGGGAGGAAAGGATTCTGCCCAGAGGATCTTAAATGGACCCCGAGTTTTAGCACCAGATGCAAGAAAAATGAGGCAGAGAAGCAAACAGACTTGATCTCCACAGGCCGAGATAGCGCCATTGGAACAGTGAGAGAGGCCCCACTCTTTTCCTGGACTTTCATCCATTTTCTTTTCTTTGTTTTGATGTTTGTTTTTGCAGAGTCTCACTGTCTAGCTCAGGTTGGTCTTGGATTCACAGTGTAACCAAGGATGGCTTTGAACTCTTTCACCTTCTGAGTGCCATAATTACAACTATGTGCCATCATACCTGCCTTGTGTGGTGCTGAGATTCGAACGCAGACCTTTCCTGCATGAAAGGCAAGCCCTCTACCAACTGAGCCACATCCCAGGCCCCAATTTTTTCTTGTGATAAAGGCAGAACACATTTAGAGGGGGTAGGGAAAAATATATATGCATATGTAGGTTTTGGTTTTTGTTGGGGGCAGAGTGTTGCAAATTGACTTGGTTTGGTACCTGGAAACTGTTTCTACAGGCAGAACAAACTGGTCAATTATGAGGCTAATCCATTCTTTATAGCAGGTGGCTGCAATTTCTTATGACCTGGGGCTATTACCCAATAAGATTACACTAGCCAAATCTCTTCTTGGTAGGAAAAAAAAAAGCTATAAAGAAACTTCTTGAATGGAGGCCCTGCAAGAGTCTACTATCACATGAAAGGAAAATAAAGTGACAAATAAAGGCTTTAGGTATGAAATGCATTGTCGCTAAACCAGTTAAGGATTGAATTTGGTAGTTTTAGTGCAATAAAATGGATAGAATACAGAAATACAGGTGATATAAATAATTAGAAATCATGTTGCCTACTGATATCAAAGTAAAATAGACTTTAAATGTGAAAGAGATGAGAAATGGGAGAAACTATTCAAGTTAAGATGCAAGTGTAATCATTTTCCCTTCGTGTCTGTCTCTGTGGCCTTTACAGTGGACCAGGTCTGGTTTCTCACCTGTTTTCTCTGCTATTCATAGTCTGATTTGGCAGTTCCTAAACTCTGTTTTTCTGACTCTGTTATTGTAATCTTTAACTTCTCTCGTCATTGCTGCATTAGAAAGAAATGCATTTCAAAATGTGTTTCTGTAATTTGTTAAAAATTAAAAGGAATGCCCTGTATTACCATAAAATTATGCTTTAAAAATAAGTATATTTTTTCAAAATAAGATTATGTATAATCAAGAGTTTTATTGCTTTATGCTTTTGTGAAATGTTCAGTTTCTAGCTTAAGTGAAATCAGCTGAGATCTCACCCCAACCTCTGCATGCAGTTGTTTACCATCTGGTGTTTGAGCAGCAACATATAAAGAAAATCTAGTCTTAGGAACACATATATTAGACACAGAGGAGGTTTTAATTAAGCTTTATCTTGAGATGATTATAAATTTGAATGCAAATGTTAGAAATCATAGTGAGTGTGGGTATTCTTTGCCCTGTTTGCTCACAATAGTAATACCTTGCCAAATTACGCAAGCTATTACAGTTAGGTTAGTGGTGTTTAATAAAGTCAAGATACACGATGTTCGTATCATCCAAGTTTCCAATTATCCCTCATGTTACGCCTTTATTGCTTCACGGCATCCCTCCTCCATGCCTGGCAATCACACTCTCTTCTCCCTTTTATGGATGCCATTTTCAGAATACTGTAGAGCTGAGGTGTAACTTCTGAACTGTTTTCTCTCAGCAAATACTGCATGAGGGTGCTCTGTGTATCCATCAGCCGTTCTGTTTTCACTCCTGATGTTGTCCCAGGGTATGAGTGAATTTGAGTTCACTAAAGACATCTGATTATTTCCAGTGTTTCATCCTTTTTAATGGAATTGCTGGAACTGGTGGGAGATGGTGAAGTCTTACATCATTGTGTGTGTAGTGCTTTTAGAAACTAGCAAACTATTTAAGTTTGTGCTACTTTTACTTCCCTAAGAGTGATTTATGAGCAATCATATTTCCTTAACCTTCTCTAGCTTTTGTTAAGAGTTATGCTAGCAGGCAAGGATGGATGGATGGATGGATGCTTGGTGTGTTACCTGCCTCTTCTCAAAGGGCTGATTTGGGTCCTCTTTAGAATTTCAATCTATTAATAAGATTCACTTTTATTTCCCGAACTTTCCTATTTCATTCAGCTGTTTGCTTATGATTTCTGAATCATCATTCCTGGTGTTTACACATCTCTTCTTTGAGTTCCTTGAACTTATTTCAAGTTGTTGTCTTGAGAGCCTTCTGATTAGCCTTAATCAGGAATCACTACTTTGAGGGTCATAAGTTCCAGATGAGATATATTTTATTGGTTATTCATGTTGCTTGGGTCTCTATGATGGTACCTAGGCTTGTGGTGTTAAGTCATTGGTGGCACCTTTTGGTATAGATAGCTGTTCCTGACTTGTTAAGTGGACATTTGGATCTGTTTGCTGATGTCCAATTTTGGCATGATTTAGCTCAGCTGGATAATACGTGAAACTCAGTCTTGAAGTTATTCAGTGGTGATTAGTTCTTCAAGTAAAAGAGTCAGTCCTGGATGGGCTATGAAAATCATGGGTTCTGATTTCACGAACAGACAGATTTTTTACTGGAGTTGCCTGAGTTTGAGAAGACTGTGCAAGAGAAATGTGAAGATGAGAGTTATGAGTGGGCATACAGGAACTCAGACAGGGATTTGGATTACAGAATTAGGCTCTCAGGAAGCGGGGGGAAGTAATGCTGTTGGACGGAATGTTCTGAACTGTGTTTAAGGGATTCACTTGATAAAATGCATTGTTCAGGTGCAAGGCTTTCTTTTAATTTTCTATCTGGATGACAGTGCATCATTGAGACTGGAGTATCAAAGTATCATTACTATCATATGCAGTATGAAAATACTTATATTCTTTAATGTTATTTCATACCTTCAGGAACTGCCAAGCCAGTTCTTTAGACAATAATTTGTCTAGCTTCATCATGAGTTGTCCTTTCTATTATATACCATTATATGATGACTTTCTTGGCCTCCTGTTACAGTTTTGTTTAACTTAAAACCTCTTGTTGGCCATAAGTAAAGATATCTTACAATGTTTGTTTTCCATTGGCATTAAATCTCCTTTTCCATTTCTGCACTATCAGTCTATGTGCACCCTGAGCACTGAGGTACATTCTCTGTAATACAAGGTAGAGATGGAACTTGTTAATTTTTATAAATCTATTCATCTGTTCACCCCCCCTTTTGAGTCCCAGATGTGTGCTAAATCACTTCAGCTTACAAGAGGGAAGCAGTGTGCCTGCGATGAACAGGTGACGAAAACAGGTGACAACATTGTCAGAGTTGAGCAGTTGGACAGGTTAGCAGGAGGAGTCCTAAAGTTAAGTAGAGTCTGTGAGTGCCACGAATGAGGCCAGATGCCATGCTCTACTGGTTATGTTTTTTAATCACTGTGCTCAAATAGCTAACAGAAGCAATTTGGGGAAAAGGGAGTTTATTTTAGCTCATAGGTTCATGGCAAGATAGGTGGGTAACTAGGTCTCCAGGTGGAACTTTGGTTGTGACCTCTTATTCACAAGGAAGAGTAAAGAGTGGGAGACAATGGCACCCCTCTAGTTTTCTCCTGTCATTCAAATCCCCAAACCACAGGATGGCGATAAGCACATTCAGTGTACTTCTTCCCTGCTGAGATAAACCTTCATAGATTACATCCATACTAACATGCACAGAAGTGTGTCTCCCTACTAACAGTGTAGACTAACCATCAAGCCTGCTAAGTAAAAAATAAATAAATAAATAAATAAATAAATAAATAAATAAATAAATAAATAAATAAATAATACATGGTTGATGTTTGCCTCTCAGCTAAATCAAAGACTTGGCTGGATTTAAGTCTGGAGTTCACACTATCTGAACTTATGTGTGAAGGACAATTAGCCCTTGATCTTTGTCAGAATTTGCTTCGATTGTCATTTCTCATGCTGGACGTGGTCCCATAACAGAATTTAAGGCTGATCCTGGATGCTGGCTGGCGGGGGGAGGTGGGGTTCTTCATATAGAATATGCTTCTGATGCAGACTGTGTGCAGCTCACCTTTGCAAGCTGGCTCTCATCAGACATCATTGCTCTCACTAACAGAGTTGTAATTAGGATACTGTTGTTACACACACAATGTCCTTGAATTCTTTCTCTCTGATCCTGGCTGGTCTTACCATGGCATTTTCTTATGAAGTAAAACAAAACAGACCCTGAGAAGCATCTCAGCTTGCTAGAGGAACTGATGCTCTTCCTCTCTACTTGTCTTTGTGTCTGTAATAACCATGGTCTGAGGAGAATCCTCTTGGTTTGGCCCTTGTCTGCCTTGAGGAAGATGGAGTAACCATGTGGTTAAGTTAAAATTTCTCTTAAGACTTACATGTGATATTTATTCTGTCCTGTGAACCACACAGGTAACGAAAGCTAGTACAAAGTTTAGCATGTTTTCACCAAGATATTTTTGTTTTTAAATAATTTCTAGATGAAATATCTATGAAAGGCAGTAAAGCCTAGAATACCCTATTTTGACATCTTGTTAACATTCTGTATGAAAAAAATATTATGAACCTTGTAACTCTGAAAATGTGTTAAGGCATACAAACACGGTTATAACAATGTCAGGAATTTGCTATTAATAGATATTCGTTTGTGATTTAAGACACATTAGCACTTCATTTCAAGTTGGGATCCTCTTAGGGTTAGTTTTAAATCAGTCTTAAGGTTGATAATATTTCTGTTACACTTTGGCCTAAGTATTCTCTATGCATTTTGGAACTCTTTTTGAGACTAACTTTATAGTAATGATACTAATAGCTGTTATCATTTCATGAATATTTTAGTTGAGCGTCGAGAGAAAGAAAATTAAAAATACACTGTCTGCCATTAAGTTTATTTAGACTCTCTAAGACATGTTTTAAGTAAAATCTTCATGTGAAGGCCATTTGCCTTTATCGTGTTACTGGACCATGTCCACACTAAGTTCTATTCCCAGGATGGCTTTTACTCCTTATCTTTTTGTCCCTCAGTAGCCAAAGTCCTCTCCATAGTCTTTCCAGGTCAGAGGCACCTGGCATAATGCCAGAAGGCACAAAGGTGAATTTTGCATCAGAGTGTTAAGTAAATAAGCACCCACCGCTACTCTCAGCAATCAGCTAGGCCGAAGCCCAGTTTTGTCCCAATCTCCTCACTGTGGATCTCAATCACTCACTTCAGTATGCTTTATGACATCTGTATTATTACATGTGACACCATGATGCCTCAGCATTCATTAGCAGCTATGTTGTGGCTCTGACTTTCAAACAAGGTGGAGAGAGCTGCACTGTAGAGACATGTTTATCTTACTATGCTCGGAATTTATCACCCTCCTAATTTCCCTCAGTGTCTCCTTTCAGGGATGATACTCAGACATTTGGAAAGTCAACTCATTGGTCCTGTTGTTCACATCTCACTTAATAACCTTAATTATATATCTACAACCAAAAATTTTCAACCCCTAAGCCAGGTTTATGAGTGCTTCCAATACTATGGACCAGGTTTTACAATGTTCTGTACGCTGTCTTTAAGCAGACTAACACATGTGATGATTTAAATATGTGTTCATTAACATATTAAATATTTATATTTACAATTCATAATTTTAAAGTAAATATATTGATATAAACTTTGAAAGTTTTTAATCCATGTTCTTTGCATAGGGACTTTTCATTCTAGGTTAATTTAAAATCCATAAATAGGGCATAACGTTGTATCTAAAGCTTGAATTACTGCAATTTCTTAAAGTATAGAATATTTAATAATAAAATAATAAAAATAACTTTTATGAAAATGTTAAATACTGACAGTTGGCAATGGATTTGCTTATGAAAGCTCATCATGCAGTCTAGCTTTGCCCTTAAACTTAATACGTACCTGAGGATGACTTTGAACTTCTTGGCTCTACCTCCTGAGTACTGGGATTATGTTTTTGTTAGCACACTGTATTTATACGATGCTGGTGACTGAACCCAGGGTCTCCAGTACATTTGCAAGCACTCCACCATCTATGATACATCCCAGCCTTTCATTTTCTTATTTTTATGAGCAGATTTACTGATATATAATTCATGTTATACCAGACATCTACTTAAGTATGCAATTCAACAGGTTTTAATGCACTCAAGGGTTCCGTGAACACCCCCCAGAGTCAATTTGACATTTCCATCACGCAAAAGACATAGTGCATGCCCATTAACAATCTCTTCCAGTTTTCTCCAAATTCCCAATGTGAAGACAAGAAGTGAGGATGGATGATGGAAGCAGAAGCTGAAACTTCAGAGGGAGCTAGCACGCAAGGAGCATCGGAGCCTATAAGAAGGGAGAGTAAACAAGGAACCTTTTGGAGGAAATTCAAGCTCCACTTATGATTCAGCCCGTAGAGATTCATACCACACTATCTATCTATAGAGTTAAAAAGTTAATCATGCCTCTTAGTGGAATTATTTAACAGCAGCAGCAGTGGCAGCAGCAGTGGCAGCAATGGCAGAAATGACAGTGGCAGTAAGGGCAGCGGTAGCAGTTAGTCGTAGTGTCAACCGTAGAGTCAAACCGAAGCGCTCATAGTCTAGGCAAGCATGGCAACATTGAAGTACATCACAACCCAAAATGACAGTTCATATTAAGCCACGAAATCTGTGTAATTTTGTTACAACAGTAACAGGATGGGAAATTAATACGTCTGTGCATAAAAAAATAAAACTGTGGTTTTTATATTGATCTTGAATTTTACGGATTTAGTGAATCACTTTCCATAATTAATGGCTGATTGATGAGTTCCTTGGAATTTTTGATTTGGAAGGCTAAGCCATCTACAAATAAAGATACTTTTATTTTATAATTTCAGTATCTTTGACTCTTTTTCTCAAATGTTGCCATTGGTGAGCCAGGCAAGGTGGCACACACCTGTAATCCTAGTACTCAGGAGGCAGAGGCAGGCAGATCTTTGTGCGTTCAGTATCATCCTGGTCTACAAAGCAAGTCCAGGAGAGCCAAGGTTACACAAAGAAACCCTGTCTTTAAAAATGTTACATTTTTAGAACCCCTTGTACCATGCATAGTAAGATGGCATTAATGGACATCCTTTACATTTTCCTATCCTTGAAGGAAAACATATTTCAACAGGAAGTATCAAAGTAAATCTATATTTTTCATAGGCATCCTTGATAAGGCTGGAAATACACCCTTTTGTTTCTAACTTACTGGGTATTTTGATGAGAAACACATTTGGGTTTTTTGAAACGCTGCTTTTAGGTTTATTGAGTAATCACCTGACTTTTGTCTGTCCCAAGTAGCTGAGTGTTGTTGCTGGGTTTGTTTTTTGTTTTTGTTTTTTCCCATCCCAAGATTTATTAATACATATTTGTATATGTTCTTTTTTTACTGTATTTCATTAATTTATTCATATTACATCTCAATTGTTATCCCATCTCTTGTAACCTCAGTCACAGTTGTTGCTGTTTTGTTCTGTCTCTGGTAAGCCCTGTAAGCACAGGAACAGCTGTCATAAAACATTTGGCTGTTTAGTGTCGTCAGGAAGGAAGGTGGGAGGCAGCAACACATAGGCACATTATTTAATTCATCAGGATGAGGATAAGGCAAACCAGATTCTTTCACTCCCCATGCTTCTTTTTATTGAATAAAACCTTCCCTAAAATATATATTCTGATCATGTTTTTTGTTCCCCCAACTCCTCACAGATCCTTCCCACCAACCAACCACCCAACTCCGCATTTCTCTATTTTTTATAAAAGCAAATACAGTTTTATTTTCCAGTTAAAACAAAAGGCAAGAGCTAACAAAATGGCTCAACCGATACACACTTACCACAGGAAGCCTAAGCCTAACAACTTGAACTTGATCCTTGGGGCAGATGAACATGGCTGGTGTGAACTGATTACATAAATCTGTTCTCTGACTTCCCCTGCCTTCCGTTAAACAAACAAGCACATAAGCATGCACTCACAAGCTCATATACATACATCCATGCACGCACGCACACATGCAAACATGCACATTTTAAAATTTTAAATTTGGAAATTTAAGTCTGGTTAGAACAGGCTAGTTTGAATGGTTTTTAGGGCTGGAGGCTGAGAGGCTTTTCTTGTCAATCCTGTTGTCTTTATGCTGGGGATATTAGGAAAGGAAAGTGTGAGAGCCCAATGTTGGACGTGGTTGTGCAGATTATGAATTGGCTGTAATTGTGCCTATGTAAAGATTTACTAGGCAATCTGTTCACAATCTCCTGGAATGAACCAGGCCCCAGTAACAACAGTTCAGGCGCTATTAGACACTAGATGTAAAATATTAATTGTGGGAGTGAACATGTGTTAAATAGGAAAATAAAGATATGCTCAAAGAACCACATATTCATTTGATATAGAAATTAATTTTCAGTTGTTACATTGATTTTTTTTTACTTCTAAGATTAATTTCACTTGCTTACATGCATAATTCTTTTCTATGGGTCTGAAGTTTATTTCCTAGTATTCTTTTGAATATTTGTACATTAATTTTATGAAAATATGTTGGAGCATGCCTCCCCTCTAATTCCTTAGATTTTAGATTTTATCAAGGTAGATGACATCACCAGATAAGTTAAGAACAATTGCACGTCATGATTTTTAGAGGAAATATGGTCAAGAATTAACATATATTTTATATTAGACATCTGAAAGACTTTGACCATGATGACACCTAGTCTAGACAATCATTCTGAAACACCTTTAATTTACCAACTCAATTCCATTTCCTTTAGGCATAGGTTTATACAGATTTCATATTTGTTCTTCATTTAGTTTTAGCATTTTGTTTTTGTTATTTTCTTCTTTTTTCTTTTTTTTAAATATTTATATTATTATGCATATATACAATAAACTGCCTACAGCAAAAGGAATGATATAAATGCTACATTCATAGTGTTTTGGCTATTTATATTTGACAACCTTGAAGAAAACATCTTTCCAATCTTAGTGCCTCTAAAATTCTTAACGTAAATCAATATTTATCATATCTTTATCAACTTAAAACATCTATCTAGACCTAAAAACAACTTAACTCCTAAATTACTAAGCTTAACTGCTGTAAAACTAAGCCAGCTGCTCTTCAATCTCCCATCGACTTGAGAAGGAATAAAATTAATTATCTGAGTAGACAGGAAGCACAGGTTAGTAGCTTCCAAAATGGGAAAATGACAGTGACAGTTCGATACCTGAACATTTACCCAAAACTCTCTGTAACATTGGAGCATCATCTTCAGCCTTCTGGCCCAATATATCTGAAAGACATATTTGTGAGGCAGGAGCTGTTGAGGACTTGCTTACCCTGTCTTGGTAGAATTTGGCTGTCAACTCTGCCTGATTCCAAGCTTGCCGATTTGTAGGAAGAATTCTGTCTGTTGTCGAAATGAGGACATTTAGCCTAGTGGCTTGCTTGCCACATTTAAAGCTATCTCCATAAGGAGGGTCTTTGATGCTCATCATCTTCTTTGAGGTAGGTAGAGTGTTGCCAGGAGTTAACCTGTATTGTTGTCAAAGAATCTTTAAAACAATAAAAACATCTTTAAATGTCATATTCTGTAGGTCTCTGAGGTTTTATCTATCTATAGAATCCTATATATCTGTTATACCTACGATGTATATTCTTGTGATAAAAATAGAGTAGCAACTGACATGGCCATGATTTGATCAACTAACAATTAATTTGTATTACTTAATTATCCTACGAAGCCTTCAATAGCACTTTCAAAGTATTGGAAGTAAACCTTGTATTATAGTTTGAGTTGTATGGGTACTCATATTAGAGTAGAAATATATATATATTCTGTCTGAAGAATAATCTTATATTTGAATTCTATACCAATGTATCAAAATTAAACCTTTTTTGCATCAATGTTCAAAATTCTATATCAGTGAATTAAAAATAACCTTGTGAGTAACAATTAAGGCCTTAAGTTGAGGAGTAGATTCAATAATCTACATTTTGTCCTATCATCCCTGCATGTTTCTTATTCCCCTTTCTTACTTTTCAGCATCTATCTCCAAAACTAAGCTAAAAAGATTTCAAAAAAAGAGAGAGAGACATCCCTGGGTCCCGTCTTGTTTTCTCTCTACATAAAACCAATAATAATTTATAACCAACTCCCATTTAAAATAACCCCATATAGACCAAGAAAGCAACCAAAAACTCACCCAACCCCTTAAGGTTTATTCTGCCTGATTTGGGACAAATAATACCTTCATAGGAGCCCAAATAAAATTGGGGAAAATGGTTAAACAAGCTAGGAATAGCATTTGTGATGCAGTTTCACAATATTGAGAAATTCTAGGAGTAATTCCAGTCTTGTGTGGAACAGTCTGAATTGCTGGAGCAATTGGGATCAGAATCTTTCTTCAAAGCTGTCTTGGGAGCTCTGCTGTTCTGATGAGGAACAGCAACTTGGTCCTGGGACATGAAGAATGCAGGATGTCAGTGTCTAGTATGATGAGAGGAATGAATCCTGTCAGGTCTTATCCAGCATCAGTGTCTGGTTCTTTGACTCTAAAAACATATAATTTCTCACAAGCATAAGGTGTATATAATTGCACAGACCAATTAAGACTGGCTCTCTGCTCTTTGTATAAGCCGAAGAAAGACATCTGTAAATCTTCATTCATGACATATGATGAATGACATCTAATAATAAATCACAGGGATTCTGTAGCCAACAAGAAGCATTGTCTGCATAGACATTCATGTCTCAGCCAGTCTCAGCACTATCACCGTATAGTGGGATTAGCAATATAAGTTACCTGCTCGTTGTGCAGTTTGATTTCGTCACCTCTTGATGGTAGCCCCTCCCGCATCACCTCTCAATCCCTGTCTCCAGCTCAACCTTGGGTCACAGCAAGCTCTTAGACTTTAGTGCCTCTGTGCCTTTATAATATTTATTTATTATTTTTATGCACATAAATGATTGTTTGCATGCATGTCTGGGCACTGGGTGTGTGCTGCTGAGGGCTGAAGGCAGAGTTGGATCCCGTTGCTGGACTCTGGGTGGAGACTGAGAGTGGTATGGAAGAATGGAGGGATGGCAGACACATGTGTCATTTTAACCCTGCTACTTGAATTGAAGAATAAAGGAAGTTCCATACCTTCTAGGGAGAATTAATATACCACTAACTTTGGTTGGAAATCACTTTGAAAGCCCCACCCAAAACTGAGAAGAGACAGATTTACATGTGACAAAAGCATTGCTGAAGCAAACAAATTTCAGTAAGTATTTGTCTTAAATCAAGAAGTGATTTCCTGGGTGCATTAAATGAAGCAGTCTGTTGGGCAAAGTTGTACAAAGAAGTAACAGAACAATAAATGTGCAAGTTATAGGAATACATAAATTAGAATGAGTGAGAATATTTTTAGTCATTGTCACAGTTTGCGTTAAGAAGAGTGAACAGACAAAATCTGAAAAGAATAGAATGGCTATCTCATTTACATTTACACTATATATGAATATATTTTATGTTTACTACTAAGGCAGTTCCTGTAGATTTCCCTTAGTCCAACCTTGTTTGAATGTTCATAATGATTCAGGTGCTTTTATACAATAATTCTTTAATTGTCTCCCATCTGCTTCTAAATGTGATCATAAAAGTATGATATACTTAGTGATATCTTTTATATCATATTATAGAACAGAAAATGTTGGGAATTTTAGACTTTACTCTCCCAATGTGCAAATTTCAGAACTAAACAAAGGCATGAAAAACTTTGGTACATAAAAGTAGATAATTTCCTTGAAGTCAGTTACCACAAGAGAAATCAAGTGTATCTGATTTCAAATTATAAATCAGCTCTAGGGTGTTATGTTGCCTTCCATTGTTTTATCTTTCTTTTTTAATATAATATTTTATTAAGTTTTGAGAATTCCATGAACTGTATTTGCTATATTGACTGCTAACTACCTCCTCCTAAACTCTACCAGCTCCACCACCTACACCACCACCTACCAAGGCTACCTTGTGTGCTCTTTAATTCAATTTTATGTTTATTTCCATTACAGTCTCATATAGAAATACATTCTGTTTACATGTATACCCCTTTGTCTCCTCCCATCACCTATTCCCATGTCTTGCTCTTCTCAAATTCACATCCTTTTCCTATGTAACTTTGATTGCTATATACACACAACATTTCCATTGCTCATAGCACATGCATTTAGGGCTGACCACTTGGGAATGGATAATTTGTCAGGGGATCATCTCAGGAGAAAACTGATTGCCCTTCCATCTGCAGCCATTGGCTGAAGGTAGCTAATTGTTTAAGTGTGAGACCTTGGACATTTCCCCCATCCACAGAGTCACGTGGACCTGGTGTTTTCCTCATTCCTCTCTTGTTTATGCAACCCTATAGCTGAGACTTCATGTGTGCGGCATCCCTGTTATGTACAGAAGATACTATCTTACAGCAGGTGTCCTCGTCCCATAGCTCATATAATCTTTGTTCTCCTCTTCTGTGTTGCTCTCAAACCTTAGGTATAAGGAATGTCTTGTAGATGTTGGGGCTGTGTAAGCAATGGCAGCTGATACTTTTACATTTTGGACAGTTTGGGTCTATATAGAAACCTCCGTCTGCTGTAAAAAGAAACTTCTAGGATGAAGTGTGAAAGCCAGTATTAGATACAGGTATAAGGATACATATTTAGAAGATATTAACAATCTGTGTTATTTTGCGAAGTGGAAATTGTCTCCTCTAGAGTCTAGAGTCAACGATCTGTCCAGCTGGGGGTTCTTGGCTCTATTTGCACTACTAATCATGAGTTCTTGTTGAATGAACCTTAAGTCCTATTAGACAGTTCTTGCTACTGTAAAGATATAAACTGCTACTGTTGCTCTGCTGAAGTTGTATTACTCAGCTAGTCATTATGATTTGTAGGTTTTAGATCTAGGTAAGACTGTTGATTACTTCTCTACCTTGGTGGCTTTCATATCACCTTCTGATACTGTGAGAAGTAGGCTTCAGGTAAGGGGAGTAGGGCAGAAGAGGGAAGGAGGAAGGGTTTGGGGTCATTACCAGCTTGATTATTTCAGTTTGTGCTTCTAAAGTTTTTGATGTCTTCAGCAGTTATATCTTACCTTTTAGGGTTTTCAAGGCAACCAAGGTCATTGGAAATAGTTTATATTGTTTTGAGGGCTGCTTGGACACTTCTTACCAACAACTCAAAACGAAGTGTCCCTTGCCTGCCACTGGGGCTTTGATTAAATAGTACATGGTTCCTGAGGGGCACACATTCATCCACTGTGGATTAACATCATTTAAAGGTGTGTGTGTGTGTGTGTGTGTGTGTGTGTGTGTGTGTGTGTGTGTTTTATTGTGTGAACTAGAGTATTTATTTGTGTTGCAGAGGACAGTAAGTCGAGAATTGATAACTTGCAGCAAAAAGGGATCAAGTCTCTAAGATACCTCACACACATGTCCACTTGAGCTTAGTGATCAGATGGCAGGTGTTGAAGATTCCCTCTCTGGTTATGTACTGGTAGGCATGTATGAAAGAATTTTTCCAGATGTGGTAGATGTAGGAATTCTATTACCAACTGCTTTGCAGAATGCCTTTCCTGGGGTCTACAGGTGCTACAAACTGTAAGCTTTATATTTGTAGAGAAGTAACTAGAAACTGATGAAACTATGCCTGTAGACTCCTCTCTGTAGCTCTTCTCGATGCCATGAGAAAGTTTTTGTCTCTCAACAAGTCTGTTACTACAAATTGTTACTAGATTTATTTAGTGTGGTGAAACACTATCCTTTACACCAAAAGGCCAAGTAGTGTGGCCTTATCTAGTTGTAGGTCCATATCATTATTCTTATTTTTTTCTTCTCTATTTTTTAGATTGGCTTCTTCAATACACAAAAAAAAGGTAAATGCTGTTACATATTTTCCAGAGAGCTGTGAAATTAAAATAAGCAGTTGTGCATTAGTAGCCAATGAAGCATATAAATGCCTTCAAAATAAATGGTATTATGAGGAATAGTTGAATTAATGGACCCAAGATTACTTTTTTAAAATATATTTTATTAATTTATTAATATTACATCTCAATTGTTATCCCATCCCTTGTATTCTCCCATTGCTGCCTGCCTCCCATTTTCCCCTTACTCCCCTCCCCTATGACTCCAACTGAGAGGCACCTCCTCCCCCTGTATATGCTCATAGGTTATCAAGTCTCTTCTTGGTAACCTGCTGTCCTTCCTCTGAGTGCCACCAGGCCTCCCCATCCAGGGGACATGATCAAATATGGGGCATCAGAGCTCGATGGACACAAGATTTCTATGAAGACAAAGTTACTAACAGACATGGAAAACAATGTGGCAGTAAAAGATGTATTGGGATAAACAACTAATTATTAGAATAGATGTAGACTACATTTTCAAATGTCTTAACCATTATCCAATCCTTCCATATTTAAAATCGATTTTTTAAGAGAATGTGGAAGACATGAAACTGTATATACAAAAATAAATTCCTTCTATAATAAATGCTACCGTTGATTGCCAAAGCTTTCAATAATTAACATACATATTGTATTACATAGAATCTATTTTTCTGCTTTTTTAAGTTTAGCTTTATGTAATTTCAGGACCATATGTAAGCACTAATTTAATGGTGTCAGAATCCTCACAATGTGCATTTTATTCTCCCTATAAGTTGTTTTTAATATCAGTCTGCCCTTGTTCTAGCCAGCTCAAATATCTAATAATTTATTTGACCTTAGCTTATTCAAGTCTGTCCTCTCTTAATGAATCCTTGTTACTGATTGCAGAAATATATTCCTTTTTGTATCTGACTCCTGTTCCTGTTTGAATCACCTATTGGAGATAACCAAGTGAAATGAAACAGGCTCCATCAAGATACAGCCACACTCTACATCCTCCCTCAGAAGGAACCATGGTGACTGGCCTCCATGATCCTTCTTCCAACACACCTCACTTTGGATCCTCCAGACTTCAAGGCCCAGAAACTAAATTGGCAATGAAATCTTCTAATATATAGTGTATTGGTAAATTATTACCTTTCAGTGAAGCTCATCAAGAAACTGGCTCTGGAGACAAGGTTTGAATCTTCTCCACACCTCAAACCCATGCCAAATTTTCTCATCATATTCTTTAAGACAATTTGCCCTGGGACAGTTTTTGCTACCCACTACCCCATACCCCAATTCTGTGGCAGGGAGGGAATAAAACAGCAAAAATCCAGAAGTGAAAAACTACAACATCGCACCATTGAGAACAACTGAAGTAAACTATTTCCCACAGAGGTCACTATTTTTTATCCCATGATTCGATCTTTCATGGGTAGCAAACCTCACTGGAATGTCAGATGGCTGCCTCAACATCCTCAGTTGTTTTCTCCTGTGTGTTGTGAGCCTTTGCTTCAACTACATCCTCTGTCTTCTTTTGTTTGCCTTTTTACTGGAACCTTCATGAAAGGGGACACCTCCTCGAGCTGGCTTCCCCAGTTGATTTCTGTAAGATGCTTATAAACCCCCAGTTAGCATTTTTCATTACTCCCGCAATAAGATTTCCCAATTGATTACTGATGGACATTTATAAATGCCCTGATTTGATGACCTGTTGTCATCAAGCCACAGAATTTTTTTCTATGACTTACCTACTATTTATTCTTTTTACCTGCTTTCAATATACTTACTAAATTTCCTCATTCAAACCCCAAATCATTGCTATCACAGACTGTTTTCTAGTCTACAGAGATCATGGCTTACTGATGAAGCACTCTCTTTGGAAATGAGTAAGGTAGCAATTCTCTCCCAGGTGCTGACTGCTCTACACTTGACTGAATGAAGCAGGCATTTTGTACTCATACTAGTGAACTCAGCCCTGAGAAGGCTATAGCCAGATCATTTCTTGGAAGAAGAAAACACAAAATGAAGCAAATAAAAAACAGAACACACACACAGAGAGAGAGAGAGAGAGAGAGAGAGAGAGAGAGAGAGACAGACAGACAGACAGACAGACAGACAGACAGACAGAGACAGAGAGACAGAGAGACAGAGACAGAGACAGAGACAGAGACAGAGAGACAGAGAGAGACAGAGAGAGAGAGAGTAATGTAGACAAATAAATACTTAAATATCCAGTTGCCTTTGGAAGCTCCTCCTCTGGGTTCTGGATTCTGCGTGTGGTGACAGTTCCACAGCTCTCTGCCTCTACCCTCTACCCTGAAGATGATGTAGAACACTATGTCTGGAACTGTGGGTGTGGCAATGAGTGTGTGTGACTGTCTGAATGGATGAACTGTCAGAACAAGGGCTGGGCTCACTGGTATGTACTTCTGTAGCTAACTGTACTTACACTCCCTTCTACATAGATGTGCCTTTGGGTAGCAGTCCTGTCCATAGTATGGAAATCAGTGCCCAGTAATGTTGGTCACCTTTGTTGCCACTCTGCAGAGCTGTTTTCATATCCATTTTCACTTAAAGGAATATTTTGACAAGTAACTTCAGTCCACATATCCAACCATACTTAGGTTGAGTTGTTTAACTGGCCTGGGAAAAGCTATAAAATCTGACAAAAATGTTTAAAATATGGCAAAATATAAGCAAAATCCTCTAATTACTTTGGCCATGCAAAATTATTTGGTACGGAAATAGAGAGATACAGAATATGTTTTAATAAGTTAGTTAATACCAGACTGATATGCTTTATTAAAAAGATACTTGCCTGCTTTAATGCATAGTGACTTATTCTAAATCTTATGCAGGCAATATTAGACTATGATTCTTAGTCTTGCTATAATTTGTGAAATATTTAAGTAGTGCGTGCAGGTAGCTTGCTTCAGGTTCATATCAAGAATCTGAGCATTCATTACCAAGTCAAAATAGAAAGGAATTGCTAGGAGAAAAAAAATTCTTCCAATGTACTTAATAAAAGTTGCTTTAAAGTTTAGGACTTGATGCAGGATCAAAGAAAGCAGCATTGTATAGTGAAATTCTAATTCTTTGGCATCTTTGAAATGTGGACAGATAAAATGTCTTCAAGGAAGTGTTTATAATTATTGCACTAACAACTTTCCCTATTCAGCATGTTGAGGGAAAGCAACAAAGCCTTAAGTAACGGAATTCAGTGCCAAAGTTACATTTCCACCATTATCAGCATCCTAATGGTCCCCAGCCAACAATAGTCTAGGAAATTTATAAAAGCTTTGCACACTGTAATGAGAAATGAGTGCTTTTTATCACTACTAAAGAAGAAACCCATAGAAAAAGTTTAAATATCTAGGGTAAAATGTCTATAATAGCTCTGACTTACACAATAACTCTCTTTATTACAATGATTTGTAAAACCAAGTATCTTTGATATTTTGGAGAAATAAGAAATTTTTGAGACTTTTTCAAAGTTGAGCATAAAATACCTCTTTATTTTGTATTTAAAATGTGATTTTTTTATTCTAAAGTTTTATTAGAATGAATTTCGGAATGTTGAATATTTCTTCTACTTAAGACTGATTGTCTTAATATTGCATGTTCAATATGTTGAAACTGCACTTTTCAATACATCTCAAATTATTGTAGTTTCCTATATACAATTACATCAGGCGGTCAAGAAACATATTGCAATGCATATGCAATACAGAGCTAAATATATGTATTTCTTTTCAGTACATTATATTGCAATGTGAGTGAATTGAAAGATGCAATGTATTATTTTGTAATCAATATCCTCTGTTAATTACTCTAATACTAAATATTTTCATATATGATATGAAGTAATTTGTATCTTGATGTTTAAAATAAGTATTATTTTTCATTGTTATATTATTTTCATTATGATATTCTCCACTCCCATCCATTGATCTTCATCCATCTCGATTGTATATTATGGGCAAACTGAAGATGCATGGAGCAAACCAGAAGGCTGCCAAATGGTACTAACAATTAAATAATAACACTTGGTTTGATACTTTCAAAGAGACACATGACTATCTTCTCCTACTGGAGACCATTGCACTCTCAGTCAAATCCAGCACTTAAGCATTTTAACTGCACTCTTTCATTTTCTCAAACCAGTTCTATTATTTTCTTTTTTACTCTTGAACCTGAATCATAGCCTGGATCTGAGAGAACGCTGTAAATACCCACACCAGAAACAGTGGAATTGCCAAGGCTGTCCTTACACTGCGTCGGTCCTAGAAACCTGGCCACTCAGCAAATCCTCAAACCATGGGCTCCAGCTCTGCATCCACTCCCTGGAGCCCATGTCTTTTACTATCTTGGCTGCCACCTACTCAAGAAGCTATTGTACTCCAGGACTCGTGAGGTACCATATTCTCTCAGGAGTCCATGCTCCAGACAATAACTCCAGACACAGACTGTAAGAGCCTGTGCCTAGGACACCAGAGCCCTCACTGTCACAACCTGGCTGAGTACACTGAGCTACTGTAGCTTTGTTCCTATTTGGATCAACTCCCTAAAACATCCACAGGCACCTACGCCCTTTACATGATGACCATGTTATTTTGTGCTTCATGCTCCCAGGACCCCACACCCTCTATTTTCCCACATTTTGGAGCCTTGAGTACTTGTGCTCAAAATCTTTGCTATAATGCTCTTCACAAGTACACATGAGACTTAGTGCTGAAACGAATCCATTTGACTATAATTGCTTCCATGGAAAAAGGAGGTATGAAGACGCCAAAGCATATACTGTAGATAGTTCCCCTACTGCAAAGGATGCCCACAACTTGGACCAGTATGATCCCTACAATCTTCACAAAGACTGACCTGAGACAATCCGCATGATGCTACAGACGTTACACCATTGCAGTCTTTCCATGGAGAGATCTGCCATGGCAGCTTAGACACAACCCTCCCACTCATCTTCAGGGGCTGCTTTTCACAGGGAGACTCATCTGGGGTGTAAAAGATGATGCTCTTCCAAATGGACAGACAGAAACAAAGACAAGAAACACGAAGGCAAGGAAAGCTACCAATGCCAACAGGTCACTTAGCCCTCAAAGAAACGGACACTTGTGCGTGCCCAACAGAGAAGGCAGAATAATTATCTTAAACAAACTCATCAATCTATAAAAAGAAAGAGTTAACAGAAACCAGCGAAAGACTAGAAAAGATGGCTAAAGAAAGAAGAACACCAGTAGAATTTATGTAACAATCTGGAGCAGACTGACGTTTGTGCTATTGGAGTTAAAAGTAGGAGAAAAGTAGGGAAAGCTGTAAAGGAAAAACGTACAAAACAGCATACATAAGTTTATTCTATATTAATACACCACACTTGGGTGTTGAAAAACTGAGACAATTGTTAAAGAGAGATAAAATACCATAATGAAAAGCTGTTATTTTGTATTTTTGGAAATGTGTATGGCAGGGAGAGAGGTGCTCTGGGGGTTGGTGTGGGTCCCACAGACACCAGAAGACCGTGTCAGATCTATAGCTACAGGAAGTTACAGGAAATGAATTCTGTCCTCTCCAAGACCAGCAGGTACTTTTATTGGCTGAGCAGTCTCCACAGCTCTATGACCAGCAGTTATTAATGTATGTAAGTTAAGTGTGTTTTAATGTTTTAACAAAAAAATCATAAATTTCAAAACAAGTGAAATGTTTTGAGCACATGTATATTTATGTGTAAATATGTATGTATATATATGTACATATATCAAAATATAGATAAGTCTTCAAATTATTTAAATACTTTAATAATTTATTAAAACGGTATCAATTCGTTTGTCAAGTTTAGTAAATAGAAAACACAGCTAATCAATTTCAATATAATATTATCTCAATATTATAGGTTTTGGATTGGGGTGTTCAAGCGGAAAAATGAAATGGATTGCTATGGAGTAAGGAGTTGATTTAAAAATGTATTAAGCCATGAACAGAGAAGCAAGAAGTTCCAAAGACTCCGGGTTCCAGCACTTGAGAGTAACAGCATGGAAGCATCTCCGAATAGAGGAATCAGAAGCATTGTGATAGTGCTAGGGTCTTTTCTTATAGCTTTCTGATCATGCAGGAGGTCTCCCAGCAAGAGACTGAAGTGAGGCTCTCTGATTCCTGGGCAGGAGGCGGGTAGGAGCAGGATGCGCCTTCCAGTTCCTGCTTTGATGTTAGCTCACTGCCCAGATGAGAGATACCTGCACTGTGAAGTCTGTTGCCTAGGAACTCCCAGGCAGCATCTCAGTTGTGTACCTTTCAATGCCTGAAAAAAAAAAAAAAAAAAAGCACTGAGTGGAAGCCCAATTCCAGCCTTACATCCTGACAAAGATCACCAAACATCAGAGCAGATGATTAAAACAAAAGTGAAATACTGTCACCAGTGAAAACAGGATAACTTAAAGTTATTCACTGAAAGTGAATTGAAAACCACATGTCGGAGAGAAATTTGAAAGCATTAAACTTACTGTGGTATGAAATTTACTAACCCATCTAATCTAAGCATCTACATGTATAGCACAGAGCCGGAGCCAGAGCATCCACGGAGCAGCTTTTAGTAGCAAACACTAGAAGATTTCTAGATATCTATTCTCAAGAGAATGACTAGAGAATCTTCAGACGGTTTAACTGTATGTAATATTCTTCTAATTGGGAAAAAAAGGCTAGATCAACATAAACTCTTGTCCAGATTGCTAAATATCATCATGGCGGGAAAAAAACTACTGGCTATAACTTACTACCACTAAAACACTCCTCGGCACAGTCCTGTGATTTTTTATGAGTACACAAATGCATAAGACACGTGTATCAAGATGTCACATTAAATAAATATGCCCTATCACCTTCAAAGAGTAAAACTGGAATTGGAAAAGAACAAAGACCTAGTCCTCTATCAAAACTGTGTGCCTGTGTTTGTATGCTAGTGATGCAACTAAAATTCACCATTAAAAAAAAATCAAACTCTGTAGCAGGAATTTAACTGCCTGGGCTTCCTTTAGCTCTGAAGGCACACCCATCTCCCATGCTGGTGCTGTCTTCACTGCACGCTCAGATGCGAAGCACGTGGCTTCCAGCTGTCAAGTGTGCACATGCTAAGCTGTTCTGCTGACAACATGCAGGCTTTGTTAGCGCTACAATAGGCTACATCCTCCCACACAATAAAAAGGAAAAGAACATCATAGAAGATGAGGAGAAAAAGAAAGGAAATCAAGATACAGATTTATCAGAGATGGCTGATGACCCTTCACTGCACCCTGTACAAATAGGGTGGAGATGTCCCATCTGAGAATGTGGTGGCCCACAAAATCCTATTACATGCTGAAGACAGGTCAAGCTTTTTTGCAGAATCTGCTGGCCACACCAAGGGTCCCCTCATAGGCTCTGTTAGTGCTTTCAGCTGTAAATGAAATAGGTAACATACTTGCATTGCCTACACCAGGGCCACTTGTAATCAGGGTGTGTGTAAATATAGGTATGTTTATATTCTTTGAGAGCTACCTCTCACACTCTAAAAAAAAAAAAAAAAGCTAAAAACATAAACAGGAAGTCACTTTAGGTTGATGACGGCTTCTCTGACATGTACACAGAGCATACGTATGTAGATGACTGAGTCATGTGTTTTCCTGTATAGAAAAGCACAGCCTTTGCTTGTTAATATTCTGACCTGCCTGACCTGCTGTTAACAGACTTCTCCTGAAAGCTGTCGGCAAAATACCAATCCCTACTGCATATGGAGGTCAGCTCCTGACGGCAGAGCTAGGGATAGGAAGGGTAGCGAGTGGACACACTGAGTTAAAGACTATACGGTGTATAGCTTGAGTGTTGGATTTCAAGTGAATTCAAAGATTTATGATCAATTATCAGGTGATACTTAACAGCATATTACATCTATACTCTGAATGTACACATAGAATTACTCCAAGCCGTACTATCTAGAGTCTAATATTATACTTTCTAAACTTTGTAACATTATGTCAATGGATATATATATATATATATATCCATATATATATTCCATATATATATATTTATATATGGAAAAGCAATTTATAACAAATTTCAAACTTTTGGCAAAAAGATTGTAATTGACTAAGATCAAATAATGGTTTTTAGAATGTTCTTGTGAGTTCGATGTTGACTATTGTGCAAGGGTTTATGTTTTCGTGCTGAGATGAAACTTCTCTTAAGTGGAGGGACCAAGTAAGTGGTTCAAAGTCATGAAAGATGTTGTGCTTACAAGAAATGTAACTTTATTAACGCTTCTGTTAATTCTCAGGAAAGGAATATTATAATGGAGCAAGTGCCACCCCTTCTGGCTGCCTCACTCTGCGGCATGCCCTGCTTCTCCATGCTCCTGCCTTGATTCCACGGTTCCTCGCTTGTTTCACTGCCTGTTCACGCCTGTGATCGCCCAACACTGTGAGCTAAGTAAGTTTCTTTTCTTTATATCAGCCAGACTCAGATAGTTTAAGATAGCAATGGAAAGTAGACTAATATAATTTTACATTGTGTTATGAAAATGCAATTGAGAAATATTGTATGTAAAAATACTAAGTTGTGATTATGCAAGAGAAAGTAAATAATTGTTTCTACAGATACGCGCTTCACTGTTTCTGAATTACTAAGTCTTTTGTTGATGATCTATAACTCAAACTGACATGTTCATTTTTGAATCTTCAGCCAAATTATAAATTATTACCACAAAAATCTCAAAATTATTTTGTGCCCATTGTTAGATAAAAATGAAACGATTCTCTGACCCATTGAAAACATGTTTTAATTGGATTTAAATGTAGTAACTACAAGGCAAAAGCACTCTGCAGAAGAATATCTTGGCCGTCATTAGCAGCAATGGACAAAGTCAAAACTCTGCTTCAAATCAGGACCCGTAACCTCAAAGACATTGAGTTGCTACTTGCTAGAAAACTTGAATGAATGTCACTAAAATCAATCTCCGTCTAAGCACTAAACTGATAAACTATATAACACGAATTTTTCAGTCAGGCTTCATGTTTTAGAATATCCTTAATGTAACAGGTAATCCTCATATGTTGGTAAGCTTCATGCCTGAGCTCAGTGGGCTTTGCAACACTGAAATATTTAATCAGATAGACCAGGTGTGCTGCGTTTATTCAGGGAGTTAAAATTTCTACATTAACCCAGACTGAGAAATGTGAAGTGTGTTCTTGCATCAGGCATTGTTAGCGACTAGGATTAAAGCTGCCTTGAGGTAATGTTCAGGATTTCCTGAGAAGGGCATTACTCTAAAGCAAAGCTTTCTTCTTTCACTTGCATAAAACTCTGAATCTCAGATCTTACTCTGACCTGGTGATTTCTGAGAAAGCAGAGAGCCTCCAAGCATAACAGGACGTTCTGGGTAATCTAGAGGCAGCTATGTCTCCCCCTAAGTGAAAATGGATTGTAAGGCTTTGTCCATTTTAGAAACATTCTTCTTTTTTTTCTGTTCTCTTTAACTTAATCTTCCTCACTCATGTTTTAAATCTTATTATTACATTGAGTGTGTGCATGTGTGTGTGCGTGTGCGTGTGCGTGTGCGTGTGTGTGTGTGTGTGTGTGTGTGTGTGTGTGTGATTTCTTGGAGAGAAAAAGAAGTTCATGCACGCCACAGGGCATATGTGGAGGTCAGAGAACAACTTCGGAAATCAGATATTTCCCTTCAGTCCTACGTGCTATGGATTGAAATGTGGTCTTCACAACTCTGAGGTAAATATTTTTATCAGCTGACCATCTTATTAGCCTTAGTATGTACACTCTGTATTTGTAAATGATTCACAGTCTCATTGACATCTGCTTTCTTATGGAAAGAGAAACTACAGAAAGCTGAATTCTCTTGGTGATTTCTTTCTTTGAATCTTAAAAAAAAAAAAAAGCAGACTTGAATGTAAAAGAGCTAATTTGGTTAATTCAATTAACTTCATAATGCAAGTGCAACATGTCATTAAGGCTGTTTCCTCCCATTTGTTTAATGGATTATCTAATTGGTGTAATATAAAAAAGTAAAACAGAATTAGAGTCAGATGTTGAATTTTATTGATAAAGTGTAGAGTGGAAAAGAAACAATGCTGGATGCTACACTGAAGAGCTGACATGAAATAATTGTGTTTTGAACCAGCTCAAAAATTTTAAGGTTAATTTTAATAGAGATAGGTTATATAAATGGATTCTAACATTACTTCTGACTGACTTGCCACTCATAGCAGGAGCCCAAGGTGTCTCAATTATGCCTTTGTGTAAAGCCCAAAAATAAAAAAAAAAAATATCCAATCCCATATTACATGATGTGACAGTTGTTAAGTCAGGTTCCTCTGCTTAATTCTCGCTTTCTCTGACCCATCATCAAATTAAGATTTGATTTTGAAAGCAAAGATGTTGAGAGGCTGTCTTCATCCACAAAGCACTGGTACTGCCATGTGCTTATCTCTCTCTCTCTCTCTCTCTCTCTCTCTCTCTCTCTCTCTCTCTCT
>OU015747.1:38468354-38507175 GCA_907169655.1 Acomys percivali | reverse complement strand
CACACACACACACACACACATTCTAATTGTTGTGTTTAAAAATATAGAGAGAGCCATGCAACAAATCTGATATAAAGAGATTTATTTAAGAACGAAAAGGGAGAAGAGTTAGGGCCTGAGTGGGCCATTAGGGTTGCAGGGGTCGGGGGAGAGAGAGACAGAGACAGAGACAGAGACAGAGAGAGATGGGGAAAGGGGGGCCCAAACACAGGGAGGGAAAGAAACATAGACCCAAAGAGAGAGCACAGTTCAGTGTCTGTTCCTTGCAGCTGATGATGTCAGAGGTTGCTAAGCATATAGTTAGCTAAGGCTGCCTATACGCTAACACTAATTTCATAATAGGAAATGAAAATAAATATTTGCATTAAAAATGTTAAATTTTCAGAGTTCAGGATGTTGTAAGTGTGAAGCAAAAAATAAATGTTTCTTTTTTCTGACAGAGTAAGGAGAATATCTTTCAAAAATTTGAAGCCAAAGTATGTTTTTCTTTTACAGGGAAAATAATCAAAAGTAAGGTACCTTCAGGGTCCTTTAATAACTGTTCCCTTATCTTTTATGACAGTCTTCTCCCAAGGAACAAATATAACGATTGTACTCAATAGATGACTCTGTTTATTCAAACAGAAATTTCAATTTACCTATGGACTAATTTTTTTTCTTTAAATTTTCTTTTGCTTTAAATCTTTCACACATGCCTTAGCTTTGACTGGACTAACAACTTATTTTTATGCTAGTCTTTGCCGGGTTCATGGTTTTTCTTTTTATTCTTGTAATGCTCATTATTCATGTATAAAAATAATTTCCAGTGTATATTTTTCCAACTTCAAGAATTCAGTCAGTGTCTTCAAGAATAGAAGAATGCAAAATTATTTTCTCTGCTCACTTTGTATTGTATAGATGCTTGAAATTGTTTGAATCCTAAGCTGTTGCTTGCGTATGTCAGTAACTCATACAGCACACTCCTTCCTCTTCACAATTCTCTTTAGTGTCTTTAGCATCAAGTGTCATATTATCAAAAATGCTTTTATTATGATTTTCAGGATTACTCACATGGTACCTAATGTATTGAGGCACTTGAGATGCCATTTGTCAGGATGAGCACTCCATGTGTGTTGGAGCACTCTGTGAAAGGTGTCAGAAGGCCAAGGTGATGATTTACACACCCCCTGGCCCCGAAATCTTATCCTCACTGTCATGTTTGTCAAATGGATGTGCAATACACCTTGTCAGCCTGGCTTTCATCTGATTCTGTATCACAAACACAGAGCATTGCTTTTGATTCAGGTTCCATTTACCCAAGCCTCCCAATAAGATGCTGTATATGAAGCATGCTTTGTTGGTATTTGTAATTCCGGAAGGTTTTAAGTTCAGATCCACCTTATGCTGAAGTCAGCTCATAGACATCATTTCACCCTCCTCCCATTATTCATTCATAGCGACCACCCAATTCAGGCCTCCGTCACTTAAGTCTCTTATAAATTCAATGGGTATGGCCACCCTCCAAACACAAAAACAAACAAACAAAAATATGCTTTATTCCTAGTTTCATATGTTTTAACTAATTAATTCGCCTGTCTGTGTATTAATTTTGTCTGATTTCTTAAATACAATATATTTTGATCGTGTTTTTCCCTCCCCCAACTCTTCCACAGCTGGCCCCACTTCCCTACACACCGTACTTCAGACTTTCTCTCAATATCTGTTTTTTTTTTTTTTTAGTGAAAACGCGAAGAATAAATACATATGTGGTAACTAGCCCCAATCACTATATTAATAACAGAACTCCTGAACCTAAGGCGCAGACATTAAGGAAATGTCAGCAGAAATATTTTAAGAGCCAGGGAACTAGGAAGCTGTGAGTCTGTACCTTTGAGACATGACAGGAAAGCCACAGCTATGACACCTCAACAACATGTCTGCCTTCAAAAGACCTGAATAGTTGATGTAGGCAGCATCAATAGTCATTGCTTCTTGGAAGGGGCAAATCTCACAAGGCCCCACCCCCTAGACAAAGCAACTGAGGACTGCTGAATAGATGGAGAAGTACTCTTGCCCAAGGATGAACCCCAGTTAGTTACCCAACTCCAATCACTAAGCCCTGCTGCATCTTTCAGGAAACAAGTAGCCCAGGAATGGCTCGGTTCACATGCTTCCATATTCTACTTTTCTGAATTCTAATATATGTGAAGGAAAGAGGTAGAATATATGTTGTGACTCACTAACTGACATAACTCTATAGTTAGAGCTGAGAAGTGGAGATTGTCACTTCCATGGTATTTTCTCTAAATTGAAATGCTATCCTTTGAGTTTCCTTTGTTTTATAGTTTGGAATTTGTATTTTCATTCCTTACTAATTTCATTGTTGTTTAATTAATTGGAAAATGTACTGTATTGTACTTTTGATGTCATATTCAAAACATTCCCCTGAATGGCAGTTTGGCTGGGAAATGCAGGAAAATAAATTAAAATTATGGTGTTTTCCACAAGGAAAACATTTCACATAGGAATAATGAAATGCTTTCTGCAAAGGGTTCCATTAGCTCAGGGAATTGACAAAATATGATAGAATGAAATTAAAACCCTCTGCTCAGAAAAAAAAAACACAGATCACTCTAAAACAGGACAGTCAACAGAATAGAAGAAAACCTTTATTAACTATATGTCTAACAGGAGATTAATACATATGATCTATAAGAAGTTCCAAATATTAAATGCCTAAGATTTCAACTGATAAGTAGGAAAGCGAAATGATTAGACACTTCTAAGTGACAAGGCACCAATGGCTAACATATACTTAAAATAGCACTAGGTACCATTAGTCATCAGCATTTAACATTTATGATTATTGGGAGAAAACACACCCCCAAAATTACCCATTCTACAGAGCTCATAAGCACACTAAGCAGGTTTAGAAACAAATTAACACTTCATTTGCATCCTGTGCAGACCAGCATATCATACAGTTCTAACTTCTTTGGCTCAGGCCTCACATCTAAACACACTGTACCCCCAGATTGATTTTTAGTGGTCATTCAAGAGTGAAGAAGTGAAATTTATTCATAAAATATGTGTGTACATATAGAACATCACACACACATATATATATATAAAATGAAACCAAGACCCAGTGAGGAAAATTGTTAACTTCTCTATGAAAATCATAGAAAAGGGTACTCATAATACATTAAAGAAAGGCTTGGTTGATGTGACAGTAGATAAACAAAGAACATGGGTAGAAAATGAAAATTAACATGAAAACATGTATATGATAAAGAAGAATAATATTAAAATGCTCCAGGGTTTCTTGAGGAGACAATTTTTTTAAAGCAGCAATTAGTTAGTTACATTTTGTGCCAGCATTCTAAAATAAATGTGCTATTTCTATTAAAAGCAATAATGTGTTAAGATGATGGTTTTTGTGGCTAAAGAAATGTTTTAGGGACCTTCTAGAAAGAAGTTAGCTCTTGCTATATGCGCACATTCCTTCTAATCAGCAAAGTTCTAATCAGCAAAGTTCAGAAGAATCAAATGAACATTTGGCAGTTAGCTCACGTTTTAAATGATTGCATTGTTACACAGAGTTAGCAAAATCATTCACATGTTGGGAGTACATTTCTAAAAATCCTCATTTTCTAAAACACTTTCTGGAAACCATACAAAAATTCAACATACAAAAGCAAAAGCAATCATAAGTAGGGAAACTTCAAAAAAGGATTTAGATTTAAAAATTATTATTTGTAGACCAACACTATGCTCAGTGGACAAAAGTGCTTGTCCATAATTATTATTCTTATTATAATTTTAAAAATATAAATATTAAAGAAAATATTGCCCTGCCCAGGCTTCGCTAACAAATGAAGCTAAAGTATTTTGTTTTCAAATTGAAGATTCAAGACAGAGCTTCGTTGTCAAACAGTAAAAAGTAAAAAATGAAACAAAGAAAACTATAGAATAAAAGTTATTTTGAGGAGAAAAAAGACAGGGGGTTCTCTTTTTGATTATGCTAAAAGAACCCTTCAAAATACAAGAAATAAACTACATCTCATGTGTGGGCTAGGGAGAATTTATTTTAAAATAACAGTTAAATTAAAGGTATGGGTTTGGTTTGTTGGTAAGTTTGGTTGGTTTGGACTTAAATTTTGGTTTTTCAAGACAGGGTTTCTCTGTGTAATTTTGGCTGTCATGCTCCATAAACCAGGCTGGCCTCGAACTTACAGAGATCCACCTGACTCTGACTCTGCTTCCTGAGTGCTGGAATTAAAGGCGAGCACCACCACATCTGCCCTAATGATATGATTTTAAAGATTGCATTAAGGAAAGAAAATGAGTTTTGGTCTGACTTATCTTTCTGTTGATGTGGGATTAGACATCAGCTGTATGCACTCCTGAAATGTTAGTGTCATCTTGAGAGGCTGTCAAGTGTTGCTGCTGGGTTCTAACATAGTGAAGATCTGTGCTGCTGAGGAATATACATTATAGACACTGTCTTTACAAAACTTAAATTTGTTAAAAGTTTAGGCAACCTTCATATGAGAGAAACTAGGAGAAGTACTGACCTGATTGGCCCCTGTAGAAGAGCTTCTGAGTGGTAAACATTTGCCTTTAGGAAACACGGAATGCAGACTAGCAAAACACAGGACTCAGAATTGTATATACTTAAATCTATTTTACTATTCTGAAAACATTGAACAAAGAAAATGTTCCAAAGTTTGATATTTGGGAATAAATAAAAATAAGATTCCTCTGCTCTAGGCTACTATTTCCACAACTTTCTCTAACCTCAGCTAAGTAAATGTATTTTGTAATAGCTATGTGTTTTGAAGGTTTGTTTACAAAGTTAAGCTGACTTATAAGTAACTTTAGAAATCGGCTAAAGCTAGATTGAAGTCAGCTGTGGTTTCTTCTAGGGCGACAGTAGCTGTTTCTTCACATCTCAAACAGCTATTGCGGCAGATGCAGAGACCTTTGAAAGGCGGGATGGAATGTCTCGGAACAGGCAGTGTCCATATGAGATTGCTCTTACTTGGCTTTAATTCAGAAAAACTATGCATTTAAACCTCTAGGAGCTGTTTTCATTACCTCTCAGTTTTGTTTCTCTGACCAGTTGGGAAATCAGAGACTGTGCTAAATTCAGGTTGTTGAAAATTAGCATGTAAAAACATGTATATTCTTTAGTGAACAAATGATTAGAGCAAAGCTTAGGGTTTAAAAAATGAATTGAATGGCATAAAGATGCATAAAAAGTGTTCATTTAAAATCTTCCAATAATTGGTGGCTAGCAATACAACAGAACTCTATTTTTCTCTGAGTAACTTAGATGATTCTAGTCTAAATCTCTGAGATACTATCATTTTAATTACAGGAAAGAAAGCACCTCTCATTTCTTTATTCCCCTTAATCTAACTTGAAGTCCAAATTAAAACTGAATGTTCCTCACTCTTTCTCAGAAACATTTCATTTACTAAACTGGATTTCTGAAATTGCTTTAGAAAGTGTCTTCAGGGCACTGAGAAAAATATGGGAAGGAAAGCACATAAGCCACAGAGAATTAACATGAACATTTTATGTAAATGTACACCAATGTCTGTTCCTTGTAAGTATAAGTTGTGGTAAATGACGGTTCAAGACAACGACTAAACATTTAACCTAAAAGACTCAAATATTCTGATTAAACTCATTATTCCACAAAATTTTGCTTCAGCGAGACCTATTTCTAAAATTGCTTTCCAGGAAAGGGTGCTTTGGGCTCAGTGCTAAGCGATCATGTTTCCAAGCACTCACGTGCAATCCACAGGAATTCCGGAGTGAAATGAAAAAGGAGAAGAAGCTTCAGTAAGTATCCAAGACATGTGACACTTTGGATGCTGTCTATCACCAGTAAATCCATGAGTGTGACAGGGAATAGGACGGAAAACAGCAAGGAGCTTACATACTTAGGATGGCTGATGAAAACAAATAAGCAAAAATACACAAAGCAAGCCTTTACCTGTGAATAGGGGACAAATTGACCCACCTAACTTTCAATTTTAATTAAATTGACAAAAAAAATGTTTAAATACATTAAACAACTTTTATTTTAAAAAATTTGTCTTTATTTCAAAATAAATTAAAACTGAGATTGAATTTCAGAACCTAAGTAACTTTGTAGTGATGGAAAGATGGAGATAATTTTCTGGAATAACAAACTCCCTTGTAGTATTTCTAACTTCTTATTTACATATATCAAATATACAGAAGATGACACCTACCATACTTTAAGCTTTAAAGCAGGTATGAAAAACCAAGGTGTCAAGTTAATGACCACAATATGTCTGAAAAACTGTCTCCTGCCTTTCTAAGCCCCACACCTCTTTTCCCAGTCCAGAGGTGAGGACCACTTTCCTAGACTTCTGTGAAGTATTTGTTTGCATTTCGGTAGCATTGTCATTATTTTTCAGTTTGCCTGTTTTAACCTTGCAATGAAAGCAATCTATTGTATTTATCTTTTGATGTGTTTATTTCCTCCCTTAAAATTATGATGTTAAATTTTGTCCAAGGTGACATCTTTAGCTGTGACTCACCATTTTCCATTCTGAATTTATTATCTGAATAATATAAAAATGTGCTCATTGCTTGATAGACATTTGAATTGTTTTTACTTTAGACTGATATCAAGGTTACCCAACCTGTTTTTCCATTTTTGTCATTAATCATTCTGCCAAAATGTAAGTTCACTAGGCACTCAAAAATAAATGTCTGTGTGGCATGATTCACACTCATAAACTTAAAGAATACTCCTTTTTGGCTAAACCTCTCAACTTTCCTTTCAGTTAGTTCTACATCCATTTTTTGTGTCTGTCACCAACCTGTAGAAATTTGATGTTATCAAGGTTGAAAGTAGCTATGTGGGATGCAGATGCAGGTGAGCAAATTTCAGATCCTTACAATCTTTAATTCATATCTCTTTAAACTTACTCTTCCTCTGTGGCCGTCTGACTCCAACAGCCCCTCCTCCCACTCAGTCTTCATCCTGTGAAGACTCCTCCTGTTTTTGCAGAGCCAGGGTCCCCCTACCTACTTCCTGCTGTCCTTCTCAGTCTTCTATTGCAGCCCGTCTCTATTCCTTTCTACCAGAGACGCCATAGTCACTGCGTGCTTAGAACAGAGTGCGTGACAGCAAAGAAACAGTGGAACACCCGCACAACAACAAAGACAAGACCAGAAACCACACTAGGAAAAATCCCAAACATCGTAACTCCAGATGCCCAAATCTTATCACAAAAGTACACAGATGAACAGCCAAGAAAACAAACCTCCTTCAGAAGCCAACAGCCTTTATTGCAATAACCCTTGAGAAAAACAATTTAGCTAAATCACAAGAGAGGAACTTTAAAATAACAATTGTGATCATGTTAAAGAATCTTAAAGGAGACATGAAAGTTCAAGCTTTTCAATGGAATAATGAAAACAATTCAAGACATGAAAGTAGAATATAACAAGGAAATAGAATCACTAAGGAAAACCAAAAGGGAAATAAAAATGAAATGCTTATAATGGCAAACAAAAAGCTCAAAGCTAAGTAGAACTTTGTATCTTGAAGAAAAGGCAGGTGGTATGGATAATTCAGCAATGAAATTGTTAATTCTAAAAAAACAAAAAACAGAAAACTTGGAACATTATGAAAAGACTAAACCTACAAATAATACCCACATATCTAACAATCAAGAGTAGACATTGCCTCAAGGTAAAATGAAGGAAAACCTACTCCACATGAATGGACCCCCAATGCAAGGAGGTTCAGTTGTTTAGTATTTGACAAAATAAACATTAAATTAAAACTAATCAGAAGTGATAGTGAGGGATACTACATACCAAATAAAAAAATCCATCGAGAGGATATATCAGCTTTAAATATTTATGAACTGCACACAAGAACATACAATTTCATAAAAGAAACACTGCCACAACTTAAATCACATAATGAACTTTGCACAGTGATAGTAAGTGATTTCAGTACCCCACTCTATCCAATAGACAGGTCATCCATACAAAACTAAATAGAGGAATGCTGGGGCTGAAGAGTCACAAATCAAATGGACCTAGCAAACATCCTCAGAACATTTCCCCCAGATACCAATGAGTATAGTTCCTTCTCAAGGGATCATAGATTTTTTTTTCCAATATTGACCACATGTGAAAGGACAAAATGAGTGGGAACAGACGCAAAACAATCAAAGTGACATCCTGCATGCTCTTTGGCCACTGTGTGTATATTAAGCCTGGTTATTAACAACAGTGAAACAGCAAAATGTACACAATCCCATGGAAACTGAACAACTCACTACTGAATAAAAATGTAGTTGAGACAAAAATCAACTAAGAATTGGGTGTCTAGTAGGGGACCAGTACCTTCTCCAGCATACAATGAGCACCAGTATTCACCAGTATTCCTGGCCTTTTAAATGAGTGATAAGGATCTAAGAACTCATACTCTCATGCTTTCATTGCAAGCACTTTTCTCACTACCTCCATAACTTTTTAACCTTGTCTTGTTGGGCTGGAAAGTAGTGCTATTGGGGGAGCTGGTCTGGAGCAAAAGTGAGGTCGAGCTGTATCCAAACACCAAAAATCTCATTCCAAACTCAGCAGGAATAGGACTGTGTCCTCCATCACCTGGGCCTGAATGTCTCAGGGCCCTTAGTCTGGATAATCCCCCTCCTCCACCACGCCACTCTTGAGATAGTCACTAAGCTTGATGACCAGGTTTCTGGTCAAGCTTCCTATTTCCTTATAAGGACATATCCAGCTAGCACCTTGAATTCCTCTTCTTGCAAATGAAGCCTTCCCAGAAGCTAGGCCCAGCCAATGATGTACACTCACCTCGGCAAAACCCTACCCACTCCTCATGGTTCATATAGCCCTTATCCACAGCCAATAAAGAGAGCTGTTTCACTGAATATCACCTCAGAGATCCTACATATTCCATCTGCCCTGCTAAGCTTCATTCCTTCCAGTCCAGCCTGGTGCACAGCAGAGTCTAGACAACACGAAGGAAAAAGCAGACTATGGTGGAATAGTCTGTTTCATGATTTTTGCTTAAAAGAATGAGATCTGAACTATTTGTCCAATCCTGGGTAGAGATATCAGTGTTTCATTCTGTTGGTCATTTTATTGTAATGGACTCACAGTCTCAAACACCACACACCTATACACTACCTAGATTAAGATAGCTACTCAGAAACAAACAAGCAATAGTGTTTCAGTTTGGGATTTCAGCTTTCATTCTCAATTGTGTTTATATGGACTTATTCATTGCCACAAAAAGAGAAAGCAAAAAGAAACTACAATAGAGCTAAAACTAGCAGAAAAAAAACATCTTGAACATATTTATACACACATGGAACACAGAGATAGAAAACATGGAAGTAAGTATAAATAAAATAGCTAGACAAAGGTCATACTGTATAGTCCAAATGTCTACCACAAAGCCATACTCCAGGTTATAATGACAAAATTTGTCTAAACTAAAACATTCTATGCCAAGGAGAAGGAAGAGGAGGAAGAAGATGTTTATTACAGTTTAGGTAATTTTATGTTCCTATAAAAATATCTGTTACAGTATTCTTATGAAATAAGTGAAGATGATTGTAGCTCGTAGTAGTGGATGAAGTCCAAAACTGGGTCATTCCAGTAGTTTAAACTTATTACAAGGGTAGCAAATCATGGCCGTCAGGAGACAAGAACATGTTCAGGTAAGGGTTTATTTCTTAAACCGAGAATAAAAGAGGGAAAGAGAAAGTGAGAAGAAGAGATTCTGTAAAGCTCAGATCCCATAATTTTCTCTTAGTGAATGCTCCCATTGACATAATTGGTCTCACTACTTATTTTATTTATTCGATCACAATTTCATAAATATATAAGCGTTGATCAGTTATCTTCCCTTATTTCATGCCTCCTCCCCCTGAACCTATTCTTCTCAGCAGGTCCTTCTCCTACTGTCATGCCTGTTGAATATGGGCACACTTCACTTGATTGGGGTTCCCGGCATGAGCATGGATAAGGGTTTATAGACTTGAGCAAGGACAACTTGCCATGGCTGCACCACTGTGGAATGTGAGTCCACCTCCCATGTCAGCTTGCTCCTCCAAGAAAAGGGAGGATCCATGAACCCCGCTCAGCTCTGTAGTACAGTAGCCATGAGTTCATGGGAGCAAAGCCATGACATGTAAAGAGGGCAATACTTCACAGCGCTTCCTCCCACCCTGCAGTTCTATGCTGTTCTCACTTCTGGAAGTCCTTCAGCACCACCCAATGTAGCTGCTTTGAGGAGTCTTCACAGATGGACCCTGAGGGGCAGTCATTCACCTAGAATTTATGCTTTATTTCAGTTATAGTGTTTGATTATGTTTTGTTTAAATTATTCCTTATATTTTGTAACTCTGCTTACATTACTCCTCTTTTCTGTAAAAGAACTCTGCTTTACACTTCAAGCTGCTTTGTATGTCTGGCTTTATGGTTGTAAGATCCCAGCCACATCTAAGTCCGATCCTGGTATTTTTTCTGTCTGTACGTTTCGCATTGTAACACTTTGTGGTGAAAGCCTAGCTAGATGTACTGTTTCCACCAGAAACTTATGTCTTGTGTGCAGTGTTTACTTGTAATAATACCAAGCAATGTGCTGTGATCAATGCATTATGGTTTAGCGTGAGTTCCACACTTATTATAATTAATGAGACTCACTCGGTTGCCTCTGTGCACAACGTATTAGAACTCTGTCCCTAAGTTATAAAGCTTCATGTTTTGTGACATCATGTGCTCTCCATTCTGTCTCCCATATGACTTCATCCTACAATTTGAAAATACGTATTCGGACACTCATCTGTTAAATAATGCATAAATGAAGGACTATCTGGATTTTTTATGTATGTAAGTATTTACCCTACATGTATGTATGTATGTGAACCACACATACGATGGATGGTCATGGAGGCCGGAAGAGTGAATTGGATCCCATCGAACTGGAAACGTATTCAGATGCCAATGCTCCACTGAGTGGATGATGCTAACCAAAACCTGGGTCTCTGCAAGAATAGGAAGTGATTTTAACCAATGAGCTATCTATCCATCCCCAAATTGTTCAAATTTAATACATTTGATTACACAATGTTTGTATATATGTTTAAATTACACTTGTTACTATATCATCAAACACTATCAACATGGACGTGGACCTGTCAATGATGGTAGACATGCATTCTCCAAAAGCCTAATTTTTGCCTCAAAGCTTTAATTTTATTGTTCCTATGAAATCATCAGTTTACAAAAGGCTCAGTTTATTTTATTTTCAAGAAAATAAAATGTCTTCAGCTATTTATTTAAGATAAGATAGTTTTTCTAAGAAAAAGCCTAACTCCAAACTTGAGCAATTTTACATGAACCGCCACTCAAAAATCTGTCACACTACACTGCACCACAGAAGGGCTTTGGTTGGACTTTGGATTTCATAACATAATACATTAAAAATACAAGTGTTAATTGCTCAGAAGATAGAAAAAGTATTTTTGTCCTTCATCAAAGTTCACTAAGTGAAGCTGGCTGCACATTTTTAAAGCTACAAGTATGCAAGAACAAAGTATTCGGTGAGAAACTGGAATTTTTTCCTTGCCTCGACTGTATGATGCATTCATCTTACTTACAAGTTTTTGTGTTGCCAGTACCAATGCAACATTTTGTACTTTCAATTCCGATCTTAATAACTGTATCAGGTGAAAAGATCGTGTTATTAAAATATCTTCTATTTCATCAACCTGTCAAAGGGGGATCATGGGCAAATGAGCTGCATTATGCTGACTTTTGGAGGAAACATATGAATAATCCAGTATATTGCAAATTACATGGACATAAATGATAAAATATTATGAGACGTTGTTTGATTGAACTGTAGTCACCATCAGATTCATATAGTGTCCAGGACCTATTTTAAGTAAAAAATCTAACCCACCAATATAAAATTTATCTGAAAATTTCTGAATGTATACATCCTGAAATCTGAAGGTATGCCTGTTATTTCGCAGTAATAAAGAACACAGAAAAATGAAAACAGATTTATTACATCATAAATGGTACTAATTTGAAAGTGATATAATCTGATATTTGTTTTCCAAAGACTGCTTTAGTCTGATGTTATAGAGTTTAAAGGTGAAAAGAACATAAGAGATAATGAAACTTTAGACAAAAAACAAGTTTAGGTGAAGCAAAGTCGGTGCATCCAGTGTGCATACACACCATGAAGCCCTGCACACCCTGATGCTGTGAGAAGAGAGTGAATGGAAGGCTATCTGCAGAAGTAATGAAATAAGATGCTGTTTATAAAAAATGAGTGATGTAGAGGTTTTTAGAGGTGCTGGGGTGAAGGTATTGATGGGAGCCCTTGATATTTCCAAAGTAATGGGTTCTTGTATACAAAAAAGATTGAAAATCATTTTAAACATTTCAACTGCCAAGAAGAGCTATTAAATGCAATGAAACAGTTTAATCTGAGCATCAGGAGAAAGAGAAAAGCACACACACATGCCCAATGCATGCATGTACACACACACACACACACACACACACTTCATACAGGGAGACTTTTTTTCCAGGACAAGGACAATCCATTTTTGAGCCCCAGGCAGAACAGCTTGCATGCTTGCTAGAGAGTTATAGCATTTCTTTTAGACAATTACCTTCTACCCTGATCTCCATTTTCACCTTAATAGTAACCAAATTTCACATGTGTCCGCCTGGTGTCTGGACTTACAATTTTATTCCTATTGTGTAATTTCCATCACTCAATATTGCCATAATTACTGATCATGTAGGCCAAGCTCTCTTCTGTTGTTCTAATTTTTGTTCTAATTTTAGAAATAGCTACATTGAACATCATAAAATAGAATGAAACACCAAAAAAAATGTTCTAGAATTTTAATTCAGTCAGTAAACAGACATGCAGGAACCAATAATGTATTTATAATGCAAATTTCCAGCACAAACAGTATATTTCTCCATTAATTTAAGTATTTTAAAATTTAATATTAAATATGTGTAATATATTTATATTGATATAAATTTATTTATTTAAATTTTAATACTAAATATTTAAGTATTAACTTAATCATTTAAATTTTAATACTGAATATTACTTTTAAGTAATGTCCTTAGGAGTTTTGTAAGTTTTTGTTGGAATATCCAGAGGTACTGAGTTTGTGATGATATCATTTTTCTTTAATTTGCCATTTGTTACTGTCAAATGGAAAATAAATATGTTCTTTTCATCTTGAGTTTCAATTCCATGAATGTGCTAACCTCAATTAATTTATCTCAAATTTATCAATTACTTTAGTATTACATTCACTATATAGTTATCTGTGAGAAATTACGTTTGTGTTTTTCCTTTCCAATACTTAAACTTTGTGTCTCAATATAATGGATAATACATATTATACTATGAAATTCTTTTTATGCATACTCAATTAATTCATCTTTTAGGAAAATGTGAAATTTAATCCTTCATAAGAAATTAAATTTGAGAATTTACAAATTTAAGTAATATGAAAATTAACTACCCATGTATATGCATATTTCTATATTAAACAACTGCATTGTATACAGGCCATCAAATATATCAAATATCACTTAAGTACTACAGAAAATTTGTATTTTTCATCTATTAAGATATACTTTTCTAAGACAAGGTCACATCATTTGTTCTTCTTGGATTTAGATTTGCATTCTCTTATTTTCCTGGTTTCATTCCTATTGCTGTGATGAAATACTCAGACCAAAGGTAATTTAGAGGAGAGGGGACTATTGTAGCTCACAAATCCAGCTACAGTTCAGTGTGGGGACAGTTACAGTTAGAAGCGGAGAAAATGAACGGATGCATGCCTATTAGTGTGTTCCACCCTCTCTCTAAATTGATGGGAATAAGGACAAACACACTGGGCTGTGTATGCCTAAATCAATTAACCTAATCAAGACAATCTTCCACAGGTCAACTTGATCAAGACAATCTTTCATTGTAAGTCTCTTCCCAGATAATCTAGATTTTTGTCAACTTGACAAAAATTGATTATAATTACTATATTATCAATTTATTGCAATTATTATTACATAAGAAAGCAAGAAAACCTTTCTATAAATTTTATGAGAGACAGAAAAGTGAAAAAAACTAGACACAGAGACAGAGAAACAGCAGGCCTTAGGCTACTAGTAACTGACAAAACATTGAAGATGTTATTATTGATATATCAAAAGACACAAAAAATGAAAATAAATTCTAAAGAATTAAAAAATTAAACATTGGAAAACACGGAAGTACAAGTATTAATAGTGCCCCATTTAGAAAACTAGAGAGAAACAAATATGTTATGCTAAAAGGGAAAACAAAAAATCAACAAATAAAAGCCAGAAGGGGCTGAGATATCCAGGCAACCAGTGTAACGCGTATTTTTCTTTAAAGGTGAGCATTTTGGGACTATGAAGTACGTGACCTTCAAGACTGAATGAGTCACTGAAATAAAATGAACAAGCTGCTGGGGAAGGTTGCCCAGTTCACTTTCATCAGGATGATTGCAATTATCATGATTTTTATTGCTTTATAGCTTAAATATATTTCAGAGAGCATGTTTTTTTTCTTATGTATACTGAGTCTCAATAATATGCAGTCACATCGTGAAACTGTGAGTTTTAGGATTTTAAGTCCACCCAATAACTCGCCCACATCTTTAACCACCTTTTGAATTCACTGTAGTTCAATGAGTGTTATTCCAAACTCAGGCTGAACTGGACTCACCATAACGAAGAGCTCTCCTGAAGTCACATATCTGATTAGTGGCCAGGACAATTTCACTTGACTTGGTTAGGCTTGGCCATAACTGTCCATAATTCAAGCAATTTACTAGCAATGCTAGGTAATTCTATGCAGATCCCATAAGCAAATGCATGTAATAAAATTGCAAGATCTACAAATGTATGTCTTATTAGACTTTTATCCCCACGACTTTATTCCAGACATGACTTATTAACTATGGACATAAAGTATGCATGAGTTACTGAGACAGAGATGGCATAATTTCAGGAGGAAGAGCTGGAGAATGGAAGGTACTGCTTCCTATGTTGTGAACATGAGCTGGGTGAACCCAGCAGAACAGCCAGCTGGAAAGCAGTTAGTACAGGAGAGTAAGGACATCCGTTTCTTAGAAAAGACTTGTGGTCTGAAGGTAGAATTAGGAAAATGGACAAGAGCAGATCACAGTCTCCAACAAAACACAGGCCCAATAAAAAGCCTCAGCACAGAGACAGCTGCACAGTGGGAGGTAAAGCCAGGGGGAAAAAAGCAAAGCTGTGCTCTTCCACACTTACCCTAAACCAAGACAACTGTGGCTTTACAGAAAGTCTTCTGTTTACAAAGCTGTCTTTTTAAAAAGGCGTGGTTTGTGGATGCAGCTTCTCACATTTCTAGGAGACACCGTCTCAGAGCATACTTCTTATTCTGACTTATATAGTCTTTCTGCCCACTCTTCATAATTATCCCTGAGCCTGTTATAGTATAATCTCAAAATTGATTTTAAAAATATTGTAAAAACACAGTTTAGACATTTTTATCCTAAGCAACTTACACATAACACCCATCAAACTTGATTCATCTTATTACTAAGGATTTCAATGACTATACATGTATATTTTATTTTTTACTAACATTTTCTTTCATTTGTGATAGTAAACAAAAGTGAGATTGCTGTTGTGATAAAATAATTCCAATTTTTACATGGGCCAAATATTATCTAATCAGGAATTTGTAATGTTTCTTCAAAAATGTCTTTCTTGGGATTTCTTCTGTGATGATGTGTGAGTCCTTGTGAGCAATAGAAATTTGAATAAACAGGGATGCCTTTGTCTGACAAATCAATGAGATTTTACTGATTAATTTTTATACCATTCATAAAAATTTGGCTATAAGATATGTGTTTTAAAGCCACTTAAAAAGTCACTCACTAAATCACTTAAAGCTTTGCAGATTTGCTCCTAATAAAATCTATGATTTTTCAAAAATCATCACTCAATTCCAAAGTTAATTCTTTAAAAATGATTTATCAACATGAAGATTTCATTTCACATTTTAAAAATTTGAGAAAAGTTGCCATTTTTTTAGGAAAATAAAAGCCAATTTAAGTCATATAAAATTTAGAAATAGACATAATTTAGGACCAAATTTTCATAAAACACAAAACATAATGTTTATGAATGAGCATAATAGAGGTAGGACCTGTAATCTTGTGGCACTCTAGAGATTCCCATAGGTAGACCTAAACATACCTCAATACATTATAATTATGCAAGATTGTACCCTATTCCCAAAACCTACATAAACAGTATTTCACAGAATAGTACTCTTAGATAAACAGAAATTTATAAAACCAACCATTTTGGGTAGCAGAATTATGTAGAGCTGAGAAATTTGAAATTTCTGCTTTAGATTTATAGTTGTTCTTGACATGTAATTGTGCATATCTTATGCAATGTAGAGTGATTTCTTGGCTTATGTGTACATGTTAGAATCATCACATAAGAGACTGGCAAGTCCATCAACAAAATGTGCGTTTTTTGGTTGTTATTGTTATTGTGAAAACCTCCCACAATTGTTTTCCAGAAGTGTTAAAATCTACAGTGTGGTATTTTTTATTATGGTCTCCCAACCCTGTAATTAACACTTAAAAAAAGATTCCTACTAGCTAACAGTAGCATTACACCTGTTGGCAGCCCCTCTGTAACACTTCCCATCTCTCTATTTTCCTTCTTTAAGCTTCTCTTGGCCTTTTGCGATTCCACATGTGCAAAATCACACAGTATTTTTCCTCTTGTGTCTGCCTCTGGCTTAATAGCTCTCAAGTACAATCATGATGTTCTCCTGTCCTCTCCTCAGTCTCTCAGGACCAGCACCTCTTTCTTCTTTGTCTGGCTGCCGAATCTCCCAGTGCCTGATTCTTTTCCAGAGTTTCTATATCTGGCTGGAACTAGTACCTGTCTTCTCCTTTGCTATAGGTCTTTCGGCTTTTTACTAAACCAATCAGAAGGTGCCTTAGGCAAGTGAGAAAGGGCAGGGACACATCTTTACAGTGTACGAGGGATTATCCCAACACTTTAAACTCGCGCTGTTTCTTTGCTAGTGCTACCATAAATATGAGTTCTAATCGTCTCTTTAATACACCTATTTCATTTCCTTTGAACAGATGGATACTATTGGGTTTGCACTGTTTTATTTCCTGGCAACTGATATAACATTGAGATACAGACCTCTTCCTATTTTGCATCTGGATGACCGATTTTACACCCTTTATCCTCCTTTCTGGCTGTTACATACTTTCCGCCTCCTCTTCTGCAGGGTTTTCTGAGTCTTAAAGTGGGTAGCAAAAATCTCTCCTTTAAGGACGAGCCTGAAACTCGCATTTATTTTCAGTGTGTTGAGTGGCTATGAGGCTCAGAATTCACTGCTATTCACATGAGAGACAGAATTATCTGATTGTGGCTAAAAGTATCTTTTTCCCCTGGATTTATACTTGGAGATTCAAGAAGCAATGTGGTGCTATGTCAATTTATGTAGACAACAGTAGTAAGTTCCACATTTGGGTTGTTGACCATGCTTACAGTACCAGGCACGGGATACTTAACGTAGAGTGGGCTTCAACTCTGACAAGATGGCAGTTGACTACTCCCATAATATTCACTTTTTCACAGCTGGCTGTGTCATGTTTTATAGAGTTCATAGGGAGAGAGCCCATTGGTAGCTTTTCTTTATCCAGCAGTCTGTATAATGCTTGCAAAGCAGCCAATAAGTTTCTAGCTCAATTCCAGCTCACGGTCTCCATAACTTACAAAGAGGGGATGGGATGCTTGTATCTTCAGAAATGGGGTCTAGTTCTCTATTTCTTGTGGATGACCAAGCAGACAGACAAGTATCTGAATCCAGGGGCACTCCCTGACAGACTCCCATGGAGATATTCCTACATGGGATGGGAATCTTGTTTGGCAATCTACTTCTTCTAGAAGCAGAGTTCAATAGCTGACGCTATTGCACTGCTTTGTTTTGTTTGACTTAGATGGTAGGAAGTTTCTACAAGACATAACTATTCCAGCTCACAACAACATCTACAGATATTGGACGTTCACAAGACCTGCCTTGTCATAGGTAGTCATGGAAGTCAGGGGAGTCTCACAAGAACCTGGAACTTAGTAATGAACAATTTCTTATTGACAGAACCTTAGATAAGAACTTTAGTCTTTAGTCAAGTACTTCCCTTTGTCCGTATCAAACTTCAAGGGAGAGCTTTAAATCCATGGTCACCCAGATAGCCCATATTAAACTCGGTAGGTCATAGAAGAAAAAAAAAAAGACATTAACAAGAGAAATTTGTAGGGAATTAAGGAAAAGGCAAGGTAGTAGGGAGGTGTGAGAGGGACTGGGATGCGACTAGTCAGTAGGTATCATGTATATGTGTGAAATTGACAAATAAGAAATCTAATAAATAAACAAAATAATTTTATGCCTTGTTTTTAAATTAGGGAGGAACATTTCTATTGTTTTCCATGATGGTGGTGCTAATTGGCATTTTTATAGAAGCCAGTAAGAGTTGTTCTTTACAACTTTGCCAGAATTCATTACATTCATTCTTTCAGTTGATAGCCATTATTACTAAGGGGAGGCATTAGTTCCTGTGATTTGATTTGTGTTCCCCCATGGCTTTTAACATTGGTTGTTTGTCACATCTGTTGGCCATATATGTGACTCTTTCAGAGAGATGCATAATGAAACTGCCCCACATTAAAATATTGTTTTCTTTGGGAATTTTTATACTATGTATTTTGATTCTACTTACTTCCTTCTTCCTCCTCCTCTCCGACCCACACACCTCACCCCTATGCAACTCTCTGTCCTCTTTTTTAAAAAGAAGAAAAAAAGAAAAAAACAAAGATCATTGAGTTTAAACTGTGTTGCTTTTATACTCTTTTTTTTTTTTTGACAGGAAGAAGATGGTGTATTAGGAAGCAGAAGGGTCCCCAAAGGCATGGAGGGGGACAAGAGAAGGGGATGGGGAGTGAAAACAATCAAAATACATTGCATATATGTATAAAATTGTCAAAGAATACATTAAAATTGTTTTTTGTAAAACAAGTTCCAAAATCTTAACATATTTTCAAAACCTATCTGTGATATCGCAGAAGGACTTGTTTCTGAGTTCCAGTCAACAATAGCAAAACTGTATTAATTAAACAAGTTCAAAACCACCTAACCCTTCTCATTATCAGATGCTTTTATACTCTTGATACAAAACCATCCACTGAATCAGGATCCGCGTACCAGTGGCCAATGCCCTTAAATTAAATGACTCTCCCTCTACTAGAAGATATCAATTGCCAGTAGCTAGGGATAGAATTTCAGTGCACACCTCCCCATTTTGTCCTGACCTGCACACCTTTAGGATTTCCCTGACTGGAGACAAGAAAGAATGTGGAAAAGACAGATACAGATGCACAAAATATGACATTATGTGGGCCATGTGCTCTCCTAGAGATGTGCCAACAACAAAAGGGAAACTCAGTGTGTTAATTTTATTCATGTGAATGGGGAAAGGTTTTGTTTGTTTGTTTGTTTGTTTGTTTATGGGAGTTGTTTGTTTGTATCCAGATAAACAAGAAAACAGAGTTACTGTGTAAAGCCGAACAAGGAGGCAGATGATCTCAGTAGGAGATCTCTGTGAAGGATCACTCTCAGGCTATAAGCGTCTAGGAAGACAAAAATGAGGTTGATCCTTTCTGCACACACTGTCATTATTCCCTGCTCCCAGGGAAGTCTTGGCCATTCTCCTGAGCCTGCCCTGAGGAAGACATTGTCATTTTCATTGTCTGAGGCATAGAAATGTCTATTCTTATGTCAGCAGCACACACTAACTGAGGACTTGATCTGTTCAGTACCCCTCTTATTCATGAGCTTCCTCAGGTCTTGTGCAAGCCGTCAAAGCTCCTATGAGTTCCTTAGTTCACCTTTTCTTCTGTATGCATTAAACACAGTACTGTTGTTAGTATCTGCAGTCGCTGGCTCTTACAGTCTTTTCCTCCCTCTTCCTCAATGATCTGTCAGTGTTGGAGGAAGGCGTATGGTACATAGGTCCCATTTATGGCTAATCACCACAAAGTCTATCATTCCTCTCTTTGACCAGCCGTAGATCTCTGTTAGTCACCATTTGTTGAAAGTTGAAAAAAAAAATAAGTTTCTCCGATGAGGGTTGAACAATGCAATAACGTGTGCATATCAATATGGCAATAATGGTTTAATACAATATCTATTTAGCAGAATAAGAGTAGCAGGTTGAGCCCTAGAGCCCGTGACCACTCTAGTCAGATGTGTTTGGATACAGTAACTGCCAGCTACAGGTTCCAATTTGTGAAATGAGCCTAAAAGACAAACAGAAAGCGATCCAGTACTTGCATAACATTCGTGCTTCTATTGTACCAGCAGGCATCTTGTACAAGGCCATCATGGATAGTAACTGACAAGGTTTACAGCTAGGTAATATTGAGCATTTCTCCACTGATAGAGGGTGTAGCATCTTCTAGAACAATGAAAACTAGCTATTGGAGATGAAACTTCCAGGACGGTATCAGAGTGATTTTCTAATACCCAGGGACACAAGTATTTGCTATCTTCAACAATATGGTTTTTCTATCAAGTTATGGAAGGAAACCAAGAGAAATAACACTAGTCTATAATGTTAGGACCTTGCTGCTCAACAATTCCAAAATGGGTAAACCATTCATGGCTTTGGGCTTTTTACTTATTGTCTTTTGGTGTTTAGGAGCTGCATTGTCACACTTTTATTGGGTAACTCTACTTAAACTTTTTCACACATGTTTATACGTATATTTTTAAAATGTATATGCTAGAATTAAGGTCACACATAGGAGAGACTATTCCTAAAATTATCTGAGTTTGAGAATGTGGCCAAAAAATACAAAATTAAAGAAAATATAGATCATCTTTAACACACTGAAATGATCAAATAGGGTAGCTACAAATAGAATAAAATTAGGCCCTTTCTTTTACTTTATACAAACCTCAATTCCAAGTGGATCAAGGACCTAGCCAGAATCTGATAGAAGAGAAAGTAGAGAATAGGCTTGAATTCATTATTATGTAAAAGAAGTTTTTGAATAATACTCGGACAGTGCAGGCATTAAGGCTGGCCTTTGACAAATGGAACTTCAGCAAACAAGCAAACAAATAAACATTCTATATAGCAAAGTATATCATCATTTAAACTTTTTTTAAAAGCCTGAAGAATGGGAAAAATCTTTACTATGTCTATTTCTAGCAAAAGATTAATATCTACAACATGCAAAAAGTTAAACATCTAAGCATTAAGAAAACAATCAAATATAAAACTGGAGCATAGAACTAAATAGAAACTTCCGAAATATGAAATATAAATGGCTAAGAAATATTTTTAAATGTTTATCCATCAGGGAAATGCAAATTAAAAGTACTTTGAGTTTTCATCTTTTTTTTTCTTTTTTTTTATTTTTTATTTTTTATTTTTATTTTTATTTTTTTTAATTAATTTATTCTTGTTACATCTCTATGGTTATCCCATCCCTTGTATCCTCCCATTTTCCCCTCCCTCCCATTTTCCCCTTATTCCCCTCCCCTATGACTGTTCCTCAGAGGGATTACCTCCCTCTGTATATGCTCATAGGGTATCAAGTCTCTTCTCAGTGACCTGCTGTCCTTCCTCTGAGTGCCACTAGGTCTCCCCCGCCAGGGGACATAGAGTCAAAATGCCAAATTAGAGAGAAAAGATGACAGAAGATATTGATGAGGCTGTTGAGAAAAAGAAACATTTATTTACTGTTGATGAGAGGGAAAACCAGGACCACTATGGACATCCATGTAGGCATTCCACTGTAAGCTGGAAATGGATCTTAAATATGATCCAGCTACACCACTCTTGAGCATACACCCAAAGGAGTCTGCAGTGAGCTTTTCTCATCTATGTGCATTTCTACTCTGTTGCACAATAGTTAGGAAATGGAAACTGCATAGATAGCCATCAACTGATGAATGGATAATTAAAATGTAATATTACTTAGATGTTAAGAAAAAAAGCAAATATGAAAACTAAAGGTAAATGAATGAAAATGGAAACAGTCATTTGAGTGAGGTCACCCAGATCTAGAAAGACAAAATCTATGTACTGTTTTCTCATTTGTGGATGCTGTCTTTAAATTTTTTGACATGTCTGTTCATTTGGAAGGAATATCCATAGAAGAGGTCAGAATAATGGATAAGTCTAAAGGGTATGAGATCGCATGAAAGAAAGATTAATTTAACCGAGATATAAAGAAAAATAATGGCACAAGAAGGGCATAGGTGGGCAGGGTAGAGGAATATTTAGAGGCATAACTAAAAAAGACCTTTTAAAAACTCACATTGAACCCTACTACTGCAGAAACATCTCCTCTTTTTTTTAATTTTTATTAAATATTTTACATATGCATTTATATTATTACACGTATATACATTTAACTACCTAGAACAAGAAGAACCACAAAACAATCAGTAATTATATATATGTTGCATTCAGAGTGTTTTGCCTATTTGTATTAATTGTTTTTTTTTCTGTTGAAATGTTGGCTTTCTGAATAATAAACAATTTGTCAGATGTGTAGTTTGAAAGTAATTTCTGCCATTCTGTAGACTATCTCTTTTATCAAGTAACCATTACTTTTGCTCTAAAAGATTTTACCTTTGTATAATCAAATTTGTCTGTTTTGGCCTTTGTGCCCTGTGCTTTTGCAATTTTAGGTAAAAACACCCTTGCCCAGAAACATGTTCTCCAGAATTTCAGTCTTTTTCTGTATTTCTTTCTAGACTTACATCTCCTTCCCAAATCTCACATTGAACTGTTTTTACATAGGCACTGTGGAGATCTAGTTTTATCATACATATGAGTATCTGATCTCCTAAGAGACATTCTGAAGATAACATTTTTTTCACTCTGTGGGTCATTAACATTTGATAATAAATCAATTAGTTATAAACATGTAGGTTTGCTTCTGTTTCTATTCTGTTGAATTGCTCTGAGTATTTTTAATTTTTTCTATTACATTTATGTATCATTGCTACATGTATAAAAATGCAGAGCAGTCCATAGAATTATACAGTATGGGTTGGCCACAAAATGGAAAGGAGTTGTGAATGTATATGATGGTAGAAGAAAGAAAATCATCCTTAAACATCAACTCATGGGGTGGCAAGGTGGTTCAGCAAGCAAAGCACTGGCACCAACCCAGCTGATCTAAGTTTGATCCATTCCCCACAATATACACACTGTAATGAGAGCATCAACTCCTCAAAATTGTCATCTGACCTCCTTGTATGTGTATGTGTGCACACGTGCATGCCCGCAGACATAAACACACATAAATTCTTTTTTTTCAATTTTTATTATAATTTATTCACATTACATCCCAATTGTAACCCCCTCGCTCTTGTTCTTATCTTCCTGTTCCCACCCTCCCTCCCTCTTCTCTCCTCTTCCCTCCCCTTGAACTCTGCCAAATGGGGTCATATCTGACCACAGCCTATCAGCTCTCACCTGGATAGCCTGCATCCTCTTCCTCTGTGTTCCCACAGTATCTCTCTGCCAAAGGGCAGTAATCAGCTCGCAGGCACCAGAGTTAATGTCAGAGGCAGCCCCATGCCCCCCACCCCGACTTTGATAATTGAAAATGAATTTTTACTAAATTTCCCATTATGTCATCCTGAATATCTGACCTTGGAATGTGGTTCAGAGGCAGAGCACTTGCCTATCATGTGCAGAGCTTTGAGATACAACAACACTATGGTCAGTTTGCTAGGCATGGTGCCACATGTCTGTCATGTCAGCACTTGGGAGACCAACAGGAGAATACAGATTAACAACCAACAGCCAGGGTACATATCCCATTTGAAGACACTTTGGGCTACATACCAATATCCTTAATTTAAAAGAAAATAAGTAAAGCCCTGATAATCACTTTACCGTGATAAATATTCAAGCCACAGTGGATAGCAATATATAATATATTTAAACACAAGTTACATGAGTCCCTGGAGAGAGTGTGTGAGATTATTGATGCCTTGAGGCGGCATCTCGCATGATTACAGACATGTAGACTGACCTGAAGGACCTCAAGGCTTACACAGTTTTGGAGACACCTCTTAGCACTAGTCACAAAATCATGAGCCATATCTTCAAAGCACAGCTTCGCAGGGAGCTGCAGCACCGGCAGTGCCCCTCCTGCATCATGTCAGACACACGCCGTTTCGTGGCCTGCTCAAACTCACATGTGTACTCTTTCTTTCTTACTTCATCTCTTTTACAGCCTGCTTCAAACTTAGGCGATTCTGACCTCCCAGATATTTGGGGTGAGAATCTGTGGGTTATAATACACAGATACTGGGATGAGAATCTGTAGGTTATAACATGCAAATCCCAGCATTCTGTTCCACTTGCTGATATTCCTTGCATGTTAGTGGGGCAGGAAGGTGGAGTTTCCCAGTATCTCTGAGAAAAGTTACATAGAAGCATCCACTTGTGTAGAAACATCTGCAGCCTCTCATACAGCCTCTCATAGACAACATGTGACATATTTATCATGTTTTAATTATTGATCCACAAAAAAAGCCCATGCACTTTTCTTCTTTCTCTGAGTCTATATGCTTTACCTCACAGCCATGTCCTCCCTAACTGGCTGTCTCCTGTTACATGACCCAAAACACTGGGTACAACAAAACTTATGGGCTAGAAAAAAAACTCAAAATTTCAACAATTAATTTATGTACTACGTTTTGGAGTGGTTTTGTCCTGGGTTCTGCTGTTGGAAAATTATAATGTCAAAGGTTATTGGAATTCATTCAATTTGCATTTCATCACTACTTAATAAAATCTAGTCCCAAAGCAAAAGCCACCACTTATTTTCAACCAACTTTTAGTAAGAGGTTAAACAATTACTAATAAGTAAATCAATTAGAACGATTTGTTGTAATATAAATTACATGAGTGTGATCTCTGTATAGCGTCAAGAGAACAGTGTTTATTAGTCTTTTTGAACTGTGATTGACCGGGTAAGGTAATTTATGGGACATGAAGCCACGTATAGAGAGCACTGTGTACATTAGCACTTAAACATAATCTCCGTTACAGTTATTTTGGGAAATATTATATAATCAGATAAATTTTCATTTTTGAAATTGAGAAAATTTGGAAATGTTGTTTTTATAATTAGCTTTGCCCAAAGACACACTTTTTTTGGAAGACTAGAACATAGCTTGACCTGAGTGACAAGGCCGAGTGTGGGAACCCTTCCGCCTTGCCATTCTGCTCTTTAAAGAAGGTCACAAGAAATGGGTCTAAATAGTACCGACACACTTTTGAAGTTCAAATCAATCCTCAAACACAGAAGTTATGTATGCCCTTCAATCAAAGGGAAAATTATAACCCTGAGCTGCATTTCTATCAGGGAGAAGCAAATGTTGTGATTTCTGAACTGAAATCAAATTTAACTGGAATGATTCAATAAAATGATGGTATCATTATGAAATTTGCACTTTTTCTTAAATTTTGATTAGTCTAGACACCTGAGTTGGGAAATGACTGCTGCGTGATACTTCAAAGCAGGCTTGGAAACTTTGATTAAATATTTATGTTAAATGTAGATGACTTAAAATGTGTTCCAATCAAGACACCAGCAAGCTGGATGTGCAGCGATGTCAGCTAAAGAACCGGTTTAAGGCAGTCTAATTTGAGGTTCACCAAACGGTAGAGGGGCAGCCTTCCGACTGCCGTTCCCCAAATGGGGTTGGGTGTGTTTTATTTCTGAGGTAGCGTCCAAGAACCTCAAGATGTAAGGGTTCTCAGGAATTATCAAAAAAAAAATAATGACTATAAATGGAGTGTTGCTTCTCTGTCTCATCCTCCTGCGTGACAACAGTGTATCATGTGGTATCCTCTGTCTCATAAACATAATTTTAGCAAGACCTTTTTAGAGCAAGTCTAGTTGTTAAACTTTCCTGTTACAAATGTTTTTCAATCTCTGTCAGATCATTGGTTATTTGAGAATGAATGTGTTTGTTCAACTAAAAATAATCCTGTAGCCTGTTCTTTTAAATTAGCTAAATCCAGAAGACACTTGCATTGATATTCTAAGGAAGAATATTAGTGGTTATCGATTTCTTAACAGACATCTTTATTTTTCCCTTTTTATCTTTCCAACTGCCCATCATATACTCAAGATAGTTTCCACTTAACGGCTCCCTTAATTGCCAAAAGTCTGCTGATGCTTGAGACCTTATACAAAATGTCACACAATTTATGTATGTCTGCACATCCTCCCACCTATGCAAGGTTGTCTTCAGATGACTTCCAACATCACTTACAGTGTTGTGGTGCTGTACTGCTATGGCCAAGAAAGCCCAAACAGATACACGTACAACTGTTTGCTCAAATATATTTAACCCACAGCTGAATGAATCCACAGATCCAGATATTCAGATCTGGTGGGCTGATGGCGTTGTCTGTGCTGTTTCCTACCAGCCTGCACAGCTTCCCCAAGTCCCCTGTCTAATCACAGCTCACAGCCTCTCACATCAGTGTTCTCAGCCATGTGCTCTTCTCATCAATCAATGCCTATGCAGAATGTTCCATAGGGATCTCAAGTAAACTTTAGTTGATGTGAATCCACATTCAGAACTGTATAGACTGTGTAAGTACTTGGACATTTTTACAGTTTTACCATGTTTCAGCTTTTTACTTTCCACAGTAGAGATACATAAATACTCTTAATTTACTGTAGCTAAAAAGCATGTGCTTGCTTTATAAAATTCAAATAGCAGATCTTTTTTTTTTTAAAGTGGAAACAGAAGGATCCTAGACGTATCCTCACTCACTCAAGAAAAAATCAGTTTTAACAAGGTACTGTGTAGAAAATCTCTTTCTTTGCGGGGATCCCTGGTGTCCTATGCCTGGAAAAGTAGCTACTGGCAGTTGATGACTGCGGGGAGAAAAAGTGTCATCTTTTTGGAAGACGGTCACTTCCAGGTTGACCTTACACAAGTGTACTTCGTAGTAGTGAACATCCCGGACAACACTATTTGAACTCCCTGGAGGAGTAGGGGCGGGGGAGAGAGAAAGAGAATTCTTTTCTGTATGTTTCTTCTTCCTTTCCTTGCAAGTTGGAGCATGAGCTCTAGCGGAATGGCATGTGCAGTATACATGTGTGGGCAACACTGTTTTGATTTACTTATTCATTTATTAAATTTGAAATTAAACACTATTTCCTTAAAACTTTATGATAAAGAGAATATATTTGATCCCACAAGGTATTAGTTGATTTTCAAGATATACTACTTTATTTTAAAATAAGTACATTAATTTTAACTTATTTAATTAACAATAAAAATTGAGACAGAATTATTATCCTCTTTCATATTGCCTACATTTTTATCTGTTGTCATTTCTGATGTTCTCTGAAAGGAGGCTCTTTTTTTTTTTCAATAGTTGAACAATCTTATTTACTGCTTCTTCATAAATTTAATTTATGTATAATTTTGATGATTTTGGCCCTGGATTAAAATTACATAAGCCTTCACCCTTTCTTCTCTGGTTATTTATTAAACTACCATGTGCCCCAAATACAGAATTCCTGGAATAAATTGTTTTTATATCTGCATCCCAAGCTATAACTTGCTTCTTCAGATTTACCTGGCCACTACTACCAAGGACAAGAGAACTCCGAATGATGAGAATGACCACCGTCGGCTGTGTGAAGGCAGAAAGTGTGACAGTTCGTGCCCACAGTGATTTGGATAGAATGTTGCTGCTGGGAAGACATATTGTGGATGTGGTTAATATTTTCTTGGTGCTGATTTGTTATTAGGGTGACATTAGCAAATGAATGTCACGTTAACCATCCGCCATGGAAATGAATGACTTGCTCATAGAGAGAACAGTGTGTGTTCATAGTTGACCGCCAACTGGCGTAAGCTCCAGAGGGCTCCCCCTAATGTCTTAGGCATTATTCTTTTATACAAATATTGGTTAAGGAAAGAGTGTGGTAGGCATTCTTTTTCATTAAGTTGCTTGGTCCATTATTGAGTACATATCCCACTAATACAACAACTATGACTCCACTATCCTTTCGAGAGAGTCTAAGAAGTGAACATTCTTGCTGTGTCATCACATCTTTAGGGCTTGTCTATAAAATGTAAGGGTGAAATATATGACATTTTCCCCCACTCTCTCATTCATCATATGCTGATGTGTTTTAGTATTAGTAGTAATATTTTTATAACATAACTATTTAGATGTAAAATATCTCTCTTGCTAATCAATGTAATTTTAAGTGTCATGAATAATTCATATCACATTATCAGAAATCTAGAACTTATAAAAATATGCTACATTGCTAAACTATTTTTAAAAATGACTTTAATGAAGGCCAAATGCTACGCATATTAGTTTTCTTGAAGACTTGAGCTAAAAGAAATCAAGATTTCAATATGCAGTTTGGATATCATGTGATGGAACAGAAGAATTTTACTCCATTTTCAGACATTACTTATGTCCTGAATACTCTGCTCTAGAATTGTGACACAGGCATGAGAAACAGGATGCAAATTCCTTTTATCACTGAACAGTATGAAGCAGGGTGAGGTTTATTGGGACTAATAAAGGAACAAGCGAATTAAACAATAGTTGCTAAGTTCTAATTATCCTGACCTAAAACCATGTAATGCAATTTAACCACTTCATATGATTAAGCTTAATTTTATTTTATTATTTGATGTTATCAAAGTATACCTTCGATTATATATCAACAACATCCTAATACAGTGATGTAAATAGTGAAATGGAAACATTGCCTTTAGTTGTAATAAATATATTTAAAATATATCTAATTTGTACACATTTGTTCAAATTTTTCAGTGATCATTTTCTCTTTCTCGTGCGTTTGGCATTTCATTTCTTTAATGAAATGTTGATACTGATAAAACAGAACTGCAATATTTTATTGGGAAGTTTGATTCTTCTCAATTGTGTAATGGAAACTAAAACTCACTATAATCTGTCTGCATATACCTTGAAATATAACCAAAAACTTAAGTGATAAAATAAACTATGGAGTATTGAAAGAACTCACAGGAGGTTCAAAGCACAACTGACTGTAAAAAGGGGCGTTGTTTATATATTTTCCTCTCAGTCTTCCTCTGCACTGTGCTCTCCCTCTCACCTTCATGTAGCCTCAAAGCACTCTCGCTCTCTCTTTTCTTTCCTGCCCCTAGTTTCTTTTGTTGATGCACAACTTCATTATCGGGCCTCTAGATAGTCTTTACTCACTGGTGCCAGGAAGTATGTCTAGGCTGTGAATTTCTCTGAAAATGTCAGCAGATTGCCCTGGAATTTCTTCATTGTTCTAGGAATTTTCATTCCTTTACACTAGTTGCTTCTCTTCTTCTGGCTCCTTTGGGCCCTAGTCCTTATCTATGAATGTAGCCATTGGTGAGATTAAGAATGGGGAAATTGCCATTTAATCTAAATACATGAAAATCCAGTGTTTTGATTTCTTTCCTTTGAGCCAGCGATACAATTTGATTTTTGCATGTCATAGCAAATAGATGTTCTAACTGGTTCTGACTCTGCCAGATCCACACACACAGAGACATTTTTACATGCCTCTCCAAGTCAAGATTAGGGACCACTCATACCATCACTCAGTCATCCAAGAATCCGAACAAATGGTTACTCAAACAGAATATACTTTCTATTCAGGATAGCATGATCTTCATTTAGGAATCCAACCAATCACATTGAAATTAATTATACCTGCATGAATATGACTGTATCATTTTCCTATTATGATTTTCTAAGGATACTTTATAAAATACTGGTACCTAAAAAGTTACTAAGCCAATCCTTTGTCTGTGAAAAAACAAAAACCAATAAATAAATAAATAAAGTAAATAAGTAAACCAGAAACAATCATGGTCATCTATAAAGTCTAAAAGCAAGCATCTTTTTAAATTGTCTATTTATATCTTAACTAAGTAGGAAATCAATGTATTTTTAATGTTAAATCAAAGTTAATAAGTGTGTCTAAGGGTTCATGATTTTAAAATATTTGTAGAATTTGATGTAAGCTTTCTTGATACTATTTACCTCTCTCTACTCCTCACAACATACCAAATCTGCAAGGCTAAATTTATCGTAGCATCTGAAGTATCAGACTAACCTGCACTCCCGGTATACTCAGGTAATTAATTTTATTCCTTCTGAAGTCTCTGATGGGGTTGAAGACCAGATAGTTCAGTTTTACAATTAAGAGTAGCTATTTAGGGGTTAAGATGTTTTTAGGTCTAGATAGATGTTTTACATTGATAGTGATGGGATGTGATAGATACTGACTTACATTCAGAATTTTAGCCGCACCAAGATAGGAGAGACGTTTTCTTCAAGGCTGCCAAATACAAATAGCCAAAACACTATGAATGTAGCCTTTATATAATTCCCAATTGTGCCATAGTTCTTCTTGCCATAGGTAGTTTATTGTATATATGTGTAACAATATAAATGTATATTTAAAATTTTAAATTAAATAAAAAATAATAAAATAAAGGAAAGCCTACTTGAAAAAATGAACTTTCCTTTAACTTATTTTCTGTAGTTTGTAAACCTTTCTCATTTTTTCCAGAAGGAATATGAGCTGAGCAGATAGAAAGTGGGAGAAACTGATCTAAACCTGCAGGAAGATGACAGAGTTCATTTGAAATAAAGTTTACACTGGACATTATCATCCTGGGAATAGCAATCTATCAGAGTTATAAGGACTTACTTTTTTTTGAGATATTAAAGACTCCAAAACATTACAAGACTCCTCTTTTCTACTTACTAAGATGGACTTTTATCTACATTTTGGCCTGTCAGAAAAATTCTGATCTGTAGCAAAAACTGCAATATCATATCCTTTGATAATTACCTCTCTCCTTTTTATGGGAACAATTATTAGTCCTTCCACAACTCCATAGTTTCCAAAAGTTATTATTTTACCTGTAGTAGTGATAAGTGAGGCACACAGTGAGAATGTGTGCAGTGTCTCTCTTCTCTCCACATGAGCATTAAGCTAGGGCAAGAGATAGTGTGGCAAACTGACTTGGAAATCAATGCAATATGGGGTAATATATTTAAAAATTTCTCAAACAGTCAAACAATTAAAAATGAAAGTAAAAAAATAAATGTTGGAAGAAATGTAGGTAATCAATCCAGAAGATTCTAAATCAGAATAGTAAGATAATTGAAAAGAAAAACTGAAGAGCTGAAGAGATACCTCAGCAATTGACAAACTTGTTCTTTCAGAAGACCTGAGCTTGGATCTCAGCCCCACACCAGGCAGATCATAACTACCTATAATTCTAGTTCAATGGTCTCTATCACCATCTTCTGGCCTCTACTGGTATCTGCACAAACAGTGCATGTACACATATGCATAAATATAAATAATAACTATGAAGGTTTCTACAGTTACCCTGAACTCAGAATTGAGAAATGTAATAATAATAATAATAATAATAATAATAATAATAATAATAATAATAATAATAACAATAGTAGTAATAGTAACTTTAAAGCAAGGGGACATGATATTACAGGAAATATTTAATAAACATAAATATAAATATTCACTGGGTGTAGAGTACAACTAACAGCAATTAGAAGACATCAAAACATGACAGGGGACCTGAAACAGAAAAACCACGAGTGGCTAGTCGCAGGCTTTTGGAGGATTAATATTATTAGAATTTTCTCTAATCATTTTAGAAGCTATAAGATGCTTAGAAAATAAACAAAAATCAGGAATCTTTTTAAAAATCTGCCATCTAGATTTAACTTCTAATATCATTTAATGTTAAAGGCAGACTAAAGAAACTTTCAAACTTGAAAATTACCAAATTGTTTCCATTTATTAACAAACCACAGAGAAGGGTAATAAATAAGAAATAAGAACACAAAGACACAAGAAGAAAAGAGACACAACCAGTGTAAAAAAAAAAAACAAAAACAAAAACAAAAAACAAAGGCAACAAACAGTGAAGAAAATCCCAAGGCCACTGCCAAATTGGAATCCTTCAGAGTAATTTGTATTCATGTGCTCCAGGATATGGGGAAATACCTATAATAAAAGAAAATTATGAAATATAGATGAGCTTTGTTTGTTCATGGTTTGAAGAAAACTTGCTTCATTATAGAATAAATTTTATCCTTGGGAATCTAAGGAGAAGAGGGAAAAGATAATTATTAAGTCCAGGTAAGTCAAAATTTTAAAAGGACTGGAAATATTAAATTACCAATTACTTATAATCATGCATTTATAATTATATAAATATTTATGAATGAAAATTGATTTAGAAAAGCTAATTGTAGTTCTTGGGATGGTGTGGAAAGTAATATTTGATAATCATGACAAAAAATAAATACTCATTACCATAGCAGCAAGTCAATAAATTAGTCTAAATACTTTTAAAAGTCAAATTTTGAAGGAAACAGCATAAGCATATTGTTTAGAAAATAGAGGAAGCTTCGCAAGAAAGAAATGTTGGAAACATCTAAATCAGGTAGGAAAGGTGAGACGTGCTCAGATCATTGTTGTTGAAAATGCACCGCTCTCACTTTCAGATATGACAACTTAACCATAATCAAGAAGCATAGTGTTGGATTTTATAAACCATGTTGACAAGACACATTCATTAATGGTCTTACGCCGTACCTCATGCATCCTGGTGAACATGATGCACTCCCAAGGAAGGAAAACTGAGAGGGACCAGCACAAACCTACTCACGGCAGAAGCTAGTAGGACTTCAATAGATGGACTTCGTAGTTCTACTGTGTGGCCTTTGTGTATTTTAAATTACTTTTATTCATTAATAGTCTGAAAGTTTCATACATCTATAGAATTAATACTCATCATATCCATACCCCACCTCCTCCTTCCAGTACCCCATGGGCCTCCCCAACCAATCTGCTTCCCAATATCATCATTCGTCTGTTCTGCTTTGTTTTGTGATCTATACCCTCTGAGACCAATTAGTGATGCCTGTATATGCATAGGTATCACGTCATCTATGGTGCATGGGTTATACTTGCTGCTACCATCCAAAAGAAGAGTGACTCTGCCCTCCCCCTTAGCAGCCAATAAATGCTCATAGTTCTATGTTAGATATGAGGCCTCAGAATCCGATTCCTCCCACCATGACCTTAAGCCGGTTTGATCTGGTAAAGGCCATGTGCAAATAAGCAGATCTCCTGTGAGTTCATATGTATAACAGCCATGTCATGTCTTATATTTTTGTGGCCCTTCCTCTAAAATATACATCGAGACTTGTGAGGGTGGTGGGGACTTTATATTATATATATATGTCCTATCTACATCAGATCATTGACAGTGACTTTCAGTGTTCTTAGCACTTTGAACAGTAAGGACTTTCTGCATTAACCACTATTTATACAACATTGTTTGTTGAGAAGTGAAATTAATGGTTTCCCTAACTAATACTGAAAGCAGCACAAATATATGGGTATCAGCATAAATACTTAAGAAAAAGCTTGGCAAAATGACTATTTAGTCAGGAAATATCAATAAATTCTATCCCTGAGCCTATGAACTCACCAGTTATGAGCTTTGGTCATATTTATAGTACCAGAGATAAATTTCTTCCTGTAGAGTAGGCCTCAAGTCTAGTTAAGAGAGTGACTAGTTAGCTACATAAACAGTATTGCCACTATTGCTCCAGTGGGAAATCTTGCCTCACAGGTCACTATTGTGCTTTCTTTGTTTTTTGTTTTTTTTTCCTTTGGTTTTTCAAGGCAGGATTTCTCTGTGTAGCCTTCGCTGTCCTGCACTCCCTTTGTAGAACAGGCTGGCCTCAAACTCATAGCAATCCTCCTGCCTTGGCCTTCTGAATGTGAAGTGCTTTCTAAATAAAAAATATATTATGTCAAACTGTACAGAATGATGGGCATCACAAGTCACTTGTTCTTCGCATTTCGATCAGTTGTGGTTTCTTGTAACGGTCTCCATCTGCTGGAGATAGATGTTTACTTAATGGTGGTGAGACCTATAAATATGTGGTTATACAAGGATAAATATTTCAAATCCAATTAGGAATTATGATAAGTTAAGTAAAGTATCAGTTTTAGATTCCCCTCCAAGAACCATGACAGGCCCAGGTAGTTGCCCAGGTGTCTTGTATAAACATGATTTTCCTATTTTTGAATGGGCCTTAAATTCAAATGGAGAATTCTTGGTTACTTCCAATATTCATATTCCAGTTTTACACCCTTATGGTTATCATGATATACATGGTTCATAAGTGTCATAACTAAGTAAGCCTAGTGGCTGCTCCCCTCCCTTGGAAGTTTGCGTGGCAGCTATGGTACCATGAAAGCTAGTCAGCTTAGGGAGGAGGTTTTAAGCTAGTGTAGTGGACGTAAACATATTTTTGTTTTGATCCCAAGTATGGGATGTAAAAAAGACATGTTTGAGGGCGTGAGATGTTTGTCTGCTAGAAGTGGAACTGCCCCATGCGGGGGCATGGGCTTTGCCTGAAGATATACATCCTGGTTTGGACTCTGAGGGGAGATATATATGAACACAAAACTGGAGGCTCGGCCTTTTTGCTTCATACGCTTGGCTGTTCATTGCTTTGAGACACTCCTAGAGAGAAATGTTCCAGGGAACACTTTGAGGTTCTGGGTTCTGGTTGCTGGAATTGTGGTCACTTTTGCTGAATTTCTGCTTGGGTGTTTAATGGGTCTTCTGGAACCCTGACAATGAAGAGCAGAAAATCCCCAAGGAACTGAGTCTAACAAAGGTATACTTCTCCTGCCCCTATTAACCTTCTTTCTCTCTTATCTACGGGACATGGTTCGAAGGGAAGGATAGTCATTAAAGAACCCCAAATGAAATTCAAAAGACCAAAGCCTACAAACTGGTACATTTACAAAAGAACTCCTGCACCCAAGGCTCAGGGACCATAACATAAAACGGGGCAGAAAGACTGTAAGAGTCAGAGGAACAGGAAGTTTGCTGTGAGACTGGGTCTCCTAGAATGGTCAGAGATTCTAGCTCATGAAGTCTCAGCAACATCTAAACAAGAACAGAGAAATGATTACACCAATAGATATATTAACAAATAAAGGTGAAATCTTATTAAGTTCCAACTCTAGACAAAGAACCATAAGCAACAAAGGAATGCTAATATTGAGAGAAGTGGTCTTCCTCAGAGAAGATCCCTCAGTTGACTACCCATCCTAGGTTGATTAGCCATGAAATAATATACATAAAAGTAATATTATACAGACTGATCAGGTTGTATTTATATATTTAAACACACACACCCGAATATTAAAGAAAAAGAGGTCATGAATTTGAGAAAGAGCATTGGAAGTTACTTGAACAGGGTTGGTAGAAAAATAGGGAATAAGAAAATGACATAATTAAAATTTAATTTCAACCAATTAAAATATAATTAAAATGCAGTATTATTATTATTCTAATTTTGTCTATGTATATGGTAACTCATAAGGTTCATATAAAGGTATACATTTTGCAAGTCATATTAGTTTCTAAATATTAATTTTATTGTTCACTTTGAGACATAATAGAGCTGGAAGCATTCTGTCAGAGCGTTACAAGGTACATAATTGTCTTTTAAATTTCAGTTTATAGAACTTGCATTAATATCAGTAGGAGAATAAAAGATGCAGCTTCTATGAGTGCAAATAATACAGGTAACTAAATCTACTGAGGACATTTTCTGAAATAATAAGAATTTATCACAAATAAAGGTAAAGAATGAATCCCTTCACTTCATCTGCATTATTTATATTTCATGTTTTCTCCACACTCTTAAGGATTTCACTAGACTGAGATGGAAGAACTTTAGAACTCCTGTACATTAATGCCCATTGGACGGAGAAAGAATAATATTGGTGTGCATATCTTCAGGAAAGCAATGGGATGTGTCCCTTTAACAAGGAAAGAGTGAGTTCAAGGGCCATTTGAGAATGAGGAAAGAAAAGGACAGGATTCCGTATCCTTGTGATTCAGTTCTGAAATTGTTTTACTTCCAAATTGCTCCTTTTGAAAGAGCTGTACCATTTTAAACTACTTCTTAAACTGGTGAAAGGTTTCTTTCTACTCAGCACATAACATTGCAGATTTCATATAAGCAAAGAAGTAGGTTGTGGTTTATAAGAATGAAACAGCTGAAAAGGATGTGACCCCAGGGAGAATATTCCATTTATTGGCTGTTATTACCACTTCACAACACATAAAATGATATTAATATTCATTAAAATTAATGAAGGGTATGTCCAGTTGAATGAGATATCAATTTTCTTTTGAAATTTCTAAAGACATGTATCAGTATTTTGTGGTGTGTTTTTATCAATATAAGAGACTAAATTGAGCTTAATATTTAGAGATATCAATGTCTGTGCTAATGTAAGAAAAGGTCCAAATTTTATAATTTACTTAATAATCAAATCTAAGTGAAGCACTGTAAAAGTAACCCAAAAATTACCACAGTGTCTATATTTCCTACTTAATGAAGTTAATAATTGATTATGGTCACGAAATTTTAATGCAATTACTAGCATTTTGAGAAATCTCAACTGGGCAATGATGGTGCATGCCTTTAATGCCAGCACTCAGGAAGCAGAAGCAGGTGGGGCTCTGTGAGCTTGAGACCAACCTGGTCTTCTAAAAGACTCCAGGACAGTCAGTGCTACACAGTGAAACTCTGTCTCGAAAGAAACCCTCCATTTATGTTATTATAAATCTGATATATTTTATATTAATGATAAAATATTTAAAATATAACTTCCCAAGTAGAGAATATTTGGGACTTAACATACTAACTTAAAAATTAGCATATCTAACTACCACAGTGTCCAATATTTATAATACAATATTTAGGTATTACATTTGTCTGGAAATGTATAATATTTAGGCATCGTTTGCAAAAAAACTGTAGTTTTTGTAAATTTTTAAAATAAATCTTTAGTGGGCACTAAAAGATCTGGTAAATCAAACATATACCCTCTGTTCTCACAGGTTCCTGTGTTTATTATGGAAATCTATATTTCAAAAAGATGCTACAAATAGTAATAATACATAAGAAAAATATATTTGCCAGAAAATACATAAGTTCTTATTCATGAGACTCCAACACCCTAAACTCAGTTGAAACGAGCAGTCTTTCATATTGGAAAGGTGTATACCCAATTCATAGTTACCTCTCACTCGTAGAGACAGAACCAACATAACAAGCTATACTTCATCAGAAACCGTTGGCAGAGTGTAAAAGTGAGTCTCTTGACATTTTGTGAATTGCAGTGTTACCCAATACTGTCAGAAAAGGCCCCAGATGGAGTTATGTTGTATGAGAGGGGACAAGTTCAGAGGCATATGTCACAAGGAGATTATAGCAGAACTTCTGGAGAAATGCAAACTTGGACACAGAGATTCCCTGAACATTTTAGGCAATTTTAGGCAAGATAAATAAAAGAAGTAACAAATAACTCATAGTTATTTGGGGAAATAAATTATATTTAATAAAACAGAATAACTTAATAATATAATATATTCAATCTTATTCAGCTTGGTGAATACATATCTCTGTTTTCATTAATTTAGTCATTCATAGAACGTCAATTTTAATTGTTTGTGTTTTCATCACATTTCCAATATAAACATTGACAGACTAAATATATACATATGTCTGAAACTGCATATTGACCAAAGAGTAATTGAGAGCTAAAGTTCATTTATTACAATGTTCACAAGATTAAAATTTTCAAGCCCTCAATGTACTGTAAGAAGCGTCTTTATTTTATTCCTGGGTAAAGTTCAACTCAATTACCCAGTAGATAAATAATTAATGCTTCTGGTAAATAATGCAATGAATTGGCTTGACTTAAGTCACTTTTCATGCCTATGGGTGACTCTGTGTTAGGTATAGAAATAATACTCTAGCATCTCAAAACAGGGAAATACTTGTAGAGATGTGTGAAACAAAATAATCCAAGAGCTATTTTTTTTTCAATTACATGTTAGTCCATTTTTCTTTACTAATGCTTCTTCCAATGCAGATTAATAAACCTAAAGAGAAATATCTACCTATTGAAAGGCACTTGTAATTAACTTACTTATAAGGGTGTACTAACAACGGGAACAGGGGCTGCATCTTATTCTTTTGCCTACTTTTGGAGCATTTTCCCCTTGGCAAAGCTGCCCTATATCCTCTCAGTAGGACAGGATGCATTTAGTTCTGATGCAACGTGAGGTGCCAGGGTGGGTTGGTACCCTTTGGGGGCCTCCACTTCTCTGAGAAGAAGGAGAAGGGAGAGTAGAGGCGAGGGAATATGAGAGTGGGATTGGGAGGAGATGAAGGAGGGTGCTGGGATCCAGCTGTAAAATGATTTACTAAAGTAAAAGGTAAAACAAAAATTCAATTTTTAAATTTTATTAATGTTAATTAATTATAAATTTTAATTATTAGTTTTGATATGTATTTGATATTGCTATATTAGTATTTATTTTAAATGTCTGTTTTAATGATTATCAATTAATATATCAATATTGAATAAGATGATATATATATATGTGTGTGTGTGTGTGTGTGTGTGTGTGTGTGTGTGTGTGTGTGTGTGT
>OU015747.1:38438149-38457156 GCA_907169655.1 Acomys percivali | reverse complement strand
GTTAGTTAGTTAGTTAGTTAGTTAGTTAGTTAGTTAGTTAGTTAGTTAGATAGTTAGTTAGTTAGATAGTTGGTTAGTTTGTTTGTTTTTCTTTTGAAACAAAGTTTCACTATGAAACCCAACTGGCTTAAAACTTGCAGTGTAGACCCGGTTTGTCTCAAAATCTACCTGTATCTACCTCCCAAGTTTTGGGATTAAAGAATGTGTCATCATTTCCTACATCTATGCATGTTGTAACAAAATCATGAAGATACTTTGGAGAACTAACTTTTTCGACAAATCACCATGGATTCATCATAGGGTATACACACACAATCTTAAATAATAAAATTTAGTCGATGTGTCCCATTGATGCAAACAAGAGGCATGACAAATAGGAGCCAGATGAGGCTGCTGCCAGTGCAAAAGAGCACGTTTTATAGGAAACCCTTCCATATGTAGAGTAGAACATTCTAAAATGATGACTTAAGGTATGGTATGGTGGAATCCATCAATGGCTACATAACCATCAGTACAAAATACTATGTATTGTACATAATTGTGTATGCTATGCCTTTAAACAACTGCCATGGTAGCATATTTATACTGCATTACCACAAATGGAAATGCAATTTTCTAAACTATGAATCTGCAATAGCTACATCACTGGGTTATCAGAATTTTTCATCTTTGCTATAATTAGATAGATGATAGGTAGATGATAGATAGATAGATAGATAGATAGATAGATAGATAATAAATATTATGTTTTAAAATGTGTTGGATGTTGCTTAGCGCTTATTTAAAAGAAAGCTCAATCTTAAATATTGGGTAAACTTTATTTTTTCTTTAATTTCTAAGGATAGCCACAATCTTACAATAGTTTAACTCAAAGCTTCATTTATTTACTGCTTCATGTGGGTGGGAAAGCAGTGTGCTTTCTGGAGAAGCTTTGGTTCTATTCTTGAGCTCTTTCCTTTTTCCTAGCTGATAGTATGTAGTTCCTTAACAGCATTTCACTATACCTCCCTGTCAGTCATATGATCTCAGACAACTGATATTTGCCTGACATTTTCCTGACACTGTTACTACAGGGGATGCTACTCATAAAAATAGAAAAGGGAGACCATATTTCACCAAGTAAATAGGATTAGACTTTATTCTTACATACCTTCAAAGTTTTTTAAGACAATGAAGTAGTCTATGATTGTATCCAAGCACAAATTGTTTATCCATCAAATAAATATATGGTTAATTAGATATACAGAAAACAAAAATGCACACCAGTCTTTACTGCACTTAATGAAATGTTCTTCATTCTATTGGGAACGCATCTTTGTTTTGCAGATGAGCCTCCATCTGTTACAGTGGGAAGAAAATGTAACACTCTGCTCTTTAGCTTCTATTCTCCCATTAGGCCCTACACAAAAAGAAAACTAGCCTGTAGTTTTGATTTATTGCAGAATTTAAGACGTTTACACAGGGAAAAGTGCTGTTTTAATTTTACCCACTTCAATAAATACAGATACATATGTTCAACATTTAAACGTGGCCATAAAAATGACTAACTGTGGTTCTGAACATGAGTGAAAACTTCTAATAGTATTGTTAAGAATATGTTTATGAAAATTTGACATGTTCTTAATATTTGAATGTACATATTCCTAAATTTAATCTTATTAAGCTAATTTTCTATCACACTGTACTGTCTTTATCTCATTATAGCATATTTATGCACATCACACTACAACCATATTTTGTGTACTCTTTTCAAAATATTTTATTTAAGGGAGGGTTATGGTCACAGAAAATTATAGAGAGAAGTAAAGATATACACACCTGCCCCGGTATATGCATTCCTTTCCTCATTATTAACACTGGAATGGCATATTTGTTAATGTTAATGGGCTTACATTGTCATTCAGAATCCATAGCTTATAATTGGAATCATTTCTGGTGTGCATTCAATGAGTTTCAAATAATGTTTATGATTGGTATCCACTATTGTGGTAACATATACAAGCTACAACTGTTGGTCACTGGGGAAAAATTTATTGGTCTTCTACTCTCTCCCTAATTTTGCATTTTCTAGAACAGCATATGTTCAATAGTTATCATAAATTAGATAGTTATTTAAATTAGCATATTTCACTTAACAATATTCATTTTAAGGCCCATAATTTATATTTTTGCCATTGTCATTACTTTCAATACTCCATAATAATTGAAGGTGTATTTGTTGCCTCTACATTTGGTCAAAGAAGAATCATTCCTCCAAGTGTCCATGAGGTGATCTATATACTTTCAGTGACACTGGGCCACACATTAAGAATTTGTTTTATTTCATAAGAAACTGTGAGATTGTTTTCAAAGTGGCTGTATGATCTTGAGTTTCTTTTTTAAATATATTTTATTAATTTATTCATATTACATCCCAATTGTTATCCCATCCCTTGTATCCTCCCATTCGTCCCTCCCTCCCATTTCCCCTGACTCCCCTCCCCTATGTCTATGACTGAGGGGATTTCCTCCCCCTGTAGATGCTCATAGGGTATCAAGTCGCTTCTTGGTAGCCTGCTATCCTTCCTCTCAGTGCTACCAGGCCTCCACATCCAGGGGATGTGGTCAAATATGTGGCACCAGAGTTTGTGTGAAAGTTAGTCCACACTCTCCACTCAACTGTGGAGAATGTCCTGTTCATTGGCTACGAATTCCCGAAATTTGTGGACAAATGGATTGAACTAGAAATGGTCATAATGAGTGAGTTAAACCAGAAAAAGAAAGACTCAAATGGTGCATACTCACATATCTAGACACTAGTCCAAGGGGCATGTCCCATGAAAGAAAGTCTTCACTTACCAAGAAAGTGGGACAGAGGGGAGAACATCCTATTGGGACTCTAGGTGAGAGAAGCATGGGAGAATGGGGAAATAGAAGAATCCAGAGGGTTCTGGAAACCTACAAGAAGAACATTATGATGGGAGGATCTGGCCCAAGGGCTCTATTCAAATTATGACAGCAACCAAGGACAATACGTGCAGTAAACTTTGTACCCCTACCCGATCTTGAGTTTCTAATAGCAGTAAATTAATGTTATAGTTGCAACAATCCTTATATGCATTGGAATTAATATTAGAAAGTAAAGGTGTCCACCTAGATGAAGACAAGACTAGATTCAATACTTGAAAGCAGAGTTTTAGTGACTCATTCCACTACCAAACTGATAGCTTTTGAAAGGGGGAAAAATCCCTTGTTACCCTGGACCATTTACTAAAAGTTTCTAAAAATGAGCTTAAGCAAAAGTACGTCTACTTATTAGGAATTTAACAAAACTACACATGGTTTCTATCACTAAGAGTACAAAACAAAAAAACTTTTAAACTTTCTTTTGAAAGTCCAGTCTGGAAAATCTAGGCCCTGATTATCATTGAATAAGAAGGAACGCAGCTTGGAAAGAAATAAGATGAATGGGGAAAAAAAACTAAAGCTATCTTAAGTATGGTCATTTAACTTAAACCTGTAAGCCACAATACCAAAACATTTTCTGGAATCTGATGCTACCAAAGGTGATCAACACTGTGTATCATAAATCATTGAGACACAAATACATTTCAAATGAAATTAATGTTGTGAATCATTCTGAGTTGATATTAAGCATATTTTCAATTAGATAAAGAGGCATGATGCCCACTAAAATTGTCACAAATGCATCAATTACAAGAACAAAACTTTACCAGATTAACAAAAGCAACCCACTGATTGAAATATAGGCAGTTGAAGCTATCATTTAAAAACAAAATATACAACAAACAGGGTAAACTCATTAGATCTGATCAAGTCATCAATGCATTCAGCAAGTCTGGAGAATTCACTGAAAAGTCAGTAGGATTTTGATCATTACATGTTGTATATTATGCTAAAATTATACCCTGTCCCTCATATATGTACAATTGTTTCATTTCATTTAATAGTATTTAATATAGGATATGCGAAAGAATAACTTGTAACAGGGAACTTTTGTTCTCCTGAGGTAATTGTTATCTTGGAGGCTTACTGCCTCTGTCTGCAAACCTAGGCCTAGTCCTGGAAGCTTCTAATCTCTGTACAATCTAATCTAGGCCTACAGTATGTTCAGCCTCTGAGAATTACTGCTTAATAATCTCACCCTTATGTGTTCTTTCTGAGCTCTGAGCTGGCTGGTTCAACTCAGCTGTTCTGACTCAAACGCCTCTCCTACCTGACTTACTCAATCTGGCATCTCTCTCAGCTTCTGAATTGCTCTGCTTGGCCTCAGGCTAACTCTAGCAATAGTTTCTAATCTCCTGGCTCCTTCTCTGGCTCCTTTGGTCTTCAACTGCGCTCTCTCTCTCTCTCTCTCTCTCTCTCTCTCCAATTTACTGCAATTACTGTCCCTGTAAAACTGCCTCCTCTCTTGCTCTCTCTTTCTCCACATTTCCCCTTAAGTAGCTTCATTTTCTCTCTCTTCTGGTAAGAGTTTGGCATATCCTATGCTGTCAAATATTTCTCTAATTCATCACTTTTTCTGCCACTCAAATAAACATCACTTTTAAACATGGGTGCTTCCTTCTACAAACTAACTTTACCTTCATTGTTTGGGATTAAAGGCATGTACTACCATGCCTGGACCTAAGTTTTTCTTTACCTGATACTTGCTCTATTTCAGACTGGCCTTGAGCTCAGTTCTACTTGCTTCTGTGTCCTGGATTAAATGCATGTATGTAGTCCAGCGAGATCACGCAGACCTAGTAGGTCTTTGGTTGTGCTCTCTTACCAGAACTAGAAGGAATGAAAATCAAAGAGAATCCTCAGTATATCTCCAACAAGAAAGAGTTTTACAGGGAAATAATGAGGAGGAAAAGAAGAAATATATGAAGAAAGAAAATTCAGAAAAATTTGAATGTAATCAGGAATCTTTAAGGTAAAATATATTTGCTGAAGTGAATGGGAAAATGTAGACAGACAATTCTAAAAATTACTGTAAAGTAGTAATGGTGTTAAGAGTCTATCAGAGTAGTAGCACAATTCACATTAGCGATGAGAAAGTCAAAAGATAGGCAAGTGATGGCTACATGATGATGACTATGAGTGACCATCAAGCTAAATGTAAGACCTGTTAAGAAAACAAAGGTAAAAATAAAACATGTTTACACTACAACGTCACCATCTAAAGAAAGCAAAATAAGTAAGTCACGAATGAAATGCGGCCCCAATATCTCCTCCAGAACATGCCAAAAATGGCTTTACTTCCTTCCACTAGGCTCTGTCTCCTAAAGACTCTATTGCATACCAAAACTGTAATAATTCTACAACCAAACTGTCAGTATATGACTTTTTTGTTTGAGCATTTCACAAGCAAACTAGAACATTCCTCTCCTCATCCCAAAATTTTGGGTTGAAGTTCTTGTGGGTGGGTTGGTGTTCCCTTCCATCCACTAGGAGTCCTGTCTAGTTCCAGGGTGGCTGCTTCAGTCTCTATGACCACTGCTAATAGGATTCTCAGTTAGAGTCACCACTACATTCTCCCAGGAGCCTAGAATTGTTCATCTCTAAATTTGAAAAAAAAAAATCATTTGGATTAATTTAAGGAATCTGTAGTTGTAATGCATACATCATGTCTCAAGAGTTCAAGTCCAAATTGTCCTGTGATACCCAGGGAAAACACAGCTGTGACACAATGGTACAAACAAACATTCCTATTCCAGAGAGGAGCCTTGTGGAAGAGAGAGGGGAAGAATAGAATGAGCCTGAGTCACAGCAGAAATGGCTGAAGAGAGGGAACAAGGTAGGAGAGGAATTGCAGAGAGAAATGAGGGTTGGGGGGGTCCTCTTTTCTGAGGATTAGGGGAGGGGAGAAGAAGGAAGAGGGAGAAAGGGTGGGACTGGGAGGAGAGGAGGGTAGGATTGGCATGTAAAGTGTGGATATACATACGTACATACATACATACATACATACATACATGGTGGAGCAGGAGGACTTGGAGGGGACACTTACTCCACAAGAACATCAACAGAGTCAACTAACCTGGGCCTGAGATGCTTACAGAATCTGAAGCACCATCCAAGGTCCATGCAATGCATAGACCGGACCTAGGCTCCTACAAATATGTAACCAATGGGAAGCTTAGTTTTCGTGTGGGAGGGTTGCTTTTCTTTCCAGTTTGGAAACTTTCAAGCTAAATTCTTTGTCGCTGTGCCAAGGATATGCATCACAATCAGAGAAAGCTGTGAGGCAAGAGGAGGGACAGTGTCTGAGGCCCCAGTGTCACATTCAAAGGCATGCTTGCAGTGACCAAATTTCTTTCCTGTGGGGTACACCTTTAGAATTTCCTTCCAGCAGCACCACATGCTGGTGGCAACTTAATCTTTAGCGCCTGACCTTTAGGAAATAAGTACACAAACCACTGTCACAGGCATACAGAGAAGTATGCAACTCCAGCTTTCAGGTCACATTATCTTACCAAGAGAGTCGGAAATAAAATGATGAACCATTGGTGAAGGTCACATCTCACGGAGCAGCCAAGCAGGAAGTATTTCAATTGCATGTGGCCACACGTGACCAGGACACCCTCCTGTTTGGTGGAGAAATCATTAAACTGTTACGGGTTATAGCAGGATGCTCAGTCTGGAAATTATTTCCGTTATTAATTGTTTTCTGTGTTCACAGTAAAGTGGTGATTTGAGATAATGACATTCTATTAGGTTGGAGACTAGAAAAGGTCTACATTTCCCTCTTCCGTCTGCACTGTAATTTACAACGAATAGCGTGGTATGTGTGGGAGTCAGTTTTCTTATCTGTAATGTGAATTTAATGCTGACTTCTTAATGACATTTTTATTAGACTTCTCCAGCTGCTGGCTAAATGACTCCAAACGTGGGTCTTAAAACAACACAACACAAATTTATGATCTTATAGTGTGAAGACACATTTTAATGGGCTAAAAAACACAATCTTGGAAATGGAGCCACTGATAAAGGTGAGAGGGAGCTAAGGTGTGGTAAGGGAAGAGTAAAGAGAATGTACTATGCACATATATAAAATTGTTAAGGAACTTACTTAATTTTAAGAAATACAAACAATGACCATGACAACAAATCCTTGAGGCAACGGCAAAGCTGCTTCTCCTCCGCAGACTCCAGGGAAGAATCTACCACTTTCTGTGTTCTGCTTGTAGAACACAGTGCTTATATCAATTGATTCATGGATTGTTCTTCAAGCTTGAAAGTCAGCAGTGGACTTGCCAAGATCTGCTTATGTAGAATGATACAGACATTTATTCTCCTGCATCCCACTTTCTTTTGTAAGAATTGTTGTAGTCATGTTGTGCCCACCCAGACAACCCAGAATGGCAATATGGTTTTCCTCTCATTTACTAATCACTTATATAAACTAGCATCTGCTCTGTTATCTAGCATACCCAAATATGTTAGGAATTATAATATCAACATGTATGGGGTTTCCATCCTGTCTACCATGATGCTACTATAGAACTTAGAAGAAGAACCAATTCCTGAATGTCTAAAAATACATCAAAGTCTCCCTCTCTCTCTCTCTCTCTCTCTCTCTCTCTCTCTCTCTCTCTTCCTCTCTCTCCATCCCTCCCTCCCGCCTTCCTTCCCTGCCATATGTGTGTGTGTGTGTGTGTGTGTGTGTCCTCTTTTATATACTCTCCATTTTATGGGACTCTATACTTTAAGTTTTTGGATTGTTCATTTGAAATTTTAATCTTAATTTGATTTACTGCATTTACTTTCATCTTATTATTTCCTGTTTTCTATCATTCAATTATTAATTTTAGCATCCTTGAGTCTTATAAAAAGCTGTCCTGTTGGACAGCCATTTTTTGTTCGTTAGTCTTCATGACTGTATATGTCATCTTCCTGAAGTCACACAGCATTCCATCTCATGACCCAACCTGTGCCCTGTATTACTGAAGAAGCATCATTTATAAGCCATCATCTTGACTATACAGAAAATACGTTCTTTTTAGCTAAGAAGCTTTTTCTTCATACTGCAAACACACTGATGGCTCTGCCTTGTGAAACACTTGAGACACTGCCTGGTGGCCCTGCTTCCTCCCTTTCACTCTGTGTCTTATGGATGACCTTTCATGATGAGGTGTTACACACTAGAGTTTCTTTTGTGTGATTTAAGACTTGTCAATGGGGGAAGAATTTTATTAACTCCATATCTGAGTGGTGTAGCAAAGTAAAGCTTTTCAAGGAATTAGTAAGAAAGATTAGCATAGGCAACTAATAAGGGAAAAGCAGCACACAAAATGACATTAATGTTAAAATGAGTTATCAAAATGCATGCAGCACAGTGAGATAAGTATATATGGGCAGCTGCATCACTCACTTGATCTATGCAGCACACCAACACAGATTGTTTGAGTGAGGAAACAATGTTCTATAAGCAAAAGTTGCTTTGATGAAAACCCATTTTTATCTTATTCATTAAGTAGTGTTCTGTGACTCAATTATCTATTATTTTTATGAATGAAAATAGAGTATTCTGTATACTATATTGGCTGTGACACCTATTAATTTTTTACTACTAACATTTTGTATCAGTGTAAATATACTGGTATTAAGTTTACTGGAAGATGTGCACAAGCCATTATGTATTGTAAATAATTCCATAGTAATGTTCTACAATACAAAGTTTATATCTAAGTAATGACAATTTTAAAAAAACATAAAATGCACAAAAAGTCAAAATGTAGTCAAGTTAATTTTTTAAATTATTCAGCATGTAGGTATAGCTTTCTCCAGTTTTATCTCCATATTTGTCATCATGCAAATAATATTCCCAGAGAAGCTTTTTCATTGCGCAATTTCCATTTGGTACCTTGGCAATATCCCACCACTATAGACTATCGCACTAACTTATGACATTCTACTTTCTTGATAAAGACAAGGTCTGTTAACTCTCCTCAGCAACGAAAGCACATCAATGTTAGTCAGAACTATGAACATGCATTCTGTAATATCATAAATAATATCAGAATAAAATTAACACATTTGGCCAATACATATTGCAAGAACTTTAAACACCACTTTCACTTATTTATAAAGGCATGCATAGCATTGCTCTATGCCATGGACCAAAAAAAAATGGAACAACAGTTTATTAAAGTTTAGATGTTATATAAGAAAATGATTTCTTTCTGTTAATGCTTCTTTTACTTGGACAAAGAGAAGCAAATTAAGATTTCCAAGCAAAATATTTTTTATATTAGCAGTTGATGTCTCTAATGTTTGTCCAAACAGCTGGTTACAAATGTCTCTGTAGGACATGGCAGTGAATACCAACTGTAGCAGTGAGAGTAAATAGCTATTAGACCCAGTGACAGAAGAGATGTTAAACACAGTGTTGATGGCTGTCAACTTGGAAGATTATTTCTTGGTAGCCTAGAAGGCCAGTACATCAAATATAAAGAGAAATTGCTCCAATTAGAACAACCTCAAATTCCCTTTGACCTTAAGAGAGATAAAGACTTAGTCACAGACAACAGTTCAAGTTGTTGGTAAGCTTGGTCAGGGGTTGATGTGGATCTTTCATTATTTGGTGTCACAATTAGCCATTGGCTGGCATGATCTAGTGAATTATTTGCTTTGTGTAAACAGGACAGTACTCATTAAACGCACTGTTTTATCTGTACAGATGACTTGGCATTCTTTGATTTAATTTATACAAAATTCTCAGTAAAAGAATACTGCATCTATCATTATATATTTGAAAACTGAGTCACAGTGATGCCAAGCCTGCTGATCACACTCACTGAATCTTGTTTACGCACTACATTAGATATTTAAGTGTAAATGTCTGATTATAACCTTTTCTTATTAAATATACTAATTCAGAAAATGTTTGACTTAAATTAAGAAATTAATATATACAAGTAAATTCTATATCGTTTAACAATAGACATCAACAAATAACTGTATAACAATTATTTGTTACATTGTGACTCTTAAAAATGTATGATACTATCACTTCCATTTTTATTGAGCCTAATCTTTTATATAGCTCATTTGTGACTGAAGAGAAACAATATGCTAACTTTATTATGTCCAGTTTTGAAAAAAATCAGTCCCTACAATTAATGACACATTTGTTAGTTATACATTTCTTATTGGATATTTTAAAATCTTAGAAAATAGTGTACTAGTAGAAAGACTCAGAGATAGAAACTGAGAGTGACAGAGAGAGATAGAAAGAAATAAGGACTTAAAGAAAGAAAAAACATATAATTTAAGAACATTCCACTCTGGGGTTTTCTATGTGTGAATACATGCCTCTCTCTCCAAGTAGATGGAAATCATACTCCTAAAACCAGTCATAGAATTCCTTCCATCTTTTTTTCTTCCTCTTTTTCTCCAATTTCCTTTGTTTTAAAATATGTTCTCTCTCCTGTTTCTCCTCTTATCTTTTCTCAGGAAAGGAAGGAAATAGTTATCTAAGATGAAAAAGAAAGCATATATTATAGTCATTTCCTTTTTCAAGTGATAATGGAGACAAGTGGTGAATTAACTTTATTTATTATGGTATACAAGAAGTACATCATTTTCAAATGCTGAGTATTATTAAAGCAGTCTTTAAATTCTTTAAAATATACAATCTTTTACTATTTGACAACTTTATAGTATATGTAAAATTTTGATTTTTAATAAAAATTCAATTGAATTACTTGATTTAATTTAGTTGAAACAACAACCTAAAGATGCTGCAGTAAGTGTATTGACTTAAAAGGAGTTATTTGTTTTTTTATTAAGTGGGCTAGGAAGATGACTCAACATTCAGCTAAAGCTCAAACCTAAAAAATTAAAGGACAACATTAATTAAGGTTAAAAATAAAGTGATGGTGGCTAATTCATGTATGTTATATATTGAAATTCAGGCATTGTGAACCTGTGTGCAAGTCTTGTTGGCTGTCAGAAGTGAATTTCTCTGCTATCTGTTAAACATCAGCTAAGAAATGACTATGAAGCTTCTTCTAGTCTATTTAGTGGTCAAAGATTGTTTTGTCATTCTAATAAATGTAATGTATGTGTTTAAGAAAACTGTTTATAGAGAGGCAGAAGTGAACTGGGAAGATCAATACTGCACTAAGGTTGGTACTGTTTTAGCATTTCTTTCAAGTGGTGATTTATAATTTTCCAAGAGCAATAGTGCAATCTTTACTTGGCCAGGTTTCCATTGTCACTAATTACTTACATTTTAAGTATAGGAAGTTTCTATGCATACAAAAATTCTCTCTAGAAATTTCATAAAATGAGTTTAAGTCAAATTATGTTGGCTACAGAGTTCATTCTAGGCAATCTATAATCATATGAAATTGTGGAACAATATTAAATTTCTGCATATTTACACTAAAGTCATAGGTGCAGCATTTCATATGAAGAAATAAAGACTTACTAAAATATAATATAAAATTATTACAGGTTTAACAGTATTTCAAAATGATAACTAATCAAATTCTGTATCTAATTTAGATAGCTTTATAAATATAAGAGAAATTAAATAAGAAAGTCAGTTTTAAAATCTAAGGAAATCAAGTGCATGCAACATAGAAGTGTAAATTAAAGTAATGGGATCCATTATACTAAAATTGTGGGGAAAAACAGCTAGTGATCAATGTTGATTAATATATAGAGAAACTGGGACACTTACACACTGTTAATGGAAATATAAGTTAATTTGCTCATTATATAAAACAGCAATATAACATCTCAAAATTCAAAATTAGAACTATGATGTGATCTGATAATCTCATATATATATATATATATCAAATCAGTATGCTCATGAGATTTTTTAAAATTTATTTATTTATTCACCTCATATTCCTACGACAGCCCCTTCCCTCCTCTGCTTCCAGTCCCACCATCCTATGCCCTTCCCCTGCCCCACTCCTCTTTGCCTCAGAAAACAGGAGTCCCCTCTACCAACCTGGAGGGAAAAAGATCATGATATCATTTCACCTCAGCACTGCTGACTTCAATATCCAAGACATGTAACTAACCTAAGCATCATGGGACAATTAATGAATAAAGAAAAATATGCATCTCACAACATACAATGAAATATCATCTAGTCTACAGCAAATGCTCTATCCTTTGGGCAACATGGGTGAACCTGTCAGGCACAGAATGACAATTAGTCATAATCTCACATATATGTGGGATTTATAAAGAAGTACAAGTGTTAGGTGTAAAGATTGACATGTTGGGTCTCTAATACTGCACATATGGAAAAATGAGGTGGTGATGGGCAAAGTCTGCAACATTTTACTGAAGCAGGATGAAAAAGCTCTAGACAGTTCATGTACAGCACAGTAACTCTAGGCAATCATAAAATATTATATAAACCTGTTAATAGAGGAGACTGAATTTTATCACCACACACACTAATATGCCCACTGTAGCAATAATTTTATAATATGCATATATTATAAGTCATATTTGAGGCTAGAATATAGCACAGTGGTAGAATACTTATATAGCATGAGTCAAAGTTCTAGTTCCACCACCAACACTACAGAAAATAAGCCAATGAATAAACGAATATTCAAATCAATACATTGTACACTTTAAATACATGGAATATTTGTTTTGTCAATTACACCCCAGGAACATGGGAAGGAACACACTCATCTTTCTATGTGCTTACTTTCACCCATTAAAATTTCTAAAGGCACTATGGATGTTCTTTAACATTTTCTGTAGAGTATACGCACACACATAACATTTTTACTGTTGCTAGTACTAATCTTGTTTGGATGTTTTTGTCTTTTGCATTGGCTAGCATCTTCAATGATCTGTATCTTTTATAATTATTTATTTATGTTACGCATTTTTTGTTTTGAGGGTGTATGTATGTATATATCATATATAACATATGCAGTGTATATAACATATATGTGGCACATATAGCATATATGTAACACATATATCTGTGCTCATATGCTAATGATATTTAATATATTATAATGTATAGTCATATATACTGTAGGCTTAAATTTTTCAAAACCTACTTTAAATCGGGTTCTTAAACACTTCAACCTCACTTCTAACCCACCGGCCAGAGGAAGGGGAGAAAGAACGTTAATAGGAAAAGAGGTTGTGGATCTTTTTAGACATAGGTTCTTGGGCCAGTTCCACTCTGCATTGTCATACCAGCAGTCCAATCCTATAAAGACCAACAAACAGCAACAGGAATCCATAGCGCTGGCATGATCCTGCAGAAACAGCAAAGGCTCCACCCAATCAGCATGAGTCAGCAAAGTGGCCAGAATCTGCCGCAGTACCACGAGAAGTTCTCTGAAACGTTTCTCTTTAGAAAGTGAGGACCAGCGAAGAAGACCAGGGAAGAGCTGCACAGAGTTACAGTGTAGCAGTGCAAAAAAGAAAAGAAAGGAAAAAGTGTTGTCCACTGCTTGTGGTTCTACTACTCATAACCCTTTGAGCCATCACCATCACGTGCTGTGTCACATGTCTGCTCCCAGCAACACATCACATGCCCTCTTATAACACAGCTTGTAGAAAACCATCACGTGACACCACTGAGTCTTCAAGGAAACCAGACACTTCCACTTCAATATATGAACATCATGTCTTGAGGGGGAGTTTATCAGAGTTGTTTACAGGCTCTTGTGGAGCTAGTACAACAACGGCTGTCTAACAGTGGAAGGTCCAAGAATCCATTCGGTCCATTAGACCGGATATCTCAGTTGGTCTTCAGTATATGCCCAAATCCCAGACTGGTAGGCTCTAATGCTGGGAAAGAACAGACTATCCAGGGAGAACGAAAGAAGCGGGCAAAGACCACAAGCTTCTTTCTTCCATGTTCTTTACACAGGCTACCAGAAGAAGCTGTGTCCAAGACTACAGGTGGATCTTCCCATCACAAAAGATGCAGACTAGAAGAGCGTTTTCCCACTTCTGATTTAACTATGGAAAACTTCCTCACCAGTGTGCCCAGTCACTTGTTTTTTAGTTAGTCCTAGACGTAGTCAAGTTGACAGTCAAGAATAACCATCACATCCATCCAGCCCACTCCGCAGCCCTATAATCCACTCCTCATGTCGCTCATAGAGTATATAAATGAAAATGAAACAATGAGATTTTAAATTTTCTAGCATGGTTAAAACAGATTTCCAAAAGCAGCCTGAAAAATTCAACTCGGAGTTCAAAGTCAGCCTGCACTTGCCTCTTATTCATGAAGCCAACATAGCTGATAGATTTTTGTTTTTTTTTTTTTCTTAATTAGGTAAGTTAATTACTTTGATTGATTATGTTTCTACATGATGACAAATAACTCTGTAAATACTGATTTCTTGTACTTGCTCTGACTGTTTGGCCAGACGGTATTTCTTGGGTCATTGGGTCTAATCATAGATTCTATAGTTTCATTCACATAAAACAGTAATTCATACTTTGATTTGGTTAACCTAAGTAATGTATTCCTTCTATATAAATCAAACAGTGAACACTAGGTATTTAATTAACTATGGTGAAACAAGACTTTCTGAACAGAGGATACGATTAGAATTAACCCAGGTATAGGAAGATCTAAAATTACTGAAAGTTCCTCTCCATTCCTTTAGAATTGTGTATATCCATATAAAATCACATTTACATATAACGTTCATGTCCAAACTGTTAAATTACTTGAATAATACCCTCTATGATTAAATGATTATGGACACTAAATTAGAAAGACTTTGTTGTATTTTTGCTATTCCAAATTAAATTAGCAATTTTATAAGCTACTAAATTAGAATTTGAAGCCCTTTACTCATAGAAGAAAAAATATAATTATAAAATAACAATAATTGACACAATATAAATTATACCAGGACATTACTTTACAATTAAATATCATGACATAAATTGACATCTTAAGTTATTGTTACATAGAGATATATTCCATTTGACTTCACATTTTTTCTCTCTCACAGCCTGCCATAACAGATTGAAATTCAGTTCAGCTAGACTGGAAAAGAGTTCTCTATCTCTTCAAACCCTAAGCCATCTTTAAAACGTTAAAAGTGAAGAGTGATTTGATTTTGTGTGCTGTATTTTTGGTAGATCTCAGGAATTACTAGGGAGGAAAATTAAATAATTTCTTAATTTAGTGGCTAATTAATCATGGTCATAATGTATCCATTGTTACATTTCTACTTAGAATAAAAACTTGCTATTTAAATTTATGAATATTTTAAATACATAATTAATTAAAATAATCACATTAGGGAATCTGCATGTTCTTCTAAGAAGTTATAATTTACTGAATGAAAATATCAGTACCAGGAGTGGGATATCAGCCAGTGAGCTGTTAGTTTAGAACACTGTAGCAACCACCCAAAACAATATATACTATAGCTATTAGTACTGATTAGACACCAAAACCTGATGTCAAGACCATATTGCTGATGATACCAACAATACACTTGTATTCAGAGCACAGAGAAAGGAAACTAGAGCTTAGAAGGAAGCTCTCCCCCTCCTGGCTAACGGTCGTACTGTCACAACAAGCTATGTGGTTTGCTGGGGGAGAAAAGGCATCAATAGTTTTACCCAGTTGTGAACCCACTGAAAAACAATATAACCTATGTGGCAATTTGGACTCTTTGTGGGATAACAACTTTATGATTACATTTAAATCCCACTCCACAGGCAGAAACCATGCTTGATATTGTAAACACTATCAAGAATCATGGCTAGACAGGTAATATAGACTGTATTGGAAACCTATTACTGTTGTTTTGCTAAATAGACATAGCATCAAATTGCCTCCTTAATGCTCATCAACCAGTGGCGTCCTCATTCTTCCCCTGCTTTAGGTAGCAGTTAAGGCAGAGATTCATAACTCGTCAGAATTCCTAGATTGAGTAAAGGTATAGAGTTCAGTTCTAAGGAAGATGTCTATATCATCACTCTAATACTGAGATAACATCATAAAATAGGGTTTGAAGCAATTTAATAACTAAAGAATAGAGATATATGTTGCTAAAACAAGTGAATAAAATAATATTCTGGATATGTAATGGCCCTGTCAACAGTTCATCAATTTGGTACTAAGCATACAAATTCTACTCCCTGGCCCCCACTGGCATGTTCTCAGATCATAATGTAAAACGTATTTAGTCCAACTTCAAAAGTCCCTAGTCTTAAATGTCCAACGTCTCTTCTAAAAGTCAAGGCAATCTCCTTAACTGTAACCCCTGTAAAACCAAAATCAAAACTCAGATAGATCACGTACTTCCAACACACGATGGCATAGAACGTACATTGCAAAATTTCAAAGGGAAAAAAAAAAAAAAAACAGATCATAGTGAGAAAATACTAAATCAAACCAAAAGTGAAAACCAGCAGGGCAGACTTCCACATTCTGCATCGGGGCGTGTCGAACAGCAAAACACTCTTCTGATCTCTTAACTCCTTGCAGCTTTGTTGACTGCGACATATTTCACTCTCTTGGGCTGGTTGGTTCTACACCCAGTCTGCCCCTCTTCTTGGTAGCTATCCCACAACTTTGGTGTCCCAAACAAAATCTAGGCTTCACCATCACAGCTTCATGCAGTGGGTTCTCTGGGCCTCCACAAATGTACTCCCTCGCCACTGGCCTGGCCTGAGTGGTTTCCTTAACCAGAGATGGAGATCCACAGCCACTTTACTCCAGGAACCTTCTTGCCTGTAATTAGAACCACATGGTCAATGCTGCCAGATTCTTCTAATGCTGGGGCTAGGAGCTGAGCCCTCTTGGAACTGGCACTTGCATAAGCTTCTCATTGTTAGTGGTTTCCTTTGAACCTCAAGCATTTCTTTAATTCCTTCTCACAAATTGAAAGCTTATCTGGGTGGGGTCTTGCCTTGAGGTCACTACTCCTTTTATTCCCTTTAGCCTCGGGCTTTTGTTTAAACATTTTATCCCCTTGATCACAGAACTTGGTTCCAACATAATATTTCTTGGATTTTCTGTTTTGTCTTAGTCTGGTTTTTTTTTTTTTTTTTTTTTTTTTTTATCTCCTCATACTGTACGTTTTCAATTTCCCTTTGCTCTGCTTGCTTCTTTTCACTGTAGATATACAAAACAGTGATCGCTAATAAGCAAGTGACATAGCTAATACTAGGCTGTTCCGAAATCTCTACTGCCAATTCATAACTCTTCAATTTAGCCTCGAGCAGATTTTTAGGTCAAGGGCAAAAAGCATCCCTATTCTTTGCCAAAATGTCACAAGTACAGTCTGTAGGCCAGAAGCCAATACTTTTCCCCTACAAAGCCTCTTGAGCTGGGCGCTTACAGTCCACACTGCGCTCAACACCAGTGTCTTCCTTACCCCTACTCAGATGGCCCTTTAACTCATACCTGCTTTTCTAGTACAAAGTCCCAAAGTCTTTCCTATTTCTCCAACCAGCAGCATGGGCAAGCCTGTCCCAGAAATACCCCAGTCCCAACTACTCATTTCTGTCTTAGTTACTATTCTATTTCTGTGAAGAACCACTATAACCATGGCAACCTTAATAACAGAAAGTATTTAGCTGGGGGCTTGTTACAGTTTCAGAGGATTAGTCTATGATCATCATGGGGATACGCAAATAGGCATGGCACTAGAGCTTTACATCCTAATCTGCAGGCAGGAGAGAGAGAGAGAGAAAGAGAGAGAGAGAGAGAGAGAGAGAGAGAGAGAGAGAGAGAGAGAGAGACTAGTCCTGGCATGGTTTGAAATCTCAAACCCTGACTCAGCAACACACCTACAAAAAAGCCAAACCTTCTAATCTTTCTGAACAGTTCATCAACTGTGAACTAAGTGTGCAAATATATGAGCCTATTGGGACTACTCTCATTCAAATCACCATAGTAACGGACTATAACATGAAATTGTGACCCTAATAATTTCTCTCTCTCTCTCTCTCTCTCTCTCTCTCTCTCTCTCTCTCTCTCTCTCTCTCTCTCTCTCTCTCTCTATCTCTCTATCTCTCTATCTTTCTATCTCTATCTCTATTTCTCTTTCATTTCTTTGGTTAGCTATTGAATAGTTATATACTGGTAATTTGAAGTTCTCTGAAAACTTTAATTCCTATTCTTTTCCTGATTCAGCTATGTTTTAAGATGTTTGTATGCAGACATAATTGTCAGGTAAATAAAGCAACTGCAATATTTATGTTGAAAATCCTATGAGCCAGTCTAAAGTAAAAATAGTTTTTGTCAAACATGCTATCTACTTTATTTTCTGTGTCCTCAAAAAATGTTATTGCCATCGTGCAGGCCTCAGACACACTGAAATTGCATTCAGCACGTAAAACCAGGAGCCTATGTGAACTCTGTAGAGTGACAAGTCTTCACAAAATAAAATTCCTGGATTTGGAGGTAAATTTAAGGGACTGTAAAATCACACACCAGGAAAATCTAGAGCACATCTTGGCTATCATCAGAAGTATTCCAAAGTGTTACAAAAATGAAATAGTGTCAGCATTTAGCATCTCTAATACATTCCTTTACTGCAGGCAGCTTTGGAATAGCATTAAAACCACAGGGTCGGCCTTGTCATGAGTTGCATTTTATCAGCACAAATGAGGGTTATTTTTTTCCATACAAATTAGAGCGATTATTTCAATTCAAGCTGTGCTAGCTCTGAGAAGAATGATTGTACATATATTATTCAAAAAGGAAAGAAGAAAGAACCGAAAAAAAGAAAAGATCACAGTGGGATTCCACCATGCAATGCTTACTTCTGTTTGTGTTTTTTAATCTGGCTACTTAGCAGTGATTTATCACTCTCTTACTTCCACACTTTGTGAATTCAGAAAGCCTGTGCTTAGCATGTTTATAATGAAAGATACTCATAATTTTATTCTGTATTGGGATTTTAAGAAAGCTGTATCCCCAGCCAGACACCAATTAGAAGCTGCTACTTGTAAATTTAGAATGCATTAAATAAAAATTTTAAAACACTGCTCACTAAGGTTCCACAGAGTTCAACATCACACACACACACACA
>OU015747.1:38344852-38431740 GCA_907169655.1 Acomys percivali | reverse complement strand
TGTCAGAACTCTCTAAGATGCAGCTATCTTACTAAGGTCCTTCAGGTGATAATCTAAATACAGTTGTCTTTAAAACATTAAGATAAAAAAATTTGGACTTTTCCATTTGAATATCAGTGGTATCCTCACTCTTTGTGAAGTGGCAGATACTCAAATTATTCCATCTGAGGCTTAACTTATTGAAGGTGCCCTTCAATCAGGTGCTATAAATTATATTGAGTATGAAAGAAGTTGCAACATGAATATGCATAAATCATTAGAAATACAATCTGTCTTTTCGATATGAAATAGCTTGAGTTAAACTATATAACCATATTTTAAGATAGAACAGAAATACAGAAAAAAAATTCTACTAAGTGGATAATAATGACATTATCTTTAAAAAATTCCTCCAAAACTGTTAACAATATATTTCACAGAGAAAAGATGGTAATTATTGCTATATTAAATTAGAAAGACTAGATTAGAGGAGTATGACTAAATGTGTTATAGAAAGGTTTAGTGCATTATGAAGTTATAGATTTTAGTTATAAGACAAATTAAGCAATGGAACAGTTGGCCTGAGAAATTCATTTTCATCATGTAAAAGCTGGCTTCAGTTCTAGGAAAAAACTTATGGAAAGCTATTTTAGAGAACATAGTTTACCAATTTGCCAAGGTTCTTGTTTTAAAAAAAAAAAAACAAATAAAAGACAGCCTTGGAGATTTCTTTGTACTACCACAAAATATATAAGCTAGTTAAGTAAATTTGATATTTAAATTAGCAAATCTCAAAGTTCTTTCTACTTCCTCCTAAATGTTTAACATGGCTCTAGAAAGCAAGAATTAAATGAGAGAAATTGGCTGTTTGAAATAACACTTTTGCCATAGGGAAAACATTGTAGCAATATTATTGGTATGCAAAATATTATAGCAGAAAGCAAAGTGATCCACAACCCAGAGACAATTTTGTAATAGAAAAACTGTGTAGATGGTAGAAATCAATAGAGTTGCTCATTCAAATTCAGTGTTAAAATATTTTTATATATACAATAATGTTACACAGAAAGAAGAGCATACTATTTAAAAGAAGATAAAAATGAAATAGTTACTACTAAAGAAAATACCAAGCTGAAATGCTTAGAATCTATCTGAGCTCAGTCATTCCCCACTTTTTGAAAAAGAATACTACTAGTAATCAGTGCAATGGTTTAGTGTGATGATACAATTAGCAAAAGAATTTGAGACCTTGAGATGAAAGGAACAGAAATATAAAGTGGAATATTTTAGAAATTAATGTCATAAGGTAGATTATATCTTAAGCAACATAAAGTTTTGGTCACAGACACAAAGTAGCATATAATTTGAATCTTTACTGCTTCTAGAAGTTAGGTGCTCTTGAAAGTATTGCATATGAAAGATAAGGACATATGTGGTGTCCATCTGCAACAGACACGTGAAGGAAGAAGTAAAAATCTAATTAACTGGTTCATTATAACTGCAAAAACACCGAGTAATCCAGAATATTTCCCAATTTGGTCCTTGGAAAGACCCTTGCTCATACCCTTAAAATCCTCTTTGTTCTACAAGATAATACTGACACAGGCTTGGGGACTGGAACACGGGCATGTGAATCAAAGGAAAGATATATGGTACAAAAAAGAAAATTTAAATAGAGGATCTAATACATCTTAGAAATCAAAAAAGGGCATAAATCAGACACTGAAGTATAAAAGAGTAATAGAAAGTAAACGGGGTGGATTTTTGTAAGCAGAAAAGAAACTTCATAAGCAAAGGCCATGAACGGAGGGCATCTTAACATACATAATAGCTATTTTTCCAAGGAGACAACTTATAAAGAGAAAAGCTATATTTTTGCCTCACAGTTTTGGATATTTCCATCCATGGTTGATTGTCCCCATTGCTTTGAGTCAGGCGGCCATTGTCGAATGACAGGGGCATGTGACAAAAGAAAATTGCCCAACTCGGAGACAGAAAGTGAAGAGAGAGAAAGAGAAGAAGGCCCCACAATTCCATTCAAGTCATGCCTCAGGACCAAAAGTCCTTCCAGCTTTAAAAGGTGACACCACTTGTCACTACCTTTTAGGAATCAAACTGGCTTCTAGGGGATACTTAATATCAGAGGGTATTAGACACAAAGAAAGGTGAGTCAGTCCTGGCTGAGTATAAAAACTGTAGGCAAGTGCAAGCAGCTTAGTCTGAGGATCCAGGCGGCACAGAGGTCACAAAGATTTCCAAGCCAAAGTCACATTAGAAATATCACAGTTGATCTGAGAATAAAGCAAAATGACCCAAAAGTGTCAAGCAAGAAAACAACACAGAGATTTTATTTATGTGTTCAAACAGAATTCATCATCAAAACTGCCGGAGACTTTGCCAGAAGTTTCTACTCGAGTGACAGGGTAGAAAAGGAAATCCCAGGCTCAACTGAATTGTGAGGTTGGTATTTGAGGGCATTTTTCAACTGAAAGGAGAGAAATGTAGTAACAGAAATATTTAATGTTCTCTATATCTTGAGTTGAATTTGTGCTACAAATGCAGATCTTGGTCCCTGCTCCCTTGACTCAAAATTCAAGACAGTGAAGAGATGTGTTAAAATATGGTGGGCCCCGTTCTGAAAGTATGAATCTGTGTATGACAGACAGGGCCTGGAAGACGGTTGTTCAGTGAGTAAACTGCAGGACTTAGGCTAGGTGACATGTTGTCAGCTTGCTAAAAGTCTAAGACACAAAGTGGGCTACATGTGAGGAAAGCATAGTTACACATGTATTTCCCTTTCTTAAAGAAGCAGCTCAAAGACTCTTTAGTCCTCTGCTATTAGGTAAATATTCTAGATAATAATTTTAATGCTCTATGACTAATGTAATACAGCATTGAAACTCGGTGGCTCAACATAATCCAAATCCATTTCTCGTCCAGAAGTCAAAACTGTATAATCGTTTCCATAGGGTTAAACAAGGTAGGTACAGGAGAAAATATTAATTTTCAACTTCTAGATGCTTCCAGTATTCCTTTGCTCCTCACAATGTTCTCACATCACCATTGGGAATGGGTCTGGTGGTTTCAAGAAAATGAATATACAATCCAAAGGATCTGAGCAAGGTAAGATGTCTTACTTCTGCACAAGGGTGCATGGCACCAGCTAAGCAAGCAAGCACACCCAGGCTGCACCTGGGGCTTCATTCCTCACAAAAGTGGTCCTGTGCCTGGCCCTGCACAGTCAGTCCTTGCTTTACATTTTTTTGAAGGACTGGCTAACACCGTTTCTAGGAAAAAATGAAACTTGAGACTATCTTCTGCTTTTAAGAATTTCTGACTTAGATAATTTAAAATTTTTTGCCAAATGTCTTCTTTATAGTTATTACAGAGTTTTGTCTTATTTAACAATTTGATACAAGAGACTGCGTTTTATTTACATTTCCAATATCAGTTTGACTCTTCTCTTTCCTGCTTTTAAAAAAGGCCGCTGTAATACCCCTATATCCTACAGATTTATTCAGAATATCCCTCCCTCCAGTCCATGGTATTTTTGTGTCCTCAGAAATCCTGCCTTGTCTCCTTCAAGGTAATATTTTCGCAGGCCTGGGTATGAGAATTTGGACATCTCAAGCTAGGAGAATGATTTTGCCATTCATTAAGGAACAGGCTCAAACCAGAACAAGAATATGGATCTCTGTAAGGGAACTTTATCAGCATCCAACCCTCCCTTCACAGAAAATAAGCGAAACGAAAAGTGCCTACAGCAACTGGGGACATTAGGAACATGAATTCTCTGTGAGTTCCAAGTGAAGGATGCAAGGATCAGCTCTGGTCTTCTCCTCTAGATAACGCAGACCTTGCCTTCTAATGTTACCATTCAACACGTATTTACTTAGTAATTCATCCACTGCAGGTGCTGGTTTCTCATGAAACATGTGTTGGTGTTGTTGGGAGGGAAATACAGTAAAAATAAATGTATACACTGTGAAAAGCAGCAGAATAACCTTTACAAGAAAAGATATAGACTAGAACAACGTGAAAAGGAAGAGTGGATGAAGAGGGATTGGAGCAGAAACCAAATAAGTCACAAGGGAGCTGCTTGAATAGACTCAGATGGGGGCAGGGAAATAAGAAAGAGAACAGATAACATCATCATTGGATACTCAGGACAGGGACGATTTAAAGCAATTTGGAAGGAAAGAAAAGGAAAGGGATATTTAGAAGGGAAAATGTTAGGAAAGAGGCCTAGTCTGATCACAAAAGTTAAACCTTTTATTTTAACTCTAAGGCTATGAGAACAATAATATATCATCCAATTTATATCTTAAAAGGAAACAGTGGTTTAAAGCTATCAAAGAGTCCCTAGGACAAGTAAAATTGTAAGTATTGTAGAGTTTGATGTCATAGGAAGTAAGGATATGGTACTTGAAAATTATAATATGGAAAGCTAAAGAAACAAGGTTTTTTTAATATTTATTAATGCTGCTTTAACAAAATTCCGTACAGGGAGCATTTTTTTAATTCAATAGAAAATCCCATGGTTCTAGGTGTAAGAAAGTCTGAGTTCAAGTTAGTAGGAAGACTGAAATCTGGAATTTAGTGAAGGTCTTCTTCCATGATGGGGCATTATGGCTGATGAGACAAGAGAAGTTGTGTTCTACACAGGGCAGAAATTCTGAATGTTCAAAAGTGTTAAACCTTTGACCTCAAAACCATTTTAAAAGGATTCTAATCTCACTTAAGAGGTCTCCAGAAGACCATACATTTTGATAATTTTGACAGTATTGTCTACGTATTACTGGAAAGAAGGGTATATTCGTCTTTACCTCTGTCCATTGTTCAAGGAACTCTGTTTCTTTACCAATTCTCAGGCCCAAAGAACATAGCCACTGGCATCAATGACCCCATATACAAAGCGAATTTGGCTTCTACCCTTTCCTTCTTACCTGAGGTGATTGAATCAACAAACTCATACTAGAAAATCATCTTCTTTACCACAAAAAGTCCTGACAGTATTTGGTCATGCAGTCATCATCCTGAAAAAGAGTGCCTTCGATGCCTTAGATGCCTTACAAATAGAAAGAGATCACTGAAATGTTCTGTTGCTTTGGTTGTGTGTGTGTGTGTGTGTGTGTGTGTGCGCGCGCACACGCGCGCACACACACACAAACACGCTCCATTGGAAATAAAAATAAATTTAAGACAATGTCTTTGAAGACAATAACTATGTGTCTTTTCAGAAAATACACAAAAATACCTTCAATTTACATTTGTAATAAAGATCCACTTATTCCTAACTATGTACATTGGTCACCATAATTGCAATATAATAAAAAGGTATAAAATTTTGTCATTAAATAGGAAAAAATAAAAGAAATTAATAAAATGATATGTGTGAAATGTTTAATAAATGAAAGAAAAAACTTTTAGAGGAACCAGAAACTCAAAACTAAAATCAAATATAAAAAACAATTCAACTATTTATTTCTAGTAATTTTCTAATTCAATATGTTCTAAGAAAGCAATAGAAAATTAATGACCATTATGTCTGGAATGTATCATGGTTTATTTTTACTTATATTTATCACTTTAATTCAGCTTTTCTTTTCACTTAATACATATGCTGCACATATAAAAATGAGTTTTGCTTTCTACTGAAGCCTTGGAAAGATGGGGAAATGATTGTTCTACAAATACAACAAAGAATATTGTAATGTCTACAAATGAAATGGTCTTGAATATACCAGATAGCTCAAAGTTACCTGAAATCTGAATATGGTAGTGCTCTCTGAGACAAATGAAGTCTGAGTAATGGAACACAAGAACTTTTCCAAGTCTAGCTTACATCTCTGTTGCTATGATTCAACACTGACTGTCTTAGTGTTTTCTTACTGTGAAGATACCATGACCAAGACAACTCTTATAAAGAAAAGTATTCAACTGGGGGTTGCTTACATTTTCAAAGAGTAAGTCCATTATCATCATTAGAAGCATCTTGGCAGGAAGATATTCATGGTGCTAAAGCATAGCCTAGGAGCTTTGCATTGTGATCCAGAGAGAGAGAGAGAGAGAGAGAGAGAGAGAGAGAGAGAGAGAGAGAGAGAGAGACTGACAGACTAACAGACAGAGATACTGAACCTCAAAGCCCACCACCAGTGGCACACCTCCTCCAACAAAGACATACCCACTCCAACAAGGTCACATCTCCTAATGTTTCAAAACAGTTCATCAGCTAAGACTGATTATGCAAATATATGAGCCTATTGGGGGGGGGCGGCATTCTTATTCAAACCACCACACTGACAAAAGGCAACTTGAAAGAGGAAGTGTTTGTTTGGCTGACATGTTATCAAGGGAAGCCAAGGCAGATGATCTAGGTTGAAACCTGGAGTCAGGGATTAAAACAGAGACTACAGAGCAATGCTGCTTACTGGTTTGCTTAAGCTCATTTCTTATAACAGTTCAGGCCTACTTGCCCAAAAAAGTACTATTCATAGTGGATTGTGAGCTCTTAAATCAGTCAAGAAAACACCCACAAACATGCCCACAAACATGCCCACAAACACTCTGTTGGAGACATTTCCACAAATGAAGTGTGTACTCCCAGGGTCTGTCAAGGTAACATTTGAAACGACAAATGCCATGTCCACCCTTTGTGACCTTTAATATACAAACAAATCAGTTTAACCTATAGCCTTTCTATTCTTGCCTCCAAGATTGCTTGTTAATATGCTAGTATAAATACGGTACAACTTAAATAGTCCCACAGTCTTTAAAGATTCCAATGCTTTAAAAGTTCAGTATCTCTTCAAATTATCCAAAGTCTTAATTGTGTGCCTCTGTAAAATCACAAACACAATAAACCTTTTTCTTACTCCCAAAGGAAAGAATGAAAAGATAAAACAATCACACTTAAGCAAAAACTAAAGTCCTGAAGTATAGCTCAAATGATGTAGCTCAATGTCCAGCATCTTGGACTTACACATGGTCTTCTAGACTCCAGAAAGCTTGAGCAGCTCTACTTTTCTGGTTTTACCAAACATATTACGCACAGCTTGCTTTATAGATTAGGCAAACTCCACTCCCCACCTGCTGTTGCTCTTGATGGACATCCTACAAAACTGATGTCCCTAACATACCGGTATTCCCACCACAGCTGAAACTGTGCCTTTCTTCACCAATGGTCTCTGGCCTTTTGTGCTACAGGAAGTCGGCTTCTCTCTGTGAGCCCTCCAATCCACAGTTTCCAACCTATCCAAACCTGTACTAAGTGGGAAATTCTTATACAATGCCTAGTTGACTTCAGCTTGAGATGCAGCCTTAATCCCACTGAACCACAATTTCTGTGTGCTAACCCTCAAAAATTACTTCCCAAGATGTTTTATCACAATGATGTTGGTCTCTTCAAAATCAAGATGATTTTTTCAGTTGCAATTCACTACTATCCATTGTCCCAGTAAAAGCCTAATTTCTAAAAATTCCTAATCCAAAATATCACATTATTATCCCCGATATATTTGCTTTTCTCAATAATCTCACAAGCTATTATTTTCATTGTTTGCAGCACTCTTATCCTCCAAGCTCTCAGAGAGCATCACACTAAGCTTTGACCATTCTATGGCTTTTCCAGCCCTATATTCCAAAATCCTTCCATAAGCCTCTCCATACAAATGACATGGCTAAGTCTGATGAAATGATATCCGACTTTTAAAAGTCAAATTCTGTTTTAATTTGCTTCCTGTTGCTGTGATAAACATCATAACCAAAAGTAAACTGGGAAAAAGAAAAGGTATACTTAGTGGCTTACATGTCCACTTTACAGTCCACCACAGAGGAAAGTCGGGGCAGAAATCCGGAGATGAGAACGGAAACACAGATCATGGAGGAAGGCTGATGACTGGTTTCTTCCTCAAAGCTTGCTCAACTCCTTTTTATTTTTCTATCAGAGCCCACCACTCTGGGGATTATACCACACACACTATATACCGTCACACTTCAGTTAGGCATATGAAAATATGATACAAATAACTCTACAGGCCAATCCAGTGAAGGCAGTTCTTCAGTTGAGGTTCCCTACTCCAGGGATGTCAATTTGATAACCAAGATTAGCCATCACAGGAATGTTCTCAAAGAAAAGTGATATCTGAGTGCTCACATATTGGGGCAAATGATGTTGAATACCATTATCTGAAATGTGTGTTGACTCACAAGACTTATTTTAGGCTAAGAGTAGAAAAGAGAATCTTGGAAGCTGTAGACACACGGAAATTTATGTCAGCCTTCCAGCCTTTTCCATACATCCCTCACACACAAAAAGGATCGCAAAATGACACAAACTTGCCTTTGATCATGTAAGTCTGACAGAGGAATAGCATGTGTTGTTACAAAAGCACAGAATTTCAGTATGTTCTTTCATATCTGTGTGTGTGTGTGCAGTACATAACAATAACCCAGAAAATTACAATTATGAAACACACACACATATACACAATCAATCAATAATATCAACTATTTTAACAATGAACTAACCCAATAATATCACTCTGCATTACTTTTAGTAATACAAATTAATTCAAAATTTGAACATATTGGTGATAAAACTCAGTGTCATCTGTAAATGGTATTTACAGTATTTAATTTTATACTTATGCAAAGACACCTAGAAGTTTCAAGTAAAAACTTTCTAGAAGAAAAATGGCTAAAGTGTATTTTCAGACTTCCTTGTACTAATATCTACTGGGCTACTGTGACGGAACTGGGTAGGTCAGGGTTTTACTGTAGCGTACTAAAGGAGAGAAGATAGTGACCCTATAAATCTGCACTACAGATCTCACTGTGAAGAGATCTTCACAGTTTATTCAGTTTCACTTAAAGTCATATTTTATAACCTTTCAGAAACAGTCTGCATGACACAGTATCTGAGTAGAAATGGTCTGATGGATCTCAATGGCCATACACCATATAGGACAGCAGTAACAATAGGCTACCTAATCTTTAGAATACATGCTTTCTCGTTTATGTAATAGAGATTAAGGAAAAGAAAAAATAAAAATAATTTCTGCCTTTCCTTGGCAGCTATATGTCGAGTCCCAGCCCCCAGGAAAAATAGAATCAGGGTTCACCTGAAAGAGGGAGTGGGGATTGAAAGTAGGATACAGAGATGCAAGAAATAACAAATCAAGTCAGGAAATTTCTAATCAAGATTCACTTTATTGCCAACTAACAGGAACCTATATAAAGCAAGGTCAATAGGATTTATTTTAATCTCATTCACCCTAGCCCCTGGGCAAGAATACAATAGCCTAAATCGCTCTCTGTAGAACTTCCTAGCTCTGAGCAGTTCCTTGTAAGAACTTCCTAGATCCTCTGGTTGGTTCCAAGTTGAGACTTCTCTACTTTTTTCAAAGGTAAATAGTCCAAGGATAGCCTAGAACACAAGACCTCATGGTGAGGTAAAGGTCAGCAACTCGAAGGTCACAGCATACAGCCTAAGCACAGGATTTCTGACATGGTAGAATTTGGCACGGGTTCCCACAGCTATATATTGAAAATATATTCTAGGTAACACACTTGGGTTTCAACCTTAAACCTCATGTATGGCAGGCAAACGGCACTGCACTGAACCCTCAGCATAGTCAAACTCCTTCTTCCTGCCTCCCTGCCTGCATGCATGCCTGTCTGTCTGCTTGCCTGTCTGTGTTTCTGTCTAACTCTGAGTTACAACAGCTGTCTGTCTGTCTCACCCTCTATCTAATCCTAACTTTACTATGGTGACTAGTGATTTAAATTTGGCACAAGAAGTTTTTGACAGCAAAACACCTAAGAATGTAGTGACAGTATCCAAAGAAGTAAAAACTCATAAGAAGCAAAACAGAAAAAGAAAAAAATTGTCTAAGAGTCATGGAAATAATCCAGTTTGAATGGATTGGAGTGTGCATTGTGATTAGATGGTCTGTTTTGTACAGGAGGGAAAGGAGCCATGTGGCACCAGTGAAGGCTGTGAGTGTCAGGTGGGCATCAGGGAAGATGGGATGACCTTGCTCTGAGATCTCAACATCTCCCTTAGGAACTGGACTTGCTAGGAACTTCAGGAGCTGTGCCACAATTCCAGGGCTTCTCCTTGGAAAACGGCTGGCTCTCCAGAGAGCGAGTCTGCTGTTCAATCCGGTCCTGTCTGGCTTCGACTCATGAGCAAGCTTATGGGAAAAGAAATTTCTCAACCGGATCAATCAATAGAAACACATCACTCTCCACTGTGAGGACGGTAAAAATAGAATCTAAAATTTAGGCTTCGGGACTCTTGGGAAGAGAAACATACATAAGAAAGAGAAGTGTTTCACGTTGAATTCTGATACCTGACATTTAGACCTGAAAAGTGCACGGAAATGGCAGCAGAGTCGAGAAACGAAGAGAAGGAAAGGCTCAGAGGGAGGAGAACCATTATAAGGCTCCGTTTATTTCTCTTCTCCTTAAACTTTGACATTTTAGATATGAGAAAATGTCTCTGACCTTTTTTGGGACAGGCGTCTAGGGGTAAAGAACTTTGCATGAACTTAACATCTATGCATCTTTTGTCAGCCGGTCAGAACTGGTTTACTGTTCCTTGTCACCTGTGAAGACCCATGCTCCCTGCAGGAGACCTTTCTAGAGTGAGGACAGGGCACAAACACCAGTCCTTGGCAAGAGAGTGTGTTTCGTTCAGGTCCCTGATGTTCCTTCAAAAGTAATCCAAGTGCCTAGCACCATGCCCTGGCCTTTGCTTATCCACCCTGACCCCACAGTGACCTCATCTTTACATGAAAGAAAAGTTGCATCCACTTAACATAAACCCATTCTTTAGAAAATCCAAGCCCTTGAATGAGAAACAAAATCTTACAGAGACCTCAATTCACATGCCAGTGTTTTCGAAAGAAACAGTGGATGCCACAGTACCTTTTCGGGAACTGCTTTTGGTGTAGGTTTAAAAATCTAATTTGTGTTAGAGTAGGTAAATGGGGAAAATGGTCTTATCATTTTTAATTAAAATGTAATTACATCATTTCCCCATTTTCCTTTCCTTCCTCCAGCTCCTCTGAATTCCCCTCTCTCTAATTATTTCTGTGCCTCCTTCTCCCTGCTCATTCTCTAACTGATAGCTGCTTTTTTTGTTATTATTACAAACACACACACACATACGTGTACACACACACACACACACACACACACACACGCATTGGCAACCCTGCTTTTGCTTTTTGATATGGATATGGTTTCAGGACTGACCACCTTACATTAGAGAACCAATTAAGAATTTCAGCCTGGGAAAAGACAATTCTCCTTCTCTCTACAGTCATTGGTTTCCTGTAGTTCTCTTTCTAGAAGTAAGACCCTAATGAGGTTTTCTCTTTTCTATGTTAGCATGTCTATTAATACTGTTGCTTGTTCAGGTCTTTTTTATGTAGCCATTCCTAAGAAAGACTACTTCACAACGGACATCTAGGTGTTCTTGCTTTTATAATCTTTACACCCTTTTTACCTGGAATGTTTCCTGAGTTATAGATACAAGAGATGAGACTTATATGTATCGATTGGGGATGAGAACACCATGGTCTGAAATTTCTGCATTGTGTCTACTGTGATTTTCTATTGTGGTCCCCATTTGCGGTAGAGAAGTTTCTTTGATGAGGAGTGATAGCCACACGTCTCTGTTAGTATAAGGTTAAGATTTAGGATATAGTTAGAAATGATGCTAGTAAGCAAAGTGCTGGTAATAGATGCTCTTTTAAGATCCATGAGCTTGCTAGACCCAGATAGTTGGCTGGATTTCTAGTATTAGACATGACTTCCCTCCTCTTAAGTGAGCTAAGTCCAATTAGACAGCCCTTCCTTATCATTAACATATGGATGACACTTATTGTACTTTTATGAATATCTTGCCCTACTGGTCATTTTTGTGGTTCATAGGTGTAACACCATGGTAAGACTATTCATTGCTCCCCTTCCTTGGCCTTTTGCATAGTATTTTAGGGCACAATAGAAGCTAGATGGCAGGAAATGGGCTTTCAGTCAATAATAAGTCTTGTGTTCTAAATATTTAATATATTCAATAATGAGGGATTACATTTAACCTCTGAAACTCAACCAATGGCAATTGCAATACTCTATTATGTTTTAAAAGTCTACCCTGAAAAACCATTCCAGAAGATTCCCATTTCTGATGCCGGGTACGTGGTTTTTTGTTAGTATGTTGTTCTTGTCTGGAGCCTGTTTTAAAAATCCTGAATGCTACAATATCCATTAACACACACACACACGTACACGTGCGCACACACACACACGCACTATGCACACATGCACACACAATGTATTGTCTACAATTTCAGTTAATATGAAATGAGATCCCTTTAGGCCTATTAAACTTCTCCAGAGACACTTGCTCATCAATGTTCATTGTCACACCATTCGTAATAGGAAATTGTGAGAATGTCAGTATAGAAGGAATAAAGGACAAATAATATCAAGTATTTTGGAATAATGGTCTCTTGCCCTAGTATGTTGTGATCCACTGCTTGAGATGATAGTATGCTGAGTAACTTAGTCCTTAATAACTAGTTATTCTCAAATTACCCTGCCAAATATATTTATTTCCTTCAATATTTTTGCTCCAGTTTCTCTAAACATTCTTTGATGCGCTCTTCTGTCTTATTATAGATTCTTCAAAAGCTTGTATTTCCAAAAGATGTCTGTGTAAGCCTTCCCCTCTGTATGCTTGTTCACAATTTGACTTTGCCACATTTCCATCCAAAGGTGGATCTGCAATCTTTTCTCTTAAATGTGATTTATCTTAAATTACTCTTGATGCCTGTAATATGCATATGGCCTCTTGTGACTTCAGCATTAATCATAAAAGGCAATTCAGCTTCAACAAAGAAGACAGGATATTATATAATGATATCATGAAGAAGAGTTGTGCCCCATATTGTGGAGAGGCACAGATAGCAGCGCCCCTGCTGCTTCCCCGGAGCAATGCACCCTTGAGTGAGCCCCTTATGCGCATGCCCAATGGTATGACGCTCAGTGGCGCGATTTGGCACCAATTATGAATGACAATGTGGCAGGCTCTGATTGGAGCGGTCGCACTATAAAGGCTTTCTGGGTGCGGTCCTCGGGGTCACTCCGTTATTCAAGAATCCTGAGTAAACTGCCACAAGAAGAGTTCCCGGTGTTGGTGTCTTTCCTGCTGGTCGGGGGCGGCACCGACACCATATTTTATCAGAAAAAGTGTAGAATAACCCAAAGAGACACCACGACACATCTCCTGGGATAGCAAGACAAATTCTGTCAAGGATGTGGAAAAAGGAGAAAGTTCATTCATTGCTGATAGAATGCAATGGAATAGAATCTGGAGGCTTACTAAGCACATGTTACCATATATTCCAGAAGTTGACAATTTATAGCCATATATGGATATTCACACCAGTTTTATTCAAAAGTACCAAAAGCCAGCTGTGATTGAGGAGCACAAACTGTAGGGCTTCCAACCAATGGAATTTTACTTAGCACTGATATAATTGGACAATCAAGGCACGAAAAGAAAAAGAACGTAAAACTTTTTGAATGTCAAAGTAGTCCATTTGTGCTACATGACATTACTAATATTAAATATGTATTTCAAATTAAACACGCTGACTGGGAAGGAATGAAGACAGAGAAAAATAACCTCATGGATACCAAGAACAATGAGTAGAAAGTGACTTTACCATCTTCTCCACACAACCACAGAGTCACGACATAGTATGCAATAGCCTTCAGACCCTGGAGTGTAATCAACTAGGCCGTGATGCTCACTAGAGAGAGAAATGTCAGACTCACCTGTATTGTCTGCCTTATTGTATGCAGGGTCCAGACAATATGTGGGCTAGAAGTGAGCCAGCCCTGATTTCTGCTTGAAATGAAGACACTGAGTAGCTCTTGGGGGGCTCTTTGAAGCACTGTGGAAAGGCCCAAAGCTAAGGAAAGAAGCCTGAGGGACAAGAAGAACACAAGATCCCTAAGGCCCTTCACTAGTCACAGCCACACACAAGACAGAAGATAAGGGTGTCAGGCACTCTTGCTGAGGCCAGGCACCACTGTGCTGAAACTTAAGCTCAATCTATAAAGGATCAAATCATTTCCAAGTTGCTTGACTGCATCGGAGAGTTGAATTCAAAATTTTCATAGGAATGAACAAACAGCACAAAACCAAAGTTATGTAATTTCTACACTTCTGAAATAATCAGACTCGCTCAGGAGCAGCAATGTGACTCAGATGAAGAGAAAACTCAGTCAATCAAAACAGACTCAGGTATGAAATAGATAATAGAATTAGCAGTGATAGATATTAAAATAGTTGCTATAAATATAACGCAAATACTCAAGTAGGTTTAAAAATTCTTGAGCTTTGTTAAAGACTCCAAGAGAACTTCTATAGATGAAATTCATGTCTAAGTACAATGCATTCAGTAAACCTAGACCCCCCTCTTCAGATCGAGCCAATGGACAGCTCATTCTCTGCAGTTGTGGGGAAGGCGGGGACTGACTCTGACAAGAACTCTGGTGCCCCCAATTTGACCACTTCCCCTTGGTGGAGAAGACCAGCCACACACAGAAGAAGGGGAAGCAGGCTATCCTGATGAGACCTGATAGGCTGTGGTCATATGGAGGGGGGAAGGTCCCTTTCTGTCAGAGGTCTAGGGGAGGGGAGTAGGGTAGAAGACAGAGGGAGGGTGAGAACGGGAAGATACAAGCAAGGGGATAACAATCCAAATGTAATCTGAATAAATTATAATAAATTAAAAATGTAAGAAGAAGCCTATGTCTAATATAAAAACATAAGGAATCAATAGCAGTTTGTACACACCTAAAATTATGATTAATCAATATAGAGATAGCAGTAGAACTATTCAAATTGGAATGAAAAAAGAAAAACTAAACACAGTGAGGAAAAAAGGAAAAACAAAGAAAGCAGATTATTATAAATGCACATGAGGAATGCTGGGGCAGAGGAGAGGTGACAGAAATTAAAAATTAGTGAGAAGCAACCAAAGGCCAATAAGACACATTATACCATTGGTTAATTAAGAGCACCTCTGCTGATGACTGTCCTCCATGTCTGTGAGATCATCTAAAAGATGGCATATCTCTGCTACTTAGAAATGCATAAGGTCTTTTTTTTAAATTTTTTATTAATTTATTCTTGTTACATCTCAATAGTTATCCCATCCCTTGTATCCTCCCATTCTTCCCTCCCTCCCATTTTCCCCTTATTCCCCTCCCCTATGACTGTTCCTGAGGGGGATTTCCTCCCCCTCTTTATGCTCACAGGGTATCAAGTCTTTTCTTGGTAGCCTGCTATCCTTCCTCTGAGTGCCACCAGGTCTCAAAAAAAAAAAGAAATGCATAAGGTCTTAAAACGGCTTCTGTGTAGTTACGAAAATGGCAGTAGTGAAGGGTGAAGTAACACACCATTGAATATGTGTAATTACTCTTTCAAAGTGCATGGAGGGTTATGTCATGGTACCATTTCTAATTACTGTTTGTTTAATTATACATTTAACTTTATTTTTTGTAAGTAAATAAAACAGCTACAAAATAGCACACATTTGTTAAGCATTTCATTATAGGATAGTTACAAATGCATGGGAATTAAGGAGATTACGCCAAGTGGTCTTCCACATGTTCCTCAATGGATACACCCATTGTGACCATAGAACAAAAATAACAATAACAAAATTGACATTGAGACTGTGTGTATGGCCCTATGTCATTCGGTAACTGATGTAGCTTTATGAAATCAGCACCTTAAAAGATACACCACTGTGTCATCATCACGAAGACATCCCTAGGCTACCACTTTATAAGCATGTCTCATATGGCCACTCATTTTATTTTTGTATTGTTATTCTTTCTCCATACCATTTTCAGAATAATCAAACTTATAGTTACAAGAATTCTAACTGAAACATTGACAGATCTTTAACTGATTTGTGTGTCAACCTGTAGATAACTGTCTTCCAATCTTGACTGAATGATGACTTTCCATTTGTGCATCTCCTATTGTTTCAACTTGTGGAAAATTTAAGAATCCAAGCCTATAACATACTTTGCTATAAATAAACCAAAATTTTCTGTTTTTAATTAATTAATTCCTTTTACATCCTAACTGCAACCCCCACTCCCTCCTCTCCTCTCAGTCCCACCCTGCCATTCATTTCCCCATTACCCCTTCCTGCCCCCCACTCCCACCTTGGGTACCAAACAACCCTGGCACAAGAACAAGGCAAATCTGTTAAGGAAATGGGATCCAGAGGGAAGCAACAGAGTCCAATTCAAAGACAGCCCGTGTTCCAATCGTTAGGGTACCCGTGTGAGGACCAAACAGCCCATCATCTTCATTAAGGGGCCTAGAAGCAGTCCATGCATGTTCTTTGCCTGCTGGTTGTCTCTGTGAGTACCCATAGGGCCAAGTTAGTCGGCTATGTAAGTTCTTGTTATACCAAGAATTTCAAATTTGGGAGAGTGACACTGAGATGGATTTCGACTTATCCATTACAAGTATATAAAGTACAATCTATTTGTTTTTGTTCTTTTTGTTAATTATTTCTTCTTATGCTGTAGTGATAAAGAAATATTCATTTAGTTGCAGTGGAACTTTGGTTAGTCTCTCTGTCTCTCTCTGTCTCTCTGTCTCTCTGTCTCTCTGTCTCTGTCTGTCTCTGTCTCTGTCTGTCTGTCTCTGTGTGTGTGTGTGTGTGTGTCTGTCTATATGTCTGTGAGTCCGTGTGTGTCTGTGTTTGTAAATAAATTCTTTACGCCACTTTATGTCATTTTTCTTTATCTACATGCTTTTATTTTCTTTTTGTTGCTTAAAACTTCAATTAATAATAATACAAATCTCTGGTTTGTTCCCCATCTGAGAAAGAAAGGTTTTGATGAGTATAACTGTAATATTAGGTGAAGGGCTTTATAATGTGCTGTTTAATAAACTGAGGATATTTCTGTTAGTTTTTGTTTTCTGGAAAACTGTATTATGAATTGTTGATGGGTAATGACAATGACTTTTCCGCATTATTTTAACGGAATTTATTCATAGTCTTATAAATATTATGATGGTGTATATTTCTCTTTATAACAACTTATTTAATTTTTCTTTCCTACATTTTGTATCAAAGTTTATTAGTGTCTTATTAAGAGTGTTCATCCATTTCATTAGTAGCATTGGTCTTTGAGCTTTCTGATTTTTATATCAATGAATAGGTTAAGATAGCTAAATTCAATCCTGTTTCCTCCTCATCTGTCTTATGAAAGGCATTGGGTAGAGGTCATACTGTTAACTCATGTTGAAATATTCAACAGAATCTTTATAAAGCCCCTGTGTCTTTATATTTGGGGGAAGATAATTCAAATTACAAGTTCATTTTTCTTAATGGACACTGGGATATCAAGGTTATCTGTTTCACAGTGTTTAAATTAATGTAGTTTGTGTCTCTTGAGGAATTAGTCCATTTTGTAAGAACATCCAGGTAGACATGTGTAAAACTGTTACTAGTAAAGCCACGCTATCCTTGTCTTTTCTACAACCCTGTAATGCAACCACCATTTATTTCTGGTAACTTGAGTCTTTGCTCTTTTCTTGTCTGTCATGCTAGGCCTCAGCAGATCATATTAATTACTTTTCAAAGATCGACACTTTGCATTTCATATTTTCTTTTGCATTCAGTTCAATTTTTTTTCTCTTACAACTTTTTTTTTAACCTATGGATGACTCAGGGGGAGTTATTTAATTTCTAGGAATTCATGTATCTTTCTATCACTTTTCCGTTACTGATTTCTAATTTGATTAAATTGTGGTTAAATAAGAAACTATTTTAAGTGCTTTAAATTAGTTAAGGCATTTTACCTCGATGAATCATGATATGGACCTTTTGGAAACAAATTCCACATAGATTTCAAAAGAATATTAACTTTTAAAAGAGTTCTACAAATGGAATTAAAATTCAGTAGTTTGTTATTTTGTTGGATGCGACATGTAAAAATGATTTTTTTCACTATTACCATAAAACAAAAGCTAGAGCAAATAATTTAATTGTAAAATATCTGAGAAGAAAGAAAACATTACCTTAAATCAGAGTTATTATGAGACAAAAACAAAAATATTAATTCACAATGAAAAAGGAATAAAGAACAAAACTCCAGAGTAAGTTGAAATGACCAATAAATATTCAAAATTGAGTGATCTTGATGGGTAAATATATACTTCTTTTAATACATTGATAAGTTTAAAAAATGGTAATACTAATCCTGTAATATGTCTTTATATATTCTTAGTATAATAGAAATACAAATTGGGCAAAGTGTTAGAAAGAATATACGATTTCTGTTAAAATTTTCTATATAGAAAATTTCCTGATGCATATGTTGTCTATCTCCCTTGTCAGATAAGGAAGGAGAAAATAATCGAGTCTCTTTATAAGAAAAAGACTTTAACATAAAAGCATCATAGTTTATTAAATTTCATCCTTATTAAGTTGAGGTGATGTTTATTAATATCACTTTTTGAGTTAGTCTGAGTAGTTGCAGTGAATAGTGGCATTTTGTGCAGTGGATCTAGAAGGTAGAAAGAATGGTGCATAAGCAGTGATGAAGGAAACCATGAAATGCACTTCAGGAACTAAGTCAAGCTCAGCACATGAACCAAGCAGCCCATTGCCTGTCCTTGTGAACCCCTTCGCCTCCCTCCACACTTTAAATGGTCTTCTCAGGGAGGCTATCACTGATGGTGTATCCAAGAGCAACACCACCCCCCAATTCTGTTTAAACATTAATCACTTCAAGGGTAAGCCAAGAATGCAAGAATAATGTTGTAAGTATGTTGTATCACATTTTCCAGCTGTGACCACAGGAAGAAAAAATCATATATCATCATACAATCACCCTTATTCTTCATGTGTCATTAGTTTGCCTTTCAGTTGATACCAAGGGTGACATTTAAATTTTAACTTGCTTTGCCATTCTGTTAGTTAAATTAGGTAACTATCTGTGGCCTTCTTCTTCTTCAACAAGTTTCTGTTGGTTTTTCTAGATATATAACAGCTAACTCTAACCCTCACCTCACAATAAATTTGCCCAACTTTCCCAGTCCCTGTTTGCATAAACCTTCACTCCTAGTTGACTCTAATACATCACAGATCATACTGCAAGCACACAAATGTTTCATAAAATAGAGTGTCTTCAGTCACTTCAGAATAGCTTGAATAGAACTTGGTTTCTAGCATGTGTCTCAGGATGGATATCTAAAGAAATCACTCCACCCATATAAGTTGTTTTCCTGGCTCTGTAGAATGTAAAGAAATGTAAATGGATATGAAAATTTTAAAATATATTTTATTAATTTATTCATATTACATCTCAATTATTGTCCTATCCCTTGTATCCTCCCGTTCCTTCCTCCCTCCCATTTTCCCTTTACTCCCCTCCCCTATGACTGTGAATGAGGGGGACCTCTTCCCCCTGTATATGCTCATAGGGTATCAAGTCTCTTTTTGGTAGCCCTTGAGCTTTTTTTAAAGACATTTCTCTGGTGATATTTATCAGAGACAATGCACATCACATTGCTTTTTTTCTTTTCTAAGAACAGGATCTTGTCTAAATGCCATCAAGACTGTATTCTGATCTTCAGAAGGATTGACATCAGGCAAGTGTTCAGAATCAGGTTTTCTCTATCAATTTCTTCACATGTATAATTGTTATTTACAGACAGACAGACAGACACACACACACACACACACACACACACACACACTGATCTTTTTCCTCTTTCTTGTACAGATTCTCTTCCCTTGAATTCTAAAATTTAAATATGGTTTCTATCTCATTGTTTATTTCTTCATCTTCATTGACACCAGTATCTGTTTTAAATTCATTTCTCCTGTGTTCTATGTTGTCATAGAATTTCTCCTAGGTACTAGTTTGTTCATTTAGTGCATTTTAGTTTTTCCATTCTTATAATTTCTATTACTCACTCTTTCTTGGCACCTTTGATAACAAGTCTGCTTTCTTTGTAACTGAGCTGATAATATGGAGGGAAGTTTAGTTTTCTCTGCTTTGTTCTTCAGTGGGTAAGCAGAGTTTGATGGGCTGACCTTTTGGTGCTTCATAGCTGTCTGTTCCCAAGCCAGCTTCTGCAATTGTACATGCTTTCTCTTCCCTTCAAGTTGCAATGATTCATTTTGGCATTCTGTATTTCAACATGTCTATTTTAAAAGTATGCTCTTTTTAAAAAAAAAACATTTGCATTTATTGCATTGTTTTGCTCTTTTATGTGGACGTTCACGGTGCACTTTTCCCAGTTCTTCTCTGTTCGTGGACTGACAACAACAAGGCAAGCAACCCTAGGCTAGGAGCAGCAGCTATGTAGTACCTATACCTGTGTAGGTCAAGAACATCCTATTCTGAAAAGCAAGGAGGTGCCTGCCCTTCAGTGGATAAAGTAATATGCTGCTTTTGTTCATGTGCTGTGGTCTCTTCAGATTTTAAAAACCAATTTTGGTTCTGAAATGCCCTCTTCCTTTTTCTACCTCGAACCAGGCTTCCAGTAGTACATCCTCCTCTAAGAGGTGCTCACGTGGGTGCAGCTCTTCCTCGGAGATATCGCTCCTGCATATGTGAACCTGCCAAGGCAGATCTTTTGGGACATAGGGACGACTCTGAGTGTCATGCTTCATATAGGTGCACAGATTTCCCATTCAGTGAACTGTTCACTCACACCTTGCACAAATCCTAGTTACTTTTTTTTGTCTGTTAATAAGTAGTTACTACTCCTGTTCCACTCCAGGATCTTGGGTCTGATATTGGTTCCAAGGTGTTTCTCCGAGTTTGTGAATACAATGTTTTCCTTATGAGTCTCCTAGTCTAGTATTGGTATAAGTAAACAGTAAGTAAATAAATGTAATTTTATTTATTACTACATCCCAACCCTGTTAATATTTCATAATTCTCAGGTTTTATGGTTAATTTGTCTTCACATTTTCTCAAAGAAAGGAGTATACTGATCTTACAATTAATTCTTTCATGTATGTTAATATTTACCTGAAAATAGCAAGTCTAATCACGTCACTGAAAACACCAAATCCAATCATTTCGTCTTACTTTTAGGCAGTAACCCTAAAAGTCCTTAGAACCCATGTTTGCATATACACACATACTCACACAGTTTTAGCCATTACACAAATCAGTGTAAAGTTTCCTCAAAAAACATCGTAATAGAAATACCATACCACCCAGCTGTGCCACTCTTGGGCATATGCGCAAAAGACTCCATATCCTACTACAGAGATACTTGCTTATCCATGTTCAGTGCTGCTCTATTCACAATCGCCAGGTAAAGGAAACAGCCTAGACATGCATCAACTGATGAGAGATAACGATAATGTGATATATTTACACAATGGGATATTATTCATATATTTAGAAAAACTTGAAAGTTTACATTACCTCTAAACAATTATTTTGAATCAGCAATTCATCCAGAAAGAACATGGCTTTTCTCTTATTTTGGTTGTTAGCTTTCAATGTTCACATATAATATGTTTTGGTTTCAATATCCATAGAGGTCAGGCAATTACAAAGGGAAGAACTTTGAAGGGAAGTGTGATAAAATGTACTAGTATATTGAGATAAAGAGGAATAATGAAAAAAGGAGGGCTTAAATTGGGTAGAAAGCCATTGAAAGAGGCAGAATAAGGGAGTGAGGAAATACAGGCATACTATCCAAAATTTTTTGAGAAGTGACATACAGAACCTTACTACTGCAGAAGATCCCTAAAACACACACTTCACACAACAGACACAGAGAGGAAAAAAAAAAACATATGCACAGAGACAGGCAAACACAAACACCAGCACAGTGTTAAAATGGAATAACCCTATAAAAGGGCAACAGCAGGTCCCATAGACACCCCTTGCCTTTCAACATCACAGGCTGCTGTCATTGCTCTCGATTTGCTGTCTAGAGCTTGAAAGCCAAACACCATTGCTAGAGACACCAAAAATTTGAGTTAGAGAACATGAATAGAGCAAGTTGCTACTAACATGGACACTTCATCTCTGCTGACTCGTTTTCATAGTGCTGGAATGTGCTATGCAAAGTCCCAGGTGAGAAAAGTAATCCTCCGCCACACCCAGCTGTGGACGCTATGATGGACAAGGGTGACTGGGCTGACAAGAAAGGCTCTTTAGAGGCTACGGTTGGGATCCTTGATTTCCTGCCTAGTTCCCATCACTTTGTGGCAAAAATATGAATAAATCTCTTTTCATATAAAAACTAATACTAGGCAAAATATTGATTTTTTTTATCTTGCAATGGCAATATTTTCAGATCTTCTACATTGCTAGATGGCACCATTTATTTTGCTCATCACCACTCCTGGTTCCTCTCTTTCCTTCTGATAGTCATAAAATTAAATTCACCAATGTTTTCACATGAATAAGATCCGCATTTCCTAACATAGATCAATTTGTAATTTAACACTCATATTTAAATATTAGGCAGACAAAGTAATTGTGTGAGTTCAAATAGTATACATACACTCTTCCCCAAATAAAGCTACTTTTATGAGGCTAAAAGGTGAATTCAACAAGGAGAATTGATTTATGTTTGTCCTGTCCAAAAGGAACTTAGGACAAATGGCTAACTGGTACCTATTAACAAGCCAACGAATTTGCTAGCCTCCAGGCTCACTGTGCCTTTGGCTCCTCTCATCTCTCCTCATCCTATCTTCTCCCCTAAATTTCTTCAGCTTGTGGGTCTCCCTTTTTCCAGTTTCTGATTCCTATATAAGCTCACCAATTCAGCCATGCACTCCTCTCTTTCTCCTTATGGCCCAGTTCAGTCTGCTGGCTGTGTTCAGTCTACTACTTTCTTTTCTTGCTATGGACTTTTCTAGATGACTCTGGCTGTATTCTCCCTCATCTTTCTTGTTCTCGCTTTATAATCTGATATCAAAACTCATACTTTATATACTGTTATTTTAATTGAATATCATTAGTCTCTAATGTATTTGCATATTTCCTTAAAATGCAAATCTTATTACAATGTTCATTCAGATCTTTACTAACATGACATGGAAGATTATTATAGATTCAGGAGTGTGCAATCATCTTTTGCCATTGTTATCTTCCCTTTGTTAGGCGTCTATGAATTAGTGACTATCACGTTTCTTAACATGTTCTTTCTTTACTTAAGTCATAAGATATATTCTACTGCCCTTACGTGTGTGAAGTATGTTATGTAACAGCACTTTTCAGGGGCCAAAACTACTTCTAGAACAGCACATATAAGAGACTCTAAATTGCTTTTCTTGATTTTAACTGTCCTTTCTCTCATACCTGTAGCCACACCAAAAAAAAAAAAAAAAAAAAAAAAAAAAAAAACAGTTCATCTCTTTTTCCAATTTGTTCTCAACTGTATGGAGATGGTTGTACAGATGGTATTGGCCTAGTCTGAACTATATTCAGCATCTTAACCTATTCTCCTCATTACAAGGCTTGAAACCTCACATCATCCTCACATAGTCTCTAATATATGTACATCCTTCTTTGAAAACAAACCTTGAAAATGAGAAGCATCCTCACCATGTGAAAAGGAGTAGCACAGCCTCTGCCCTTTCTCTGTCCATCATGTGTCATTCATCCAAACTTATTCATTATATATTTTATTTAAATTTATCAATCATGTACCATGCACTGATGACATAAACTTAATTGAGAAGAACAGATATTGTCACATGAAAAAAAAATGTATAAGCTTAAAAAAAGGTTTTGATTCAGAGTTCTGTCTATGCCTTGAAAATAAAGATGGTCCAGGGAAGTCAGGAACTCATTCCAGCAATTTATTCTCAAGAAGAGATGGGAAAGACCTATGAACAGAGGTGATGACGCCACTGTTTATTCAAACATAACAAGGGATTTTCAAGTTAGAGAAAGACATCATATAGAGAAAAGACATGTGAAAATACGTGAAACAGGTGTAAACTGGAGAAAGTAGACAGTTCAAAAGACAGGAGAATGAAAAGACAAATGGTAAAGAAATAATAGATAGATAATAGATAGATAGATAGATGATAGATAGATAGATAGATAGATAGATAGATAGATAGATGAAAGATAGATAGAAAATTATAGGTAGGTAGAGAAATAGCAGATAGATGGATGATATAGAAAATGAAAGCAGTACAAAGACTTTACTGGAAACAAAATTTAAAAACTCATGCTATACTATAGTTGGCTGAGCCATCAATAAGTGCAATGTGTGGAGCATGGGGGTGTGTCTGTGCTTGTTAGAATGTATTGTGTTTGGAGAATAAAACAAAAATATCTAACAGTATGTGGTAAAAAAAAAATATGTGAGAGTAAGTTGGAAATAGCCTTAATATGACATACCACATGCACGGGTTCATGCAGGGTTTATAGAGTTTGCGCTGACTTTCAAGCCTGACTCACAAGGGAGTGAAAGCAAACAGTCAATGGTAATTGTGTCACTGCCCTCAGTGACTGAAGAGTGACCAAGTCACACACGGAGGCAGGGAACTTATCAAGAACTGAAAAAGAATGGAGACTTTTTGTTTTAATCCAAAACAAGAAACATTTTGAAAACTTCAAGTGCATTTTGAAAGATAATTTAAAGAGGCCTTAATAATTATATAAAATGCATTTTAAACTATAATATTGCAAATATATAGTGAGTAAAATGAGGAAACTTGAAAAGAAATAAGTCCACTTGAATGAGAATTCTGCAAATATTAAGCACTGTTCATATATGACCTTATTTTTTACTCTTAGATGTTGAGAATCTTAAGTTTGAGTCTTTTCATGCAGATTTTTACTTTAGTGAGGTTTTCCTCTCAATCATGACTAATTTAGAGAAAAAAATATTTGAACATATTTATAATTAAGAGCCCTGTAGGCTTTCTCCTTGTGTGGAGAAACTGAATTAATGAGGTTCTAACCTATTTGATAAGCATCCTTGAGTGTCCTGGTTCCAATTACCTCCTATTAATAAGTGTTGCATTTAGAATCTCTCTTCCATTTCCCTACACTTTCAATTAATACAACATATGAAAGCTTTATCTTGTCATTTCAAACACAGGTTATACACACATATTACTAATAAACCTTCGGTAAAGTGCCCCTTTTATCTTTTGTGTTCAAGTAAGAGTATAAGCACAGTAGTTGGTTATCTTCTGTCCATCACAAGAACAAAACCAGTCATTGAGTAGTCCCCCTGTAGGGTTGAGACAAGAGGCTTAAGAAACGACAAAAAATGCCTGGGATATGGCACCATGGTAGAGCATAGTGTACCACATGCCTGGCTTTGGATCCTACTCCCAGCAGTTAAGTTTTAAAAGGGAGGGTGGACGAAGGATGTATTCATGCTCTGTCAAACAACTTACTTCAAGCCACTGTGGTACTTGCTGAGAGTTAACTTTCAGGGAGTGAAAAGTCTAGGGCACCCTTGTGTGGAAGCTGTGAGCTTCCTGATCACAGAGATGCCTCTCTCAACAAAAAAGCAGGCACAGAAGCCAGGCATGGTACTGCGGTGCCTTTAATCCCAGCACTCAGGAGGCAGAGGCAGGCAGATTACTGTGAGTTCGAGGCCAGCCTGGTCTACAAAGTGAGTCCAGGACAGTCAGGGATACCCAGAGTAATTCTGTCTTGAAATAAATAAATAAATAAAAGTTCAGGCATAGGAAATGATGAGGTGTTTCTGAGCAGAAGTACCAATAACCTTGATTGTTCCTCCTGCCTTCTTCTTCCTGTCATAGTTGAGACTCATGGAGTCCTGTACATAGAACAAAGCAGACAAAATAATTGTTAAAGTAATGGACAAATTGTGTCCTCAGTAGTGTTTCTGAGGTTTCTGATTTTTTGACTAAACAGAACCCATCTGTCTTGTAGCTTCCCTAGGTATGACAGGTATGACTCCACATGAGGTGACCATTTCTGCTCCTCAGTCCTTAGGAAAGGTTTCTTGTCCACCAGAAAAAGTTGTCTCCTGTTCCTGACACAGGCTTTGTGGTTCCCGTAGAGGCAGCTTACAGCTGCCCTCCCATAGTCTACAATCGGTACCCCACTTCCTATGCCGAATTCCTTGTGTGTGACCTGCACTGTTATAGCTAACACTTCTCTTTCTCCTGTTATTTCTTTCCTAGTTCTGTTCCACTGACTAAAAGAGAGCTGAGTCTCAGTTGCTCTTTCAGGACCTGAGTTGTCATGTAGCCGTACCTCATCTTTGGGGACATCAAGATCAGGCCACGTCTTATCTCTATCAACAGATGTAATAGAAACACAGATAGTATTTCAAGAGAAGGCTTCAGCCTCTGTGTCACTACATGACAACAGTAACCTGTGAGTCATATAAATAATAGACAAGCTCCATCCTGGCCACATTACTTATACTGGATAGAGCGTTTTCTCAAGAAAAGCCTACGTTTTACCCAAAATACCTAAATGGGGATTGATCTTCCTGATTTGATTCTCCCAATGAACTCAGAAAAACTGACATTGTGGATCTGGCCAATATTCCTCCCACAGTGATGGTGGTAACTGGAATTCCAGAGCATCAAATACTAGTTGATGTTGCCATGGTGTGAGCCTGAACCCGGCAGCTTGAAAACTCACATGATCATTTGTCAAATACTCTGACACAGCTCAGAGCAATAAGCGCAAGTCAGAAGCTGTTTGCCAGGCCAGTAATCTTTGTTTAATAAGTATGTGACTGTTGCTGAGGTTCTCAAAACTCTGGGGGATTTACAGAAATACAGGTGTATGTGGCCCACTCTGAGAATCAATTCCATCAAAACTACTAGTGATAGTGCACAGGAAATGGAATAGTAGGCTCTCCAGATAGTGCTCATGTTCATTAGATTATGAGAAATGTGTCATTTGGATGGCTCAGAGAGTAAAGGTGTTTGCTGCCAAGCCTGGGTACCTGAATCTGATCCCCACAATTTACAGAATGGAAGAGGAAAACCTGCTTCTGAAGTGGGTCTTCTGATCTTCTCAGGCATACCATACTAGGCACACGTGATGACACACATGCATATTCTCAAAATAAATAGGTAGAGATGAAACAAAAAATAAATAATTGTATTAAAAATCTAGAGAGGCTGAGAACCACTGTTTATGCATGGGCTTCTTAAGCCTTTTCCTTTCACAATCTTCTTTCGCCCATGAAATTTTTATACAAACCCAAGCATAGATATACACATAAAACATTCATTGATAATCAATCGTAAGAAAACTTATTTTAGAAATTGAATGTGGGATCAATTTTACCATAGAGTCACCTACAGAAACACATTGTAAAACAATTCATTAACAAATACATAATTTTATCATTTAGTAAAACCAAAGCACATTTTAGTGATATGGGTATCTCGTTTATTTTTACACAAATAATTAAGTCTTGCCTGAATATTTGATACTGCAGAACATGACAATTTTCTTTTTTTAAATTTTATTTTATTAATTTATTCATATTACATCTCAATGGTTATCCCCTCCCTTGTATCCTCCCATCCCTCCCTCCCTCCAGTTTTCCCCTTACCCCCCTCCCCTATGACTGTGATTAAGGGGGACTTCCTCCCCCTATATATGCTCATAGGGTATGAGAATTTTCAACACATTTGGGAGTTGGCCAATATTTTGATTTTATAATTGTCAATGATGCATTTCAAAATGGCAGAATTAGGGCTGCAAGGATTGTTCAGTATTTAAAGCATTTGCTGCATTTGCAGAGGACAGGGTTCATTTCTCAGCATCCACATGGTGGCTCACAACCATCTACAGTTCCAGGGGATACTAGGCCCTCTTCTGTTCTCTGTATGCATCAGACATGCATATGACACACATACATATTCATGGGTATACATTCATACACATAATATAAAAATAAATATTATTTTTAATTTTTTAAAGCAACAGAAGTATGTTTATATATATGTATATGTATATATGTATATATGTACATATGTATATATGTATATATGTATATATATATACACTGTGCCCCTCAGTCACAGTCATAGGGGAGGAGTAGGGGGAAAGCGGGAGGGAGGGAGGAATGGGAGGATACAAGGGATGCGATAACAATTTAGATGTAATATGAATAAATTAACAATATATATAATAAAGAATATAAAATAAAGGAATGACAATTAAAAACAAGAGTCCAGCTGTTTTCCACATTACTAGAAACCTAGATTGCAGGGAGTTTCTATGCCTAGGATGCCTCCAACCTTGTCTTCCCAGATGAGTACCTGTCTGATGAACATTTCTGTAACATCTTCAGATTGCCTCTTGAAAGTCCTCATCTGTAACCATGTGTATACTTTACATGTGAGTGTCACTGGAGAAAACTCAGTGTCCACAGGTAAAGCCAGAAAGGGGTTTATGACCTATCCTATCCAGTATTACATTTCTTGACCGTCATTTGTCTTTCAGGGAAAAAAAATCCTTGTTTTTAGACACCAGCTGAGGCTGGTTTATGATCAATAAGCCCTCATGTAGAAACTGTATTATGAAAAAGACTTTTGAGGCAATGAAATTCAATACATCCATAACTATTCATGTTCACACATTTCTATTTCACTTACAACTAATTCCTTCAAAGTTGAAGTTACCCCATTGTAACAAAATTTATACTGGGTTCAGACAATCTTTGTGATAAAACAAGTTCTGCCAGAAATCTGCTTTTTAGAATTCGACACACACAAAAATAAATGTGGTAGAAATTAGTTATATCTTGGCTGATGGATATAGAAGCTAAAAGAGAAATGGTCTTATCGCGTCTTTTAAAATTGAACCTGACCTACTTCTGATAGATATCATGTGTGATTTCGCCAAGCTATGACGTATTCTCCCTCTTGGAAATGAACTATTTTGTAGCCCATATTTTCATGCTTAAAAATTTCAATTGTACTATAGAATGAGGAATAAATTTTAGAATAATAAAGGGGAAATGTATTTAACAAAGCAGCATTTCTGTACAAATTTACTGCCTAATAGACCTCATCACTATCAAAATCAACCCTATAAGCAAAGTACAAAATAAAAAGTGTTATTTTAAAATGTATACATATAAAAAGCATGATTATCTCATTAGATGCCCAAAAAAAAGTCTTTGACAAAATCCAAGACTCCTTCATTATAAATGTACTGAAGAGATCATGGATACAAGGAACATATCTAAATACAATAAAGGCTATATACAGCAAGAAAATAGCCATCAAACTAAATTGAGAGGAATTTAAAGCAATTTCACTAAAATCAGGAACAAGGCAAGGCTGCCCACTCTCTCCATATCTCTTCGATATAGTACTTAAGTTCTAGCTAGAGCAATAAAACAAGGAGAAGATCAAGGTGATAGAAATTGGAAAGAAAGAAATCAAAGAATCTTCATATGTAGATGATAGGGCAGAATACATAAATGACCCTAAAATTTCTACTATGGAATTCTTTTAAGCAAAGTGTTTCAAATCAAGATTATCTAAGAAAAAAATCAGTATATACAAATGACAAATGGGCTGAGGAAGAAATCAGGGAATCAACAACCTCTACAATAGCTTCAACTATTATAAAATATCTTGATGTAATTCTAACCAAGCAAGTTAAAAACTTCTATGATAAACACTTAAGGTCTTGGAAGAAGCAAACTGAACCAAGATACCAGAAGATGGAAAGATGTTCCATGCTCAAGGATTATTATGATCAACTTAGTAAAAAATAGCCATCTTTCCAAAAGCAATCTAAGATTCAAGTCAATTTCCATCAAAATGGGAACACAATTATTTACTAGCCATAAAAGGACAATTTGCAACTTCATAAAAAATTAACAAGAACAAAAGCAAAAATACATGATAGCTAAAACAATCTTAAGCAATAAAAGAACTGCCAGAGGTATTACCATCCTTGATTTCAAGTTATTCTACAAAGCTATAGAAATTAAAAAAAAAAAAAACTATGTGGTATTAGCATAAAAACATTCTGGTTGATTAATCTAATCAAACTGAAGACCCAGGCATAAATTCAAATACCTAAAATTACCTAATCTTTTATAAAGAAGCCAGAAATACACAAAAATAAATCATTTTCAACAAATGGCACTTGTCAAAATGGGTGTCTGCATGTAGAAGGATGCAAATAAATCTATAATTTCACCCTATACAAAACTTGAATTCAAGTACATCAAAGACCTCAATATAAAACTAGACACACTGGATCTCGTAGAAGAGAAAGTAGAGATTAGCTTTCAATGCACTGGTACTGGAGACAATGTTCTGAACAGAGCACCAATATGTTAGGAGAAGTGAGGTCATATTGTTTGTTTCTTATTTTGATCGGAGAATAAATAAATTGCATCATTTCATAGGGACCCATTCACATGGAATTCTTAGATTGCATGAAAAGAAATATATGTGCTGAAATACTGGAACTGTTTCTCGCTTGGTCTCTGTTTAATGTTGAAAGAGTGATCTAATAGGAGAGAATTTCAGCTTCACTCCTCACACTTCCCCCTCCACTCCCAGACTGTCCATTTCAACGGTGCAAGTTTCATTGTAAAGTTAGACTGAGTGCTGAAGCATTGGGTCCAGTATACTCTTAACTTCCATCAATTTGGAGGCACATTTGTGTCCAGCATTTGAGAGTCCTTGGTGTCACTAGCATTACTGAGGCTCCCTATAATGTCCGCCCACTCAAAACCAATTTGAGATGGATGCATGGAGCTTCTGCTCTATTGCAGGGATTGGGAGAAATAAAACATGCAATTTAAAAGGAATAAAAAAAAAAAAAAAGATGATTTTTCTTGGATCTACTCTTGGTAAAAGGAGGTGTTCATCTTTCCTTGTGTTGGATGGTATGAGATTATGGGACTGTTCTGATTTTTTTTAATGAACTGCAAGATTCTTCACAGGAATAACAGAGAAGAAACGTATGACCCTGCCTATATCTCAAACCCCTGGCAGGGCTGGAACATCTGTTTCAAAAATGGGACTTACAAGCACTCCTCAGATGAGAAAGTACGGGAGGGATGGAAGGTCACGGGTGGGGAAGGATGGGACACACAGTTTATGGCACCATGGACTGTTAGCCATGTTTGATCCAAAAGTTGTCCTGAAACCCTGAACCTTATGTTTCACTGCTAGGTTGCAAGTCGGATTTGAACCCAGTTCAAGTGTAGGGCATGATGTGCTCAAGGTGGTGACAGTGACAAAGTGTGTAGGATGGGGCCAGTAGTAGCAATGGGGAAAAAGTACACTGAGTGGACTTTGAAAGGCAAAAGGTTTTGAAAGTCAACTGGAATCACCCACATACTCACCAGAGTGGTGGGGTGCATTGGGGTCAAAACGGATACTTTTAACACTTTAGTGCCTCACTGCTGTTCTCCCTGACTTGACTCAGTCACTTGTAACTTTATTGGTCTGAACCAGCTCCTTGTTGCCAGGTTGCAGACCTGTCCATCATTCCAATGATCCCGTTTCACTTGAATGAAGGGAGTTGTGTCTTAAATGTAAAGCTGCTGGTTCTCACATTATACTCTGAGGCCCCGTGACTGTCTGTTGCTCAACCTGATGCCTCAACTCCCAGGGAGAAGAGTCAATTCATTGGTGTTCACCAACATGGGTGGCTTTGCCAGAACAGCCTTTTGTCTTGGTTCTGCTGTTTGTTCGCAGAACAGACAAGAGCAAGCGAACACACTCTAACCAGCAGAACCTTAGGGTTTTGCCATTGTAAATGATCATGTATGGGTCTTCATCAAGCCCTATACATATATGTTATGCTTATTATCTTAGTGTTTCTGAAGGACTCCTAACAGTGGGACTGGGTGTGTCTCTGACTCTTTTGCCAGATTTTGAGACTCTTTTCCTAAAATTAAGTTGCCTTTTCAAGCCCAATATGAGGGCTTTTGCCTTGTCTTACAGTACCTTTTTTGTTTGTTTGTCTTTCTCTCTTTTTAAAAAATTTACATATTCACTTTACATCCTGATTACCCTGGGAATGCAGTTATTAAAAACAATTAGAATTATGATTGCTTTGGTTAAAAAAATCAAAAATAAAAGCAAAGTCTAATTAAGGATTGCATTTCTACTGTCTGATATATTTTAAGAGCATTAAAAGATAAATGGTTATGAATAATTATAAACAAATAAAGTTATTTCAACATAGGCATGCACATATATTAACCTACATATATAGCTGTAATGGCAATGGAAATACAGAATCTAATTCAGAACCCTTCATCAGCACTATTAAATAATTCCTATCTACTGTGAAATAATGTTAGACCTCTACTAGGTGATGCCCACTAAACTATAATTGATTCATCAGCTAAGATAATTGTTTCTTTAATGAAACTGATTAAATACTCACTTCAGACTTTTAATATTTCTGCAATACCAAGTACTATTTAAAAACCCTTTCTCAAAAAGCATTAGAAAACAGGATTTTTCACTACTTTCCTTTTTTCTAATATTTTTGCATTTGTCCAAAACCTTCTATCTGACCTTCTCAGTCCATTACTACACAATTGATTGTGATGAAATCAGATCATGCAACCTTACTAATGGCTTGATTGAGCTTCATTGTCACCAATTCACCATGATTAGGTCAAACACCCTTGATTGGAGCTTTCTCTTAGAAAATATAGCTGCACTATTTTTGTTAGGCACATACTCCTCTCTAAACTACTTCAGCCACCAAAGGAATAATTTTCCTATAAATAATTCACCTATTACTTTTCCATTTATTTCATAGGCATATTTCAGGAAAAACTGAACAAACACACAAAAGAGAAAATAAAGCTAAATATTTGTCCACCAAATAATGACTGTTCTGCTTGTGTTTCTCTATTTCATTCCAGTATCAATTTTGAGATTGGTTGTCAGTACATCCTGTTCTTCTCTTAGGTTTATTAATCAAAAATATTTTTATTAAAGTATAATTTCCCCATAGTCTCCAACATGATCCACACAAAATGGAAAAAATATGTAATTTATTTTATAATACCATTACATGATTTATGAATATTCATTAAACTCCTACCATGCCAGTACTTTAGGTTCTAAAATTATATCTGAGGGCAAAGACAATGCCTTACTCTACAAATATTCTAAAAGTTAGTGAGAAGACTAAAAAGACAAGTGCTGAAATATGTAAGATGTAGGGTAAGTGGTTAAATGACATGGAGGGGACAAGGAACAAGGCATTATCTGAAATGTGAAATCTGAAAAACGAATTACATTTTACCTTTGTGCTTACATGTATTTAGTAAGTATCCTGCATTATACAATCAGCATTTAATATATGCAGGTTATATTTTAATATGTCTGTTATATATAGTGTGGGTGTTGAGAGATATGTAAGAAACAGGCAGAAAGTAAGTTTGTGTGCATACCCTTTAGTTTTATTTAGCCAAATTTAATTTATATTTGGTGTTCATATTTTCAGAAAGATATTCAGTTGAGATCTGTTCTGTTTCATATCATCTGCATCCTTGAGTGCTCACATAGGAAGATGCTGGTAAGCTGTGCTCTAAGCAGTTCCTTTTACAGTCACTATAAATACATACTCTGTTTCTATAAAGTAAACATTTGTTGCAATTCCACTTGTATTTTTAAAAACGTTTCAACTTAATAACATGTCTAATACTAATACCTTTAGTCAAAAGAGTGGTAGCTCCACATTTTTGTCCCTTTTCTGAATCATCAGTCTTTATACATGGTCATAGGTAGTTTTCGGGTATTTGGAGTTCAAGAGATAAAGAATGGCCACAGTTCAGGTACCGCATGGTCTATGTTCTCTCTGACAGTGAAGAAAAATCAAATCATATACTAAAATATTCAAGTTGTTCAAACAAATGTTATGTAGTAGACAAAGTCTTAATGGAATAAGCATTTCCCTCGGCCATATCTCATACATGTTCAGGACATCTGAATTAGCAGTGAACATTCTGCAGTGGAAGATCCTGCTAATGTTGGTCCTTACCCAAACAACATAATAACAAGTACTCAGAAGAGGAAGTGAGAACCCCAGGCCCTTCAGTTTTGTGAAACCCATCAGTTCCTTCAGGAGATCCATTAAACACTTAGCCCTGACCATGCCAATGTAGCTAACCAATGTCTAGCTAAAATTCTAGACTTGCTTTCTAAATGTGGTGGGCATTTTCTCATAAGAAATATCCTCTTTCTCTTTGGTTAAAAATCTTTGAAAAGTAGAATAGTGTGATTAAAGCTTCACAAATGTAGGTCTTCTTAATTCTTGTTGACATTCCCAACCTCTAAACAACTGGAGCAATGGCTGGATGCTGGCAAATCCTTACAAAGTATTTTCAAATGATTGAATGAATGTGATCACCAAGTCTTGGCCCTCAGAACCCATTATGTTCCCATATACTCAACAAAAGCAATCACGGCAAGGAGATTCTGAATGAGCAGCTTAGGCCACATCCTTCCAGTATTGAAATGAAAGTTACTATTCCCATTAATATTTTTTTCATTTTCAACTACAAATGTGAAATATTAATTACCATATACTTTTTAACTTTCATTCATGTGTACGAATGCTTGGTCTACAAGTATATGTCTGTGTACCACACAGAGGCCAGAAGAGAACATCAGATCCCTTGGGACTGGAGTAATAAATGGTTGTGAGCTATCATGTGTGTGCTGGGAATCAAATTCCATGCCTCTGGGAGAGCATCCAGTGCTCTTAACCACTGAGCTATCTTTGCAACCCCCATGTTTGTAAACAAACCCTTAAATTTATGTCTACCAACCACTCATATTGTTTATGTAAGCCATCACTCCAAGTTCCAGCATTTATTACAACTTTAATAAAATAAGCGTGTCCTGCTTTAATCAAACCTGTAATCTAGGAACCCTATAGCAACTGGAAAGCCATAGCAGGGTACCAGGCACTGAGCATCCATGCTGAAGAGTTAACTTTGATGAAAGACAATGTGTCAATGATGAATGCTTGAGTTCATCGTGTTTTTGCTGTAAACTTTTTAGATTTATTGTTTGAGAATTTTATATGTGTGTATAATGAGTGTTTTGACCAAATCCTAGCCCACATTTTACCTACCATATCCTATCATATATACCATCATTTTCCCTCCCAAATTTGTGTACTCACTTTAAACCTACTGAGTTTCTTGAGTGCTGTCAGTGTACGTTTGGCCATCGGGCCATTCACTGATAAGTAATTATCAGATGCTACATTCCTGATAAAAACTAACACTTGTAGGCATAAGGTTATTGTGTAGGTTAAATTCTGATTTCCTGTCTAAATATTTTGCAGACTCTGCTCCCCAATTGGCCCTCCTGTTTTGTCAATAAAACAGTTTATAGCCAATTGATGAGCAGGGGAGAGAGTAGGGCTGAACTTCCTGCCGGCCAGGGGAGGAGGAGTTAGAAAAGGAAGAGGGAGTTTAGCCAGGGGATTGAGCCACTGGTGGAGACCAAGAAGATCAATCAGGAGCATGAAGCTGGAGCCAAGGAAAGCTATAAAGTGCAAGTATCACTAGCATGTTTGCTGAGAGGAAGACAAAATAGCATAGAGGGTTAAGAACAGACTTAAACTGCTCAAGTTTGTGTTGCAATGCCTTGTATTTAAAAAAAAAAAAGTCTCAGCTGTGCATGGTGGCACATGTCTTTAATCCCAGTACTCAGGAGTCAGATGCAGGCAATTGATCTGAGTTCAAGACCAGCCTGGTCTACAGAGTGAGTCCAGGACAACCATGGCTACACAGAGAAACCCTGTCTGGAAAAACCTAAAAAAGTAAAAAAAAAAAAAAAAATAGTCTCAATTATTTGCTCCCTCCACAGGCATTAATGGCCAATCACTCCTCAAGTTTGAAATTCATGAGCCCTCCTCTGTCCATGCTGGAGTTTTGAGTGCTTTGATCTTGGCAGAACTTGTGCACCTACTCAAAGCTGCTGGGAGTTCATATGGAATGGTTAAATTGACAAACCCTGCCAAATCCAGGAAACACTGTTTCACAGCAGTCCTACACGATTTCTGACTCTTAAAATCTTCCCACCCCTCTCCCAAGATTGTATCAGAGCCTTTAGGGGAGGAGGTGTGATCTAGATGTCCTATATAGGACTGAGCACTTCGCAGTCTCTCCTTCTCTGCTCATTGGCCAGATGTGAGTCTCCCTGTTAATCACGTTTTATGACACAAAGGCATTTCTGTGATGAGGGCTGAGAGCTAACCTAATTTATGCATATAAGAATTAGAATTTAGAGCATAATTTAATACTATGTACATTTAACAGATTAATGGTTGTAGGTTCTCCCCTAGGCTATATGACCTAACCAATCCTGGGTTCTTGGTGCCCAGATAGTTTGGTAATGTTTTGCTACTGCCCTCTCAGTATTTAAAACCTTGAGAAATTCTCCAATCGAAAGTCACTGGGGAGGACTTTGAATAGCAGAGTGTAAAATAAAAGTGACTCAAATCCTTGACTTACGCATTTTAAGTTCTTACATGTGCCATAGGCCAGAAATTCCAGTGAACAAGATGTATATGATAGAAAAGTATAGAAAAGTGAAGCTTCAGATGAAATAAGAAGCTCCAGCCCTGGAAATGCTTCCGGAGACAGATGAGTTTTGCTCCCTAAACATTCTTGTCCAAAGCCTATGAGCAAACCAAATTCCAGAAAGATTTCAAGAATATATGATCATTTTTACTGAATCACATTTTATTATTTCATCTTCTATATATGGAAATATGTGTTTAATTTCTTAAACTGTCATGTTTTCTTTTTATTTAAGTGATTTATTCACACTACATCTCAGTTGTTATCACTTCACTTGTATCTTCCCGTTCCCTCCTCTGTCCCTCTTTCATCCTATTCCTCTCCCCTAGGTCTGTGACAAAAGGGGACCTCAACCCATCCCCCACTATAAGATCACAGCCTATCAGGTCTCTTCCTGGTAGCCTGTTTACTCTTCCTCTGAGTGTCACCAGGTCTCCCTAGCAAGGAGAAGTAGTCAAATAGGGGGCACCCGAGTTCATGTCCTCTGAATCAGTCCCTGCTCTCTACACAATTGTGGAGAATGTGCTGTCCATTGACTAGATCTGGATAGCGGTTCTAGGTTTACTGCATGTATTGTCCTTGGTTAGTACAGTAGTTTGAGCTGACCTGCCTGCCTACCTGATCTGCCAACCTTAATGGTCTTCTTGTAGGTTTCTAGGATTCTCTGGATCTTTCTATTTCCCTATTCTTCCTTACCTCTCTCACATAGAGTCACAATAGGAAGTCCCAGTATTTATCCCAATCTCCGGCTAAGTGAAGACTTCCAGGGGACACATCTGTTGTCCTTAGTGTCCAATTATAAGTGAGTATATACCATTTGCCATGTGTATCCTTCTGGGTCTGGGTTAAATCACTCAGGATGATCATTTCTAGTTCCATCCATTTGCCTGAAATTTTCAGGGTTTCCTTGTTTTTAATAGCTGAGTAGCATTCCGTAGTGTAAATGTGCCACAGTTTCTTTATCCATTCTTTGACTGAGGGACATCTGGGCTATTTTCAGGTCCTGGCTATTACAAATAAGGATGTTATGAACATGGTTGAGCATATGTCCTTGTTGTGTGGCAGCGCATCTTTTGGGTATATTCCAAGGAGTAGAATATCTGGGTCTTGAGGTAGCCCTATTCCCAGTTTTATGAGAAAGTGCCATATTGTTTTCCAAAGTGGTTGCACAAGTTTGGGCTCCCACAAGCAATAAAGGAGTGTTTCCCTTTCTCCATGTCCTCACCAGCATGTGCTGTCACTTGAGTTTTTGATCCTAGCCATTCTGGTGGGTGTAATATTGAATCTCAGAGTCACATTTCTCTGAGGACTAAGGATGTTGAGCCTTTCTTTAAGTATTTCTCAGCCATTTGATATTCCTCTGTTGAGAATTCTCTGTTTAGTTCTGAGACCCATTTCTTAATTCGGTTATTTGGTTTGGTGGTGTTTAATTTCTTGAAAGCCAAATCTATTCAATGGAAAAAGGATAGCATCTTCAACAAATGGTGCCAGTCTAACTGGATGTCTACATGTAGAAAGATGCAAAATACGTCCATATTTATCACCATGCACAAAACTCAAGTCCAAGTAAATCAAAGACCTCAACATAAAACCAGAAACACTAAATCTGTTAGAAGAAAAAGTAGTGGGGAAGAGCCTGGAACTCACTGGCACAGGAGACAACTTCTTGAACAGAACTCCAACAGCCCAGGCTCTGAGGTCAACAATTAATAAATGGGACCTCGTGAGGCTGAGAAGCTTCTATGAAGCAGAAGACACTGTCAACATAGCAAAGCGACAGCCTACAGACTGGGAGAAGATCTTCACCAACCCTACATCTGACAAACTATCATGTTTCATGCACCTGTTTCATAACTTGATTTTTAAAATATAAATAAAATTCCAATTCACTTGCCATTTAATGTGCTAGTTAATTTTTATGAAATCAAAAGTTTATTAATGTAAATAAACAGAATTGGAATAACTAAGCATAATGGCATAACTACCAATCATAGAATTGCTACCAGTCTGCATTCTCACTAGAGAGTCATATGCTTCCCTATCACACTAACTATCCTTGATATTGCTTATTTTGACCAGTATTGCTTGAAGTAGATGACATCTGATTGGATTTCAAACTTTGTTTCTCAGATCCCATGTACATTTAACCAAACATCCTCATTTCCCATAATTCATTGACAAGGGCCGTGTTATGTTGTGTTAGTATACTGAATGACAAGAAAAAAAGACTGGTTATTATAAATATTGCCATTTTGTAACAAAATTGCTAGGTTTGTGTATATGGTTTTATAAACTACACCATTCTTTACCTGTTGATGAATCTATTATAATAACATCACAGAGATTTTGCTCTATCTTCGTTTTATTTTATTTGTGTCTAGAGTTGTTTTTCAAAGTCTTATTCTGTTAAATAAAGCTTTTGTCTATTCCTAGTCCCATTATTTAATTATTTTAGATATATTACACATTATAATAACCATTTTATATGGTTAGATTGTAATGTTCAGCAGTGCTTTTAACATGTCCTATCCTCTTCTGTTTTTATTAATCCAGCTGAACTTTGAAATGCCCTTTATTTAATTCCAAAACCTATTCTAACTTTTGCAACAGCATCAATCACAGAGGCTCATTTGGGAAAACATATTATTTTCACCATGCAGAGGTCACATAAGCGAATAGTAAGAAATCTACCCAAATAAATGAAAGGACCAGAAAAGTCTGAAGGTAAACAGTACAGAAAGATACTCAAGGGAAAAGGAATACCACGGAGGCCAGGCATGTGTCAGATCACTGAACATAGCAGAAGGTACTTTCTGGGTGATAGTAATATGAAATATTGAAGATGGGGTGTAAAAAAATTATTTCTGTGAAATGAAATTTTAAGGTTAGAGTTGACTACAAGCAGAATAGACTTTTCAGGACCTTAAGTAAAGAAATGACATAAACATATGTTACTTTTTAGAGTTATCTCTCTTTGTGGTGTTGATAATTGATTGGACTAGAGTAGGTATAAAGGAAGAACTGCTTAAGAAATTGTTAAAAAGAGGCACATGAGAGGTGGTGCTGAGCTAGGGTAGGATAGCGCTAGGGCAAGGGGAAAGAGGCAGCACTGCCTGGAGCTGGTTCTAATTCACTGTCAGAGTTTGAGGTTACATTCCCTAAAATGTTGTTTATTCATAGCAATAGAACTTCTCTAGAGCTGTGGGCTCCTTGAATTCTATCAATTTGGTAAAGCCAGATCATAAAGAACTTTGTGACACATCCTAGTATGAGCACCCACTCTTGGAGATCAGCTGGGTAGCCTTCTAATTATGGGAATGAAACAGTGGGATAAGAATACATGAGACTATACTGTCTTAATGGGGATTGCAGCAACACAGAACTTTTGGAGAAACCTAGTATTCTGCAATCAGACATCCTTATTTGGATACTTTACTGACTAAATGGTCTAATTGTCTCTGCTTTTAGATAAATGGCAAAAGAAAAAGAAAGCAATGCTAGGTCAAGTTAGAAGTAAGAATCATTGAATGAAGCTGTAACTATCAAATACATGTTTTGAGGCTTGTGTTACCATTTTGGTTTTATTATGATGACTTTCTGTTTAAAAAATAATATTCCCAAGCAATAAAACCTAAAGAGATAGGTCACAAAGCATCCCTCATGGCACTGGCTAACATAGATACATATACCTATGCATCATCATTTAAAAATTGTAAAGGCAAAGATGGTTCAGAAATGTATTAACACCAAGAAATTAACAGCAGGATTTACATAAACTGGGTATAATTTAAAAATCTATTCAACAATATTCAAATACTGTAAACATCAAGGTAATCTCTTGTGGGTATTGTATTTGACATTGTCAGATGCAATATAACCTTCAGAGTTACCATGTATCACAGGAAATCCTAAAACCATCCCTAAGGATAGACCTTTCTTCGAAGACTTTTGCCAACTTTATGCTCACTCTTCCTGACAGTCTGATTCTTCCCCACCACAGAGCAGAAGTGTTCCTCAAGGAGTGTCTGCCACTTTTAACTCTGTCCATCTCCCTTAGTGGGACTCTCTCAGGAGAGCAGAGTCGGTGGCCCAGGGATAGTCAGAAGCTGCACACTCAGCACCTGCAGTTGCAGCAGCCCTCTGTCACTGCTGTCATCCCAAGGCTGTCCCAAGGCCCTGCTAAAGAGGGCCTGGCACCTGACAGGGACAAACGCGGAGTTCAGAGTGACTCCCAACTCAGGAAAATAAAGGCAAAAGGACTCAGAGCTTCATATAATGCAAAGAGTGTACATAGCACCAGTCTCACATATCTTGCGCCTGTTTCATAATGTAGTATGAATATCATTATCAAAAGCAGAAACTTCCCATCCACGCAGCATCTTTGACAGGAGTGTTTCTCTCAAGACCACTAACAACAGGTTGTCCTCACTGTCATGGGTAGCAGCACAGTGTGCAGAGCCATGCAAATGACATTGAGAATGTTCCTGTAGTTTAATTTTTGTATTAAAATTAGATCCTACTTTGAAATATGAAATAGTTGAAGTAGCTACTTTGCAATGCCTCAGTGAAAAGTTTGCCAACCCTAATTAACTCCTCCAGTCTCATAAGACTTTCTCAGTTGGCCCAGAAATATGTCTATAAGAATTGTGAAGAGAAATTAAATCCTATTACTGTCATACTTGGTAACAAAGAGGAAAGTAAAAAAAAAAAATCAAACCTTTGCCAAGGGTGGGTATTAACTAGAGATGCCAATGAAGGTTGTGTGCCCAGAATAAAACTATCATTTGCAATTGAGTAGTTTATGTTTCATGTGACTATTTTTCTTCATGTATAGTCACTTCTTATTTCTGAGTTTTTGAAGTGTTTGAAATCAATTATAAGTTTATAGGAAAATTATCTATTGAGATATTTTTCCTAACAAACATAACTGGGTAAAGCGGCATAGATATGTGTTGTAATTTTGACCCAAAGTTGTAATTAAAATGAGTGGTAAAAAAAAAAAAGATCCTTACATAATGAGAAAATCATTATTTTGGCTTCAAAATAATCTAAGACTTTCTCCTATCATGCCTCAAAATCAGTAAATGCTCTGACTTTGTTTCCTCCATCATTTCTGTAAAGCTAATCCTACTGGATTTAACAGCACCGAGAGATGGACTATATTATTCATTAGAAATAATTCATTCATTCATGATCTTAGAGACACCCAAGGGTTTTCATGACATGTCCATCCTTGGTGGCAGGCAACAGAAGTGTTAGTGATATTCTTTTCATGAATTTCTCAAAGTGAGCAAAGGTGATAGAAACACCTTAGCAAGGTCACACTGACAACGGTGGATCTGAAGCTAGCGGCCTGGTTTGGTCCAGTCCTCCCAGTCCTAATCCATGTAAATTATCTCCCAAAACACACAGTCCAGGGATCAGTCAATAGCCACGACACCTAAAAATGCCTAGCTAGTATGGAAATTTGAAACTGTGATTCAGGTTATATAAATATCATCTTTGAAAAATAATACTTCTTCATTACTTTATATTCTCTGAGCTTATCTTTGACCTACTTTATGTTTTCCTATATATATTGTGCATTTTGTAAAATAATTTCAGACTCCAAAATAAATAGACAATATTGGATTAGATTATATAAGCTTATCTGAGGTATATTTTATATACATGTAACATTATACTTTTAAAATAGTAGTTCTTGGTTTCTATTCATAAGGAATACACATTTTAAGATATGAAAAAATATTTGATGCATTTAATTTAACATGCATTTCTCACCAGTTGTTAGTCTACAATAAATTAATGTTTCTCCAATCAAAACCCCTTCTCCTAGTGCCTACTCATCACATAGTCAGCGGTCCCTTTCCCTCTCTCGGGTAGTCTAATCTGCTATCTGAAGATATGTGCTGAGTATATTATTCTCTCCACACATACCCCAGCCACTCCTGAGATGGTACCACCTACCTTTGAGGACTTAAGGTGAGCACCTTCTCATTCTATGGGCAACCTTCACTTCTCCCCTTTTTGAGACCCTAATGCCATCATATGAGGATCTGCCGAGTGTCTGTGTCTCCTCCTTGTGCCACTGATCTCTGCGGCTCCTTACAATTCTGACGAACTACAGCAAGAGGCTACTTGTAGTACAGACAGTCTGTGCTTGAAATCACGAGCTGTACTTTCTCATAGCTGAGCCAGGACCACCTCTGTTACTCAAGCACTAGTTACCAGTGAGAGGCCAGAGGACTGATCTTCCCTCTTCATCCAGATGATCCAAAACATGCTAAGCTCAGCTACCAGCAAATAGAAGTTTAACTTTTCGTTGATTATTTCTTTTTATTATAATTATTTATTTTTTAATGTATTTTATTTTATTTTTTACATATGAATTTATATTATTATACATGTATACAATAGATTACCTACAGCAAGAAGAACCATGACACAATCAGGAATTATATAAGTGTTACATTCTTAGTGTTTCGGCTACTTGTATTTGACAGCCTTAGAGAAGACATTGTTCCTATCTTGGTGCATCTAAATTTCTGAATGTAAATCAATCTCCATCACATATTGTCATTCTCAACTTAGAACACCTATCTAAACCTAAAAACATCTTTAACCCCTAAACAATTAAGCTTCATTGTAAAACTAAGCTTCTGGTCAAATATTAGAGGAAGAGGGCTCCCCTGCCTGAGTACTAAGGAAGGGAGGGAGAAGGGATGAGGGATGGAGCGGGGATCAGGAGGGAATGAGGGAGGGGGCCACAATAAGGATGGGAAGAATTTAAACTGCAGAACAAGCAGGTAACATCTTGCTAATGCCACCATATGGGACTAGCTCTGAGACTGGCTGAGACATGAATGTCTAGGCATAGACAATGCTTTTTGTTGACTACAGAACCCCTATGAATTACTATTAGATGTCATTCTTCATATGGCATGAATGAAGATTTACAAATGTCTTCTATTCCTGCTCATACAAAGAGCAGAAATCTAGCCTTAATTGTTCTGTGCATCATGTACACCTTATACACTTATAATTTTATGACTGTATAATGCTTATGAGAATGTATATGCTTTCAGAACAAAAGAACCAGACACTGGCATTGGACCAGACCTGACAGGATGCGTTCCTCACAGCATACTGGACATTGACATCCTCTTTGGAGAAAGGGGTTGAAAAGAAAGAAGGGGGAATATAGAAATATATAGGGAAGATAGAACAAAAAGTAGATTAGTGAATCTACTCTTCAACTTAATGCCTCAATTGTCACTCTCAAATAGAAGTTTAAGTGCCAACTAAACCAATCAGGGGCAGATATAAATACCAAAGTACACAGCCAATTATCTAATTCCAGATACCAAAGTTCCATCATAGAAATACAATATGAAAAGTCAAGACAGTAAGTCTTCTCCGAAATTTATTTAATCCATAGCAGTGATGCCTAGTGAGGTCAAATTAGATAATACTCAAGACTATAAATTCAAAATAGCAGCTTTGTTCATGGAGCTCAAAAGAAGCATTAATAAACACTGGAATGAAGATGAATAAAAAAACAAACAACTGATTGAATAAGGAAAAACTTCAAGACATAAAGCTAGAAGGCAATAGGAAGAAATGCTAAAGAACACACAAGTGAAAAAATCAGTAAGTATAATAAACACTCAGTAAAAACCTAACCAATAAAATGGATTGATTATAAGGTGGATTATTAGGGCTTGAATTCAAAGTAGAATAATTAGATCATTCAATAGAAGAAATGATCATTTAAGAACCTTAAATGAAACTTACAGGATCTCTGGGACCCTATGAAATGATTTTTTTATAAAAAAGCTACAAATAGGCATAGAATAAGTAGAAAAATCCAGGTCAAAGGCATATAAAATGGTTTCAATAAAATTGTACACAAAAAGTTTTCCAAATCTAGGGGGATGCCAACACATGAGGAAGAAGCGTACAGAACACCAAATTGGCAGGACCAGAAAAGCAATTCCCTGTGTCATATAAAGTCAGAATATTAAATGCACAGAACAAAGTATGCATCATGACAGCTGCAGCAGAGAAAGCTCACATATAAAGATATCTGAGAGTAATGGAGACTTCAAAAGTCATAAGGGCTTAGGCTGATGTTGTTGAAGTTCAAAAAGAGCACAGGTGCAACACAGAACACTAAACCCACAAACATAATCTATCATAATTGAAATATAAAGAAGATTACAATGATAAAATAAACCTAAATGAATTAATGATCACCAATCAGTCCTACAGAGGACCCAAAAAAATACTTCATACTCAAGAAAGAGTAAGTGAATCCAAAAAGTAACAGGGGAAAATAACCAATGTTGGGTCACTGTCCAAGCAAAGAAAGACTAAGAAAACGAACACCACAAAATTAACAAATTGGCATGGATCAATACATATATTTCAATAATTACTTTAGATACCAATGGTCCCCACTCCCTCTCACATCAGTAAAAAACAGCAAGGGATATTCACAAACTTGACTCATATCCAGTATGGTGTTTGAATTTTTAGCCTGATCAATAAGAAAAGGGAATAAAGGGGATACAAATAGAAAAAGAAGTAAAAAAGAAAAATCTTGTGTGATTTTTAGGCATGAAAGAACATAAAGATTCCATGAAAAATCTCTTACAGCTGGTACATAGTTACTAAAAACTAACACATAAAAATAAGCAACCTTACTATAGACCAGTGCAGCAAGCATACTGAAAAAAACACATATCCCATTCATAACAGACACATACACACATCATCATCACCATCATCATCATCATAAATGTCTGGGACCATACTTAACAAAAGAGACAATGCTTTCAGACACTGAGTCAAGAAATTAAAGAACACATAAGAAAGGAAAACCTTCCATGCTCATGAGCTATAAAAATGCTTATCCTACCAGAAGCAATAATACATTTGATAAGATACAAACTCCAGAGCCATCCTTTACAAACAGAAGAAAAGACATCCTAAACTTTATACGGAATCACTAGTGACAAAGGCAAACCAAAGCAATCCTAAACATCAACAACAGAAAATACTGCAGGCATTGCCTCACCTGTGTTTAAGTTATATCCACTGAGCAATGATGATAAAATCAGCATACTGCTGGCACAACACAGACTTGCAGAACAATGAGATGGAATGGAAGATTTATATGAGAGTCAAAAGACTACAGCTACCTGTATTTTGACAAAGATTCCAATAATATACTCTGGAGATAAGACCGCATCTTCAACAAACCGTGCTCAGAAAACTGGACAGCAATAGGTAATAGCCTGGAAATAAGCCCTTATCTCTTACCCTGTTCAAAACTCAACTGAAGCCCTTCTCTTTCTGTCTCTGGAATATCCAATTCTGCACATATTGACCTCTCATTAGCAGCTCACGGGAAGATAGTGTCTACCCATTGTCTTACCACTCATTTTCTTCAATGCGTAGTGGTTCCTTTGATTTTCATGTTCTTTCTTCTGTGTATCTGTCCATAAGCTTATTCATTCATTTTGCGGTTGTCAGCTTATTTTATTATTCATAATAATTTAATTATTTTTCAGTAAACTTTGTTTTTTGTGATTTTTAATTTTTTTCATTTTTATTATGTTTCCTTTTAACATATACATTTGTATTATTACACATGAATAAAATAAACTACATAAAGCAGGAAGAACCATGAGACAATCAGGAATTATGTAAATGTAACATTCATAGTGATTTGGATATTTGTATTTGGAAAACTGGAAGTAAACATCTTTCCAGTCTTGTTGGGTCTAAATTTCTGAATGAAAATCAATATCTATCATATCTCTTCTCTATTAATTTAAAACGTCTACCTTGATATAAAAACATCCTGACCCCTAGCCAACTAAGCTTAATTGTAAGACTAAACTGTCTGGTCTTCAACCCCATCAGAGACTTGAGAAGGAATAAAACTTAAATACCTGAGTGAACTAGAATTACAGGTTAGCAGTTTCCAAAATGAAAAAAAAAAAATGACTGAGTCAGTATACTGGCTGAAGTGTCACCCAACATTCTCTATAATGTTGGAGTATCATCTTCTGGCTTCTACCTCAATATCTCTGACAGACAGATTTGCGAGGCAAGAACTATTGAGGACTTGCTTACCCTGTCTTGGCAGAGTTCGGCAGTTGACTCTGCCTAGATCTAAGCTTGCCCATTTTTAGGCAGAATTCTGTCTGTGGCAGAAATCAGCGTATTTTGCCCAGTGGATTGTTTGCCACATTTGAAGCCAACTCCATAAGGAGGTTATCTGATGCTCATTGTATTCTTTGATGTCAGCTGGGTGTTGCTAAGAGTTAACTTGTCTTGTTGTCAAAGAATTTTTAGAATAATAAAAACATCTTTAAATGCCATATTCTGTAGGTCTCCAAGGCTTTTGAAGACCTTATTTAATTGTTTTACCTTATATATCTATAGAATCATATCCCTCTGTTAAGCCTAGGACATATGTTCCTGTGATAAAATTAGAGTAGTATTTACATGACCATGATTTGCATCAATACACAAAATGCTATACCAATGAATTGAAAATAACCTTATTTGTAAGTAGCAATTAAGGCCTTGAGTTGAGGAGTAGATTCAATAATCTACCTTTTGTTCTATCCTCCCTCTATATCTCTATATCCCCCTTTTGTTCTTTTCAGCTCCTATCTCCTTACCTACAAAAGAAGGATAAAGGAAGAGAGACATCCATGAGTCCAACCTAGTTTTCTCTCTGCAAAAGACTAATAATACTTATAACCAATTCCTGATGAAAATAAGCATCTGTAGATCAAGAGAGCAAACAGAAACCTAGCCATCCCCTTAAAGGAAATGGGACATCATTCTCTTAAGGGTTCTTCAGGCTAATTTAGGGTGAATGATACCTTTGAACCCCGCCCCCGGCAAAAAAAATGGGGGAAATGGTTACCCAAGCCAGGGATAGCCTTTATAGTCCAGTTTCTAAATGTTGATAAATTTCAGGCCTAATAGGAGTCCTGTGTGGGACAGTCTGAAATGCTGTACCAATTAGGATCAGTAGCTTTCTACAGCACTGTCCTGGAAGCTATTTTGTTCTAGTGGGTAACAGCAACTGAGGCACCAGGGGCTGGAACATGGAGGATATAGGATGTCAGCATCCAGCATGCTGAGAGGAATGAATTCTGTCAGGTCTGATCCAGCATCAGTGTCCAGTTCTTTTGTACTGAAAGCATAATTTCTCACAAGTATTATACAGTTCTAACACTATAATTATGTGAGGTGTGCAGGAAGCACCGAGCAATTAAGGCTGGTTTTCTGCTCATTCTATGAGCAGAAATAAGACATATGCAAATATTCCTTCATGCTAAGAATGACCTCTAATAATAAGCCACAGAGAATCTGTAACCAATAGGAAGCCTTATCTACGCATAGATATTGGTATCTCAGCCAGTCTCAGAGCTATTCCCATGTAGTGGGATTAGCAATATAAGTTACGTGCTTGTTCTGCAGTTTGCATTCTTTACATCCAGATTGCAGCCCCCTCCCTCATTACCTCCTGATCCCAGATCCCGTCCTCTCCTTCATCCCTTTCCCTCCCTCATCTAGTCCTTAGAAAGGGGAGCCCTCCTCCCCTAACATCTGACCTCAGCTTACTCAGTGTCCTCTGTACTGCCTGTAACCTCTTCTTCTGTGGCCTGCAAGGCCACCCTGCCAGGTGGAAGTGAACAACTTTAGGAGGCCTGAGTCCATGTCAGAAGTAGTGCCTACTCCTCATATTATGGAACCCACAAGGAGTTTGTGTTGCCTGTCTACTACATCTGAGCAGAAGGTCTAGGTCCACAGCCTACATGGACCTTGATTGGCACATCAGACTCTGTATTATAATGTGTTTAACCTGAATTAAGCTGCTAACATCGACTTCTGAGTGAGAATATGCCATGTGTGTTTTTCTGGATGTGATTTACCTCACTCAGGATGATTGTCTCTAGTTCCATCCATTTGCCTCCTAATTTCAAGATTTCTTTGTTTTTGATAGCTGAATAGTATTCCATTGTGTAAATGAACCATAGTTTCTTTATGCATTCTTCAGTGGGGACACATCTAGGTTTTTTCCAGATTCTGGCTACTACAAACAAGGCTGCTATGAACATAGTTGAGCAAATGTTCTTGTATGGTGGACCCTCTTTATGGTATATGCCCAGGAGTGGTATAGCTGTGTCTTGAGGTAGTCTTATTCCCAGTGTCCCGAGATAGCACCAGACTGATTTCCAAAGTGGTTGTACAAGTGTGAACTCCCACCAGCAATGGAAGAGTGTTCCCCTTTCTCTGCATCCTTGCCAGCATGTTCCACCACTTGAATTTTTTATCCTAGCCATTCTGATAGGTGTAAGATGGAATCTCAGAGCCATTTTGATTTACATTTTGCTGATGACTAGGGATGTTGAGCATTTTTAAAAGTGTTTCTCAGACATTCCATATTCCTCTGTTGAAAATTCTATTTAGCTCTCTAACCCATTTCTTAATGGGTTATTTGTTTTGGTGGTGTTTAATTTCTTGAGTTCTTTATATATTTTGGATATTAGCCTTTTGTCAGATGTAGGGTTGGTGAAGATCTTTTCCCACTTTGTAAGATGTCGTTTTGTTCTGTTGACTATTTCCTTTGCCTTACAAAAGCTTTTTAATTTCATGAGATCCCATTTATTTATTAGAGCCTGGGCTATTGATGTTCTGTTCAGAAAGTTGTCTCCTATGCCAATGAATTCAAGACTCTTCCCCACTTTTTTCTAAAAGATTTTAATTTTATTGGTTGTTCTATGTGGGCAGTCTCTCTAAAAGCTTTCCCTTGTGCTTTCTGAAACCCACATCCCAGTTATTAATATTCTTTACACTACAGTGAAAGTGGTCCTTTTTCTTTTTTCTTTCTTTCTTTCTTTCTTTCTTTCTTTCTTTTTTTTTTTTTTTCTGCCATATAAAATCTCATCTAATTCTTCCAAAACCCTGAGGGAGGATATCACTGTTGTATCATTGGTAACTACATTATTAAATATTTCCCAATTACATATTCAATCATTGATATTTTCTGATATGTCTTTAAGAGGTAACATTTGTTTGCTATGTTTCTTCTGTCTCTTCTATGATTGTCATGAAACTTCAAGAGAAAGAAGACATGGGTTGTTTTGATTATTTGGCTATATTTAAATTTCTCTTCCAATATCCTTTTGATACAAAACCTGAGAAATATAACATGATCTCCAGATGAGACCTGTGAGGTATTTTACTGTTATTCATTATGACCTCAGAGTAATTGGCTTCTTATCTTTTTTATTATTGATAATTCTCCCAATGTCTAGTATGTGGTTACATAATATGCCCACATAAATTTTTACTTGGATCTCTTGGCCATTCTAACATTTTCTTTCAACAGTGCATATTTAATTATGAGTGGACTCATCCAGATAGCCTGCTTACTCTTCCTCTGTGATCATATAGTGGGGAGGAGGTCTCCTTCTGTCACAGACCAAGGGGAGGGGAATAGGGTGAAAGAGGCTTGGGGAAGGAACGGGAAGATACAAGTGAGGGGACAACAATTGAGATGTAATGTGAATAAATTATTTTAAATGCAAAAATAAAAATAAAAAGACAAAAAAATCAAAAAGTAAAAATAAAATAAAATAAAATAATTATGAGTGGATTCTTTAAATGAGTTCAGATTGTACTAAATCATGTCTAATAGATTTATAAGGTTTATACAGTTGTTAAGTGCATACCATAGAGATAATTTTATAATGATTAATAGCAAACAGAAATAAAGAAGGGAGACTGAGGCAGTTCTCAATAATCAGTCAGCATCAAAATAGATCACAAAACAAAGTTTGCCAGCTCTTCTATGTCATTCTCATAATGTGACAATGTGAATTTGTTAAGCTTTTAGAAAATAGTTGGCCTTTTGTTTTCTACCTAAGAGATTAAAAAAATATGTTTATGCATTTTTACCAGGTGAGTCTAGATGTCTCCAGAGGACAAAGAAAGAGTCCCATACAGGGCTCCATTGAATGGCACCATACTACTAACAAGTGGCTTTTTAACCGAACAAAGTTATTTCCCACAACCCAGAGGGCTTGGAAGTCCACTACCACTCAATAGCAAAATGGGTGTCTGGTGAGGCTGAGCTTCCAGATCCAAGCTCTGTGTTCTCATGGCATGGAGAGGTGACTCACATTTCTCTTAGTGTCCCTTATTGGCTCCTGGAAAGACTCTGCTGTGAAGAAGCAGAGGCATCTGGAACTCTAAGACAGGAGTGTTTTCTCTCTTGATTCTGTTTGCCTTGTTTCACTGTGCAGTGCTTTCCTGGAGAGCTTCCCCAAGGAGCCTAGTGGTAATTGCTTCCTCAAGTACAGATCCATTCTAGATATTTTTACTAAATATTTTCATGCCTTTGAGCTCTTGTTATTTTTGCTTTAGATTTCTTATAATTTTTAACACTAGTCTTTGTCTTTTAATATTTTTATTTCCATTTTCTTACATTATTTTCTCAAGTTAGATTGACCTTCCCAAAATAAAAGTCTTTTGGTAAAATCTCATAAAAAATTTTTATCTCTCTTGTTTCCTCTTATTTGGTTTTTGTTTCTCTATTTCTTTTTCCCTCAGCTCCTCACATCCTGGAAACTGCATGCCACTCCAGCTGCTGCGGGGAGCTGTGGCTTACCACCATCTTCAACCATACCGCTGTAAATTACTTCTTCATTCAAAAATTATTTGTGAAATACGTACTCTATGCTTTAATATAGCCCTTAGCACTGAGACAGAAGTTAAAAAGAACGAGCTCCATCAAATACATACAAGCACAAAAGAACAAGCGAGCAGAAGAGCAAGAGGATAAGGTGAATACCATTTGTGTTCTTTCTCCAGAACAAGTGCTTCGGCACGTGTATTTCTGAGAGTAAGTGATGGGGCCTATAATTTGGTACTCTGTTTTCAGAGGAGGGCTACATTTGAGGTAACCAAGTTGCCAGCTGAAGGAAATGAAAGCCTGAGCCAAGTGAGCCTGAAAGGAACAAGTAGGCAAGGAAGAGGAAAGGGTGAGAGAATGAAGTGTGGGCAGAGCGCTGTTGGCATGGCTGAGAGGCAGCAAGACCAGCCTGTGTCTGGAGAAGTCTGGAGAATGGATTATATTGGAATTCTAATCTAGCAAAACATTTCTCCAGTTTTTTTTTTTTTTTTTTTTTTTTTTTTTTTTTTTTTTTTTTTTTTTTGCTCTCAGAACTTACTGCAGTCTTAAAAATATCTCAAAACCCCAGTCGTTATGTCTACTAGGGTTGAGTCTGCTGCTACAATGTACTAGAAATTAAAACAGAAAATATTTTTGCTTTAAATCATTAATAAGTTTTGCGGTGTATTTCTATGAACATAAACATTTACAAGCAGGACCTTACTCACCAAAATGAAGTAAGATAAGGAGGAGAGTGTTTGTCACTTTAAATGCCTCCTCTTCAAAGTTAGAATGTTGCCAATGGGCTAAAAGTGCAAAAGGGAGTCTTTGAAGGTACTAAAGGCAGGAAGGGTGTGATGCCCTTTGAAAGAGCTTGTTGGAAGGCATCCGTTGCTTTCACCTGGAGAGATCATGAATTTTGTAGCTTCCAGCTGACTTCAGATTTGAAGCAACATTTTGGAAATGAAGATTGCCAAACAAACAAACATAATGGCACTTATTCTCGAAATCACTGATCTCTAGGCATGTGATAAAATAATTTTCCATGCTTTATAACTCCCCTCATCTCAGGTATTTTTTGTAGCCGTAGAAATAAACTAATTGAATTGTCGTTGTTTACTTTTTCTGGAGGTCTCTGCAATGTTTGACTAGATAGAAGACAGTGGTAATTCTTTTCCCATGGTCTCTATCCATAATCTCTTGAAGTGTGTTCTAACGGAAGTGTATGAAGAAAATCTGGCCTCACAGATATAGAGTTGGAAACAAAATGAGTATTTTAATAGACTTTTCAGATAATTTTGAAAATCTTCTTTTTTGTGATTCCACAAGGGTTCTACAAGTGATAATATCTTTACGTGATGAAATCAGCTGAAATATGAAATTTAGCAAACGTCTACTAGGAGAGATAGGTTACTTTGTAGAAAAAGACATATCATTTCATCATACAAGGGAAATAAGCCAAGTAAGAAATCTGATTATGACGATTATGTTGCGGGTCACTTAACTTCTTCTAGATAACAGATTATAGATATGGTGGACCTTGTTGGTGATAAGATTAATGGACTGGAAGTATGGGTTGGAGAAAAGCATTCAAGAGGATGTGCTGTACAGACGAAGAATAGCTAAGGATGAACATTCAAGTAGTAGAATTTTGAAAATATATAAATGTGTCTTATATCAATATCAGAAGTAACTTACTGTTGGAATTGGGGCTAGTATGAATAGATAAGAAAATGTTCCTTGGAGCAGAACAGTAACAATGAGTCTTAGAATGCTTTCAGGAAAACACTGGGATACAATAGAATCAAGCCCCTTCCTTTTTTGAGATCCATAGTTTAATTAAATATATAATTAGCATTTTAAAAATCATAAAGTGAATAATTCAGGAAGACAGCCAGTAAGTTTTAAAAATCTCATATAATATGATGACTCTACTTTGTTGTCCTTAATTTTCTGTACCTGTTAAGAATGATTTGCCCTACTGGAATTGGGTGATATCTTTATCTAATGGTTGATAAAGAAAGATAAACAAATTAAAGACAAGTGATTATCTTGAAAATGATATCATTATCAAAATCTGGGTAGAGGGACTATTTATAATTGCGAAAATGCATATAAATATTTAAAATTATGTAATTAATAACCTGATTCAGATCTATAATATCATTAATTGTCGACTTGATACAACCAACCTAGACCCACCTGGGAAGCAAGTCTCACTGAAGGATTGTTCCATTCGGTTGGCCAATGCACCTCTGTGGGACATTGTCTTAACTTACGGAGGTGGGAAGACCAACCCCAAATAGGCAACACAATTTCACAGGCTAGTCCAGGAATTATATAAATGTGAAAAAAGCTAACTGAGCGTGAGCAAGCAAGCAAGGATCCTTGTGTTCACTGTTTCTCTGATCCTGACTGTTGATGTGATCAATTAGATTACAGCCTTGACTTCCCAGCAATTGTGAACTGTGACTTGGAATTTTAAGCTTGGTAAATCCTTTCTTTATCCCTTGATATGCTCTTTATCAGGGACCTTAAAACAGCAACAAAAACATATTCTATGACCAGAAATGACCAGAGCCCACTTAATGAAATAACCTTGGGTCTTAAGTCTTTGTTTTGCCATCATTAGTAAAAGATTTTCTTGTCTGTGAAGGATGTGAAAAGTGAGAACAGATAATTAATTTTAAGGACAGCTGGGACTGTGTATTAGCAGATGAAGACATAATATGTTATTTATTGCTTCACAATAATTAAATTACAGAACATTAATGATAACATACTTTAAATAAGTTTTAGACTTCTTGATTATAGTAGATTACATTTTCATAGTAATTTTCATTCTGTTTCCTTTTGACATGGCATCTAACCTTTTCCATAGAAGTCTGTCCCTTCCAGTTTAGTATGGAGCTTAAATAAATAGTTTTCATCATTTCTCTTGTATGGCTAGGTTTTGTTTTATTCTTGAATGATATTATTTATTTACATAAATTACATTCAATGTGAAAAATTCTATGTACATACAGGTACATAGTTCAAATGACACTATCCCACTTGGACTGATAATAGTCACACAAAAGCACAGACTATCTAACATAAACTTCAATATTGGGAAAAGAAACTCTTACTGGAAGCACTGGACAGAGAACTCCAAGGGACTCCTAAACAACATAGGCCATTGCTGTTGTCCTTGATTGCCATCCAGAGTTTAAAAGTAAGTTCCTAGTGCTGGTGACACCTGTCATTACAGACACAAGACCTAGAAGACTTGAGTTGGATCTGACCTGAAAGCCCCCTTCCCTAGGTTTCAAAGTACTATGTTCTTTTCCTTTTCTTTTATTGAAAATAACCTTTTTCATAAAATATATTCTGAATATGGCTTCTCGCTCCTCCTGTTGTAAGAGGTTCCCAGTACTTATAGTAGGCTCCAAAACCTTAGCACAACTGATTCCATGATGGAAGTACCATCAAGCCATGAAATTCAGCACATAGATAGCACCACCTGCCAAAATGAAAACAAAGACCTGATCCATCAAAGTCCAAAGCTCTGGTAGAGTCTCTAAATGGTCAAACCTTGCTTTTATGGATCTATAGTTCTATTTCTGGCTAACTGTTCTTGCTAACTGAAATATGTCAGTAAAGGATATGAATTTTGTGATTAAAAGCTCACGTTGAGAAAGGCTTGGGGCAACAGTGGAATCTGAACACAATGTAGTCACCAGCTGGCTAATAAAGACTTTCTGTTGGTTTAAACCCCTGTAAGGCAAAAAACACTGTCAATAGGACAAAACAGCAACAAACAGAATGGGAAAGATCTTCACCAACCCTTCATCTGATAGAATGCTAATATTTAAAACATATATAGAACTCAAGAAATTAAATACCAACAAACCAAATCACACAATTTAAAAATGGAGGGCAGATATAAGTGAGTATATACCATTTGAGTCTTTCTGCTTCTGGGTTAACTCACTCATTATGATCATCTCTAGCTCAATCCATTTGTCCACAAATTTCAGGAATTCCTTGTTTTTAATAGCTGAGTAGTATTCAGTAGTGTATATGTACCACAGTTTCTTTATCCAGTGGGTCCTAGAAACCTACAAGTAGAACATTATGATAGGCAGATTTGGGTCAAGGGGTCCTGCTCAAACTAAGGCACTAGCCAAGGACAATACAGGCGGTAAAATTTAAACCCCTACCCAGATCTAGCCAATGGACAGGACAGTCTCCACACTTGAGTGGAGAGTGGGATATGACTTTCTCATGTACTCTGGTGCCTCACATTTGACTATGTCCCCTGGCGGGGGAGACCTAGTGGCACTCAGAGGAAGGACAGCAGGTCACCGAGAAGAGACTTGATACCCTATGAGCATATACACGGGGAGGTAATCCCTCTGAGGAACAGTCATAGGGGAGGGGAGTAATGGGAAAATGGGAGGGAGGGGAGAATGGGAGGATACAAGGGATGGGATAACCATTGAGATGTAACAGGAATAAATTAATAAAAAATAAAAATTAAAAAAAAATGGAGGGCAGAACTAAACAGAATTCTCAACAAAGGAATTGCTAAGGGCCAAGAAGCACTTAAAGAAATGTTCAACATCCTTAGTCATCAGGGAAATACAAATCAAAACGACTCTGAGAGTCCATATGATACCCCTCAGAATGGCTAAGACCACAAGCTCAAGGGACAGCACATGCTGGCGAGGATGTAAAGAGGGACAGTCCTCCATTACTGGGGAGTGGAAGCTTGTACAACCACTTTGGAAATCAATGTGGCTGTTTCTCAGAAAATTAGGAATAGTTCTACCTCAACACCCAACTTTACCACTCCTGGGCAAAAGATACTCCGCCATACAACAAAGATATTTGTTCAACTATGTTCATAGCAGCTTTATTTATAATTAGCCAGATACTGTAAACAACCTAGATGTCCTTCAACTGAAGAACGGATGAAGAAAATGTGGCACATTTACACAATGGAACACTACTCAGATATTAAAAAGAAGGACATCATGAAATTTGCAGCCCAATGAGTAGAAATAGAAAATATAACCCTGAGTGAGGTAACTTAGACCCAGAAAGACACACATGGTATGTACTAATTTATAAGTGAATATTATCCATACAGTACAGGATACTCAAGCTATAATCCTTATACCAAAAGAAACTAAGTTACACAGAGGGCCCAAGGAAGAATTCTTAAATCTCACTCAGAAAGGGAAATAAAATGGACATCAAAGGTTGATGAATGGAGGTAATTGTGTGGGAGAAAGGCTGGGGAGAGATTGAGGGGAACAGGTGTGGGGATTGGGAGGGGTTGGCTTAGAGAGAGAAATGAAGATCTGTAGATGTGAGGGAGAGCCTCTGGGATGTCTAGAAACCAAAAACAGGAAAACTTCCAGGGGTCGATGAGCGTGACCCTAGCTAAGACTCCTAGCAATAGGGAATAACGAACCTGAAATGATCACCTCCTTTGGCCAGGTGAGACATTCAGTGGAGGGATGAGGACATCAACCTACACAAAATTTCTCCTGCATACCAGATGTGCATGGATAAAAAATGGAAGAAATATTGAAGGAATGACTAGCTCAATTTGAGACCCATCCATGGGGGAGAGCCAATCCCTGACATTATTAATGATATTCTGCTATGAGAGGCCTCATCCGGCAGCTGATGGAAACACATGCAGAGACCCACAGTCAAACATTATATGGAGCTGGTGAAGTCTTGGGTAAGAGTAGGGGAAAGGATTAAAGGAGCCAGAGGGATCAAGGTTATCACCAGAATACCTACAGAGTCAACTAACATGTGCCAGAGAGAGCTCACAGAGACTGAACCACCAACCAAAGACCATGCATGGGCTGGATCTAGGCCCCCTGCACATGTGTGGTAGATATCTTCACGTGGGTCAAAATGAGGGGGCTATCTCTCTGTTGCCTGCCTTGGATCCCTTTCCACAGCTGGGTTGTTTTGTGTGGCCTCAGTGGGAAAGAATATACCTACTCCTGCTGGTACTTCATGTGCCAAAGCAAGGTGGTACCCATGGAGGAGGCGGGCTCTGCTTCTCTCAGGAGAAAGGAAGGGAGGAATTGGGGGAAGGGTATGTGAAGGGGGACTGGAAGGAGAATAAATAAATATTTTAATTAATTAATTAATTAAAATGATATTAACATCCTCACAACCAATGGTGCACTTTCTAGGATTCAGACTTTATGTTAAAGAATGGTTTAACAAAGTGTAGGAAATTTCCAAGTTTCTAAAATAAATATATGTGTAACTTTATATTTTAAAAATGTGCTGACAACTTATATGCTGAGATATTGCATTGGAGTGAATCCTGCTGCCTCACAGATGTATATGCTAATAACTTGGCATTCACAGTGATGCTATCATGAAGGGATGGATGGTTGAAATAAATGGGATCCTTACAGGTCTCTGTCATTAGATGCATCTGCTTAAAGAGGACTTTAGGAACCTATTCTCCTCCTTCACTTTGCTTCTTGATTACTATGTAAAAAGTTTTGTTCCATCTATGATGCACTGTGTCACCACAGGTCCAGAGCAATGGGGCCAAATATTCATTGATTGAATATTCCAAAATTGTTTGCCAAAGTAATCTGATTATCTTGTGCCATATTGACAGAAAACTAACAGAAGTATAGGACCTGTGATACGTGTGTGTGTGTGTGTGTGTGTGTGTGTGTATGTGTGTGTGTGTGTGTGTGTGTATCCAATGTTCCAATCAAGACATAACACACTGTCAGCATCCCAAAAGATTCCTCATTCTGTTTCTAATCAACTCTTCTCTGTGACAGAGACCATCACTTCATCACCTATAATTCATTTGACGATACCTGAAATTCACAGAAGCAGAATTATTGATTGTCAAGCTATTGTATTTAAGTGTTTCCATCAGTGCTAGAACACTGATTTTTCTCATTTATTTTGTATGTACACAGGTTGCATTTCCGTTTTTTAAAAAGAGCTTTTGCTATGTCACTAAGGATAACCTTGAAATCAAATCCTCCTTCCTTCATCTCCCATGTTAAGTTTATGTCTTTTGTCATACAATAATAGTCGATATCATGAATTTATCACAGTTTATCCTTGATTCTATAGTGGAAAGCAGGGTAATTTCTTCTTTGGAGTAATTAGAAACAATGGAGATGTAAGCATTCTAATAAAAATGTTTGAAAGGAATTTTTGTTTATATAAATTATATTATAAGTGGGCAGGAAGGTCAGAGCAAGTGCATAGTAAAACTCACTCACTCTTAGCACAGAAATGGCTCTCACCATTTTACACTCTTCTTAACAGTGCATGAAAACTCCCACACTCTCATAGCTCAGTGTCATAGGCACCACTTTGTGCCTATGCCATTTCATCTGTGTGAAATAAAATATTGGAATTTTGAGTAAATATGTGCTGTGTGTTCTATGTAGGGATAATCTATTACTACTTATCACTTATGATGATACTACCCAGAAGTCTGAGTGGAAAATGTTTATCTGTCCTATGTTTTATTCATCTATTAAAGTTAATGTAGTTTGGCTCATTTTTAAAATAATTTATATTAAAATACAAATTCATTCTACATCCAAGCATTGTCATGCACTGAAGTTTGTATGGAATTTTTATTCCATTGCATGCTTTTTCTTGTATTTCTGAAAGTAATTACCTGTGATTTCCCTTCCTTGACAGGTCCATATCAAGATTATTCTAGCCTCATAAAATGTGATGGAAATGTACCTGCTTCTATTTCTTGAAAAAAGGTTTTACACAGTTCACATTACTTTTTCCTGAACCATTAGAAAATAGTTTACCACTGAAGACATTTGGACATCAAAGTCTCTCTAGAATCAGCGTGTCTATAAATATAGTCATGTTCTAACTTTCTACCATTGCTCTGTTGCTTACAATAAAATGTGTTTTCAAGAGAAATGTTTTTTTTCCATTTCATCTATTGTGTACAATTTATGTGCAAATTCTTCTCCTAATGCCCTCCTCCCATGGGTTTACTGTCTGTAGACTCCATGGTGATTGTCTCATTTCATTCCTGAAACTGAGAATTTGCATTTCCTTTTCTTTCTTGGCAGTAGTCTAGCTATGAACTTACTGGTGCTTTTAATAGTTTTTTTAAAAATAATGTATTTTAGCTTGCTGGTGGATTTCTTCTTTAAGTATCTCCCTTTTCTATCATTTGTCTTTTGTTCATTTTTGATGATTCAATATGTATTTAAACTTCTTAAAATGAAAATATATCACTGCTATGAATCCATTTTCCTTTCTCTTTCATTCTCTAATGTTAACCATAAACTTCTTAGCCATCTTTATCTGTATCTCATAAATCTGCTGTTCTAAAATTCCTTCTATTAAAAAAAAATAGGTATCACAGTGATTATTTTGTAATCATGATGTAAACGTTACCTGTGGGTAATTTGTTTGTTGCTCAACTTTCAAGGAGAGATTTTTCTTTCTTGTCCCTTCAGGGTCTTTCTATCCTTCTCATCACTTTCTACACTGTGCCCATGCTCCATCTAATGTTTGGCTGTAAGTCTCAACATCTGTTTCAAACTGTTCCTGGGCGGAGCCTCTCAGAAGACAACTGTAGGTAGGCCCCTGTCTGCATGCATTGCAGAGTATTATTCATAATGTCAGGGGCTGCCTAGTCTCGGTGGAGTGGATCTCAGGTTGGACCAGGCATTGGATTGATATTCCCTCAATCTCTGATATAATGCTGGACAATTCTGCACATCTCCCAGGCAAGGTAAATTTGGGTCGAAGTTTTTGGGCATGTTTTGGTGTTCCCCTTCCTCCACTAGAAGTCCTGTCTTGCTAGAAGGTGACCTATTCAGTCTCCATGACTCTTGCAACTAGGAGTCTTAGCTGGAGCCACCCCATATCCTCCCAGGAGTCTACTCTGTCCTAGGTTTCCAGCCTCAGAGACCTTCTCTCTCTCAGCCCTCTCAACTCCCACTCTCTTTCTTCCCACATCTGATCCCTTGGCCACACCATCTCCTACCCTGTTCCCTCTCTTCATCACTTTCTGCTGTCTAATCTCTTTCCCCTTCTGAATGAGATTCAAGCATCCTCCCTTGGGCTTTCCTTATAACTTAGTTTCTGTGAATTGCAGTATGGTTATCTTGTAATATATGGCTAATATTTGCTGACAAATGAGTACATATCATGTGTGTGTTTCTGGGTTTGGGTTACCTCACTCAGGTTGATATTTTCCAGTTCCATCCATTTGCCTGGAAATTTCATGATTTCTTTGTTTTTAATAGCCAAGTAGTGTTCCATTGTGTAAATGTACCAGAGTTTCTTTATCCATTCTTCAGTTGAGGGACATCTGGGTTGTTTCCAGTTTCTGGCTACTATGAATAAAGCTACTATGAACATAGTAGAGCAAATGTCCTTGTTGTATAGTAGATCATCCTTTTGGGTATATGCCCAGGAGTAGTATAGCTTGGTCTTGAGGTAGAGCTATTTTCAATCTGGTAGAGAACCAGATTGATTTCCAAAGAGGCTGTCCAAGTTTGCACTCCCACCAGCAATGGAGGAGCATTCTTTCTACACACCCTTGCCAGGATGTGCTGTCACTTGAGATTTTTATATTAGCAATTCTGGTGGGTGAAACATAGAATCTCAGTCATTTTAATTTGCATTTCCCTGATGACTAAGGATGTTGAGCATTTCTTTATGTGCTTCTCAGCCATTAGAGATTTCTCTGTTGAGAATTCTCTGTTTAATTCTGTACCCCATTTTAATTGGATTATTTGGTTTATTGGTGTTTAGTTACTTGAGTTCTTTATATATTTTGGATATTAGCCCTTCATCAAATATAGAAGATCTTTTCCCAATTGTGGGCTTTTCAATTGTGGGCTTTTGGCTGTTGATTTCTGTGTAATCTAATTCCACTGAAAGTAGAGACATAATTTTCTTGGTCTATTTCTTTCATATTTTTAAAAACTTCTTTATGTCCCCTCAGTCAATTAATTTTAGAAAGTGGCTTAGATATATATCTGTTGAGTAGTATAGTGAACACTGTGATTATAGAAGAGCTATTCTATTTGTCAACTAGGTCAAATTGTTTACTGAAGTTGTCCAGGAATTTTGTAATTCATGGTTATTAAATTTCTCATTCTGTTACTGAGAGAGTTACATTGAAATATAAATACTAATTATGGATCTCTTTCTCATCTTGATTTTCTTTTCTTCATTTAAATACTTTTAAATACACATAAACTTATTATTTTATTTATTATAGCTTAATGCTTTTCTCATGATGGACTCTTCTTGCTTATCTCAAGAATAAAGAATACTGCTTATTTTCAGGTCTGCTGGTTTTCTGCTACTTTTTGTTTTGTTTGATGTTTGTTTTGTTTGTTTGTTTGTTTGTTTGTTTGTTTTGGGCAGGGTTGACTTTGGTTGTGACATTGCTACACCATGAGTTGATTGACTACCATTTTCTATGTGTAGTTTATTTCTTGCTATTTATAGAACTTTGTTCTATAAAATGGCTCAATTAAATTATGGAGTAAAGGTACAAATACAAAATCACTGTTCTTAGGGCAAACACTGAAAGAGACTCCCTGAAGTCTCTGATCAAATTTCCACAAGTTGTGTCTTTCTTTACTTCTATTTGAAGACTTATTCTAATCATACTCTATTGAAACACTAACAATGTATCCTCATTCATAATGTTAACTCCTGCCTAAATGAAACTGACACATTTTCCTCAGGTACTTCAGTCTAACTGAATTTCCTCAGCACTATACTTAGAAGGCATTAAAACAGAAAAATTGTCAGAAAAAAATTACACTAATTACAACATCTAAAAGGTCACTTTTAAAAATAACTTTATTCTCTGAGTATTTCATACAATGTATTGTAATCATATTCATAACTGTCACCCAACTCCTCCCAGATATCACCTTCACTTCCTACCAAAGCAACTTTGTGTACATTTTAAAAAAATATTTTTAGTACAATTTGGCTGCTCATATAATCTTGACTGTGTGGCCATCAAGAGGAATGTGGTTGACCAACCTGGGGCCACACTCTTAAATAAAAGTGAATCTCATTTTATGTTGAGGTCTTTAATCAACTTGGACATTAGTTTTGTGCAGGTGATAAATATGGATCTATTTGCATTTTCTACATGTAGACATCCAGGTAGACAAGCACCATTTGTTAAAGATGCTAATTCTTCCATTGTATGCATTTGGCTTCTTTGTCAAAAATCAAGTGTCTGTAGGTGTGTGGATTTATTTCTGGATCTTTGATTTGATTCCATTGATCAATCATCCTATTTCTATGCCTGTACTATACCATTTTAATTACTGTTGCTCTATAGTACAGATTGATATTAGGGATGGAGATTCCTCTGGAAGAACTTTTATTATACAGAATTATTTTAGCTATTCTTGGGTTGTTGTTGTTGTTGTTGTTCCATATGAAGTTGACAATTGATCATTCAAAGTCTTTAAAAAATTGTGTAGCTAATTTGATAGGAATTGCATTTGAATCTGTAGGTTGCTTTTGGTAAGATTGTCATTTTTACTATATTGATTCTCCTGATTCATGAGAATGGGAGATCTTTTGATCTTCTGATATCTTCTTCAATTTAAAGTTTCTTTTATACAACTCTTTCACTTGCTTGGTTAGAGTTACACCAAGGAGAAAAATTAAGGAAGAGTCTTGAACTCATTGGCTCGGGAGAAAACTTTCTGAACAGAACACCAATAACTCAGCCTCTAAGATCAACAAATAATAAATGGGACCTCATGAAACTAAAGAGTTTCTGTAAGGCAAAAGACATTGTCAACAGAACAAAATGACAGTCTACCGATTAGGAGAAGATCTTCACCAACCCTACATCTGAGCGAAGGCTACTATCCAAAATATGTAAAGAACTCAAGAAATTAAACACCACCGAACCAAATAACACAATTAAGAAATGGAGTTCAGAACTAAACAAAGAATTCTCAACAGAGGAATATGAAATGGCTGACAAACACAGAAATGCTCCAGGCCCCTAGTCATCAGGAAAATGCAAATCCAAATGACTCTGAGAGTTCATCTTATACCTATCAGAATGGTTAAGATAAAAAACTCAAGTACTAGCATATGCTGGAGAGGATGTAGAGACTGGGTAACACTCCTCCATTGCTAATGGGAGTGCAAACTTGTAAAACCACTTTGGAAACCAGTCTGGTACTTTTTCAGAAAATTGGGAGTAGTTCTAACTCAAGACCAAGATATACCACTCTTAGGCATATACTCCACCATACATCAAGGACGTTTGCTCAAATATGTTCATAGCAGCTTTATTCATAATAGCCAGAATCTGAAAACCTAGGTGTCCCTCCACCGAAGAATTGATAAAAAAAAAAAAAAAAAAAAAAAAACCTGTGGTACATTTACACAATAAAATACTACTCAGCTATTTAAAATCAAGGAAATCTTGAAATTTGCAGGCAGATGGATTTAAGTAGAAGTGACCATCCTGAGTGACTTGACCCAGGCCCAAAAGAAATGTGTTGCTGATACTCATTTATAAATGGATATTAGCCACATAATACAGAATAATCATACTACATTACATAAACCTATAGAAGCTAAATAACAAGGAGGATGCTTAGGAGAATGCTTAGTTCTCATTCAGAAGGGCATATAGAATAGACACTGAGAGCTGTTGTAGAGAAGGAACAGGGCTGAAGCCTACCATAGAGGTCCTCTGAAGACTCCACCCAGCAAAGGATTGAAGCAGATGATGAGATTCACAACCAAACTTTGGGGTGGATCACAGGGAGTCTAATGGAAAACTTAGGGGATAGAAGAACCTGTAGGGGAGAGGAGCTCCACAAGGAGACCAATGGAGCCAACAAGTCCAGAGGAGTCAGGTGCTGCAGAGACTGATGCACCAACCAAGGACCATGCATGGTGAGGACCTAGTCCCTCTGCTCAGATGCAGTAGATGGGCAGCACAGTCTCCTTGTGGGTCCTCTAATACGAGGAGTAGGGACTGCTTCTGACATGCACTCTGGTGCCAACATGTTGACCACTTCCCCCTGGCAGGGTAGCCTTGCCTACCCACAGAGGAAGAGGATACAGGTAGTCCAGATGAGACTTGATCAGATGTTAGGGGAGGAGGGCTCCCCCTTTCTGAGGACTAGGAGAAGGGGGGAACGGTGAGGGTGGTGAGGGAGGGAGGTTGGGACAGGGAAGTGACAAGGTAGGGGGCTACAATTGGGATGTAAAGTGAACAAACTGAAAAAAATAAATAATACATAATAAATAAATGCCCAATATGTAAGTTGGAGGGAGACTTGCTCGTAAGGGGAAGGGTTTTGGTGAGAGGGAGAAAAGATCACAGTGTATAATGGGGAGATATGACAAAAGTATACTGTAAATATATTATATATGGATGAAATTGTGACAAATAAATAAAATCTAAAATATTCATCCCAAATATGTGTATTAGTTTCAGAACAGAAAACTCAGAAATAAACCCTTGTCTTTACTATCAGAGTATCTACAATAACACCAGTTGGAAGGATCCTCTTCAATAGCTGATGCTTTGCACACACAGCATATACACACAGAAGAGTGACACCTCAGTTGTGATACTACAGAATATCCCATGCCAATGGTAAATGCATTTGATAATTTGATAGTTATATGACTCCCTTTATATATCCTCTCTAACCTTCAGACTTATTAGTTATGTAAAATTTATTTTTGTAAGAAGAAAATTGAGTGAGATTTTTCATCTTGTTTTTATGGTAGGGATAAAAACACTATAAAAATTCAATGTTGAGTGTGCTTGAATGGTTATTGGATCGTGTAAATATGAAAGCCATTTAGATACCTAAAGGAATAGCTGCCATGCTCTTCACGGAGAATGACAAACTGAGGAGCATAGAATGTTTTTCTTTACCTTTGTTTTTCTTTCAACAGTTTCTATCATCTCACCACTGGCACTCCAGAAATACTGAAACTGTTTGACAATGCAACTGGGAAATGTGAAAATCCAAATGCCTACTTTATTGTGAATGAGAGAGTTTTTAGTGTGAGCTTCCATTGACTTTATCTACTGACTTCTAGATATAAAAATGGTTGCTTATAAAATTGTATGTCTTGAAGCTTTATAATAGAGTTTTCTGTGAAACTTTCACCTTATTATACAGAGATTTGGGGTTGTTAACGCATAATTTTGAGGATTCTGGAAAGATGGGGGAAGCATAAGGACAACTTTCTAGTAGCTATGCTGCTGGCTCCCCTCCCTAAGCAAAAAAGGTTTGGTTTTCAATGCCATGTTTTTTAATATAATTATCTCCTTCTTTTACAAATAGAAGTTTCTTTGATGAGTGGTGAGAGCTAGTAACACAAAATGGCTTTAAATGCTGTAAGGTATCATATTATCATTTATTTATCTAAAATTATACACAATACATAGAAGTCTATGTGTACATGTATTCAGTTTAAATAAAATTATACCACTTCTGTCGAAGCTACTCCTAAGAGCCATAGGCTTAGAACTGCCCAGTACCAGGCGTTAGAACACTCCTTGTGAGCTGATGGGAATGGGAGTCCAAGTGACCCTCAAAACTACATATGTGACTTCTGTTGCCCTTAGCTGTCCCATAGAGGTTGAACATAAGTCCCTATGGCTGAGGACACCATGGACCTTCTAGTGCAAGATCCAGAGGATCCTGAATTGGATCTGACTTGAATGTTTCCTCCAAGCGGGCTAGCTTTCATAACATTCATGTGTTGTGCAAGTTTCTGAAGGAAGGAAACAACCAAATGTGATATCTATGAACCACACTGACCATTGTGGCATGATAACCCTAAGGTTCAATAGTGGTACCCATATCTCAGGAGTGACCAACAGCTCTCTAATTGTACTTCAATTCCAGATTATTTCTACCTTCTTGCTGTTATTTCTTGTATGAATGTTGTGTTTTAACTCACAGAATTCCTTTGAGTGTTTTCTTTAATTCTTTGCTGGTCAATTTGCAGATCATCATATTGTTTATTGAGTAATTTGATGTTTCCTCAATTGTTCTTGGGGCCTTGTGCTACTGTCCATTATTTAGATATTTTCGAAGATACGCTTATTGCATTTATATATTGGCTTTAGATGAGAAAGCAGATCATCGGCACGTTCAGAGACTCTCATTAAACTGCCTAGAAAAAAATGTGGATAGAGTTACTGTTGGGAGTTCTTGGCTTTCTCTCCTAGCCTTTGGACCTATGGATAAATAATATGAAGATTGGGTCCATGTGGGTTTATCTACTGATTGGTCTCACTAGTGTTTCTGCTACCTGTCCCTGAAGGGAAAGTTTTACATCCTGTATTTGTAAGGGATGCAGGAAGACGGAGTCTGTGGAGCCATTGGGAGTTGGAGAAATCCTGTAACATGACCATATTAGAGCTAAAGAGTAAGCGTACATCCCAGCATATCAGGAGCTTCCTGTTGCTAGGAAACTCCTTGATTCTGAGTCTGTAGAAATGACCCTAACTAGAAGTTAGGAGACAGTTTGAAAACTTGGTCTATAATGGCTTTTACTACAATTTACAGATAAATATTGGGAAATTATTTCCTGGCATACTTTATCCTGATTTCCTAGTTTTGTTTAATATTCTTTACAGTTTTATATACTTTGATACATTTCATTTCATTATCTTTCTGAGATTCTTCTTTGGTCACAGAAGGTTTTCATGTTTTGAATGGCCTTGGGAATTTTGAATTCTTCTTACCTGATAAGTGTGAAATATTTCACACATAATTACTAACTACCTTTCTCATGATTATATTTAGGTTGTGGGTTGGAGTAAACAATGCTCAAGGAGCTTAAGAAATAGAGAAGAGTTGCTGGGGATATTTTTCCAGGTGACTGTGTGTTTAGTTTAAATATATTTATTTTACTCTTTGATTTCAAAAATCCCACTTATTTTTTGTTGCATTAGTTCAACCTTGACCATTGAGAATTCTTTCACTTAGCTCTTGTGTCACTGTGACATGTTCCCATTATTGTTGTTGCTTCACTGTTTCTTTACTTTGTGGTGCTGTAAGATACAGGCTCATCTCTTGTAAGCTATGCTCTGTCCCTGTCATTTCTCCAGGGACCCTGGTTACTCTCATTGGAGAATTCTATGAGAACATGAATTCTGTGAAGTAGAAGGTCTCACTGTTACTGTGTTGTTTTTCCATCTGTGGTTCCTCAGTTGTAGAGCCATGGTATATAGAAGTATTCTAACTCATGCAGGTGTACAAACCAATTTCTACATTAAGCATAAAATAATTACACACCATTGCTGCAAGGGTCAGTCGTGCTTTCTCTCTGATTGCTAAAATGTTCTCCCTCCACCAATGAGAAGCCTAGCTCCCCATTATCTCCCAGTTAAATAATTAAAATTGCTTTCCATAATACTTTCAGGATTGCCATCTCCTATTCCATGGAAAGATCTTATTAAGCAAGGAATAGTTTATCCCATTTCCTTTCTTTCGATATTGTAGACTCAAGTAATCTCCAAGATTACCACAAGTCAACAACTCTTCTTTTGTCTATTTGATGAGATCATATCATACACACATGTTATGTTATTATATTCAATGTTGAGTACTAACTATTAAGATTTGAATCTGAGATGTTCCCATTGGCTTATGTTTTGGCTTCTCCATCTGGTACTGCTGTTTTAATAAGGCAATGAAAACTTTATTTTTCTTCTCTCTTCAATTCTTAACATCCACTCTTATAACTGGAATCATAATATATAAATATTTACATTTTGTTTCTTTCAGTAACATGGACTTTAGACTCATCCACACTGTTAAGTATATTTATAGTTCCATTTTTGTCCTGCTAAATAGCAACAAATTTTATGAGTGCTCCTTGGTTTATTACTTATTCAGCTACTGAAAGATATCTCAGGTGCTTCTGGCTTATATCAATAAATTTTCTTCTAGCATTTGTGCTATTTATTGTATGAAATCTATATCCTCAAACATGCTAGTTAAGACAATGATTGAGTCTGTAATAAGCTGCCAAATTATTTTCCAATATGGTAGTACTATATTTTATCTCCACAATGACTGAGAATGCCTATTGCCCTGAACACTCATCCAATTGCTATTAAAATTTTATCATTTTATTATTTTTTGTCAACTTGCAGCAGAACCTCATTACTGAATAGATTGCATGCCTCATATGAAAGTGATGCTAAGCATTTTCTCACATACTTCCTGTAATCTGTAATCCTTGATATAAGCTGTGTTAGTCTTTCTACAAATTTTAAATTAGTTATTTTTATTTCATATTTAAAGGTTTTCTATGTTCATGATGCAAGATTCTTATTAAATGTATATTTTCAGATACTTTATTCTAATCTATAGTTTTCCATCTGTCATCTTCCTATTTCCCATAAGAAAAAGATGCTGATGTTAATGTCTAGTGATGATTTTGCCTTAAAATGTTTCTTTATATATAGCAAAACTGTCATATACCCCAAGGCCATCCTCATATTCTCTTATGTTTTTATAAATAAAAGTCTTAGGAATTTGCACTTAATATTACACTTTTATTATACAAGAATTTTTCCCATCATTGAAAATAGATATTTTTTCACACAATATATCCTGATTGTAATTTCCCTTCCCAGTTCCTCCCCCACTTTCTTTCCCACTTTACTACCCCTCCCAAATCTACTCCTTTTCTGTCTCTCATTACAAAATAGCGGGCTTCTAAAATGTAACATCTGAATGTGCCAAAATAAAATATAGTAAGATAAAGCAAAATCCATCATACAAAAGTTGGACAGGGCAGTCGAGCAGGAGAAAAAGAGTCTTAAGAACAGGTGCAAAAATCAAAGATACACTTATTCATACACTTAGCAGTCTCAGAGAAATACTAAGATAAAATGCATAATATATATGCAGAGGACCTGATGCAAACTTGTGTAGGGCCTGCACTAGCTGCTTCTGTGAATTCATATGCATCTTGATTGGTTGATTCAGATGGTCTTGTTCTCCTAGTGTCTTTCATCCCTTCTGGCTCTTATACTCTTTCTGCTTCCTCTTCTAAAGCATTCCCTGAGCTCCGAGGGGAAGGATTTGATGGAAGCTTCCCATTTAGACTCTCTCTGTGTGTGTGTGTGTGTGTGTGTGTGTGTGTGTGTGTGTGTGTGTGTGTGTGTATGTGTGTATAATGTCTGACTCTGGGTCTCTGACTCTATTCCAATCTGCTGCCAGATGAAGTTTCTCTGATGATGACTGAATGTATCACTACTATTTGAATATAGCAGAATATCATTAGGAGTCATTTTATTGATACTCTTTTTAGACCAGTAGTGTTCAGTTTTACCCTAAGTCTCAGGGTTTCCAGGCACCCATGTAGTCTAGTCTTAGGTTTCCAGTCACCCATGTAGTGTTGGGTATGGGTCCAGTCTCCTGGAGTGGGCCATAAGTCAAATTAGACACTGGTTGGTTACTCACACAAGATCTGTGCCACCATTGATCTTGACTATCTTGCAGGCAGAACAGATTGTAGGTCAAAGGTTTGAGATTAGGTTGGTGTTTGCATTTCTCTTTTGGTAGCCTGCAGACTACCTCCCACACCAAAGAACCAAAGACGCTAAACTGTAAGACGAAGGCTCCCTGTAGGCACCAGCTGGACTTGATGTTCACTAAATTGTATGGGAGTTGTCCTGGACGATGCCACCTGCCTCATGGTCAGTTTTCAGAGAGCAATCCATTTTCTTGGTGATAGCCTGTGCTGATTGGGAATTTCCATGTGACTTCCCTCAGCCATCAATTTAATTGACTGTATCCCAGTCCCATGACTGGAAACCTGTTTAGAAAGAAGAGATGGCTAGGTGAGACTCCATATTCCCCATTATTAGGAGACCTCATTAGAATCATGTTCAAAGATTTAGGAAATTTTCACTGAACTGTGTTTCAATATCATCCTTCAAATGTCCCTTATTTCTACCTGTCTCCCTCCATGATCTACTTGCACCATATTTCCCCTCTCCCTCTCCACTTCATCCTCCTGTTCCCTTCTCCACCCATCTCCAGTAAACCTGTAAAATCTATTCTAATTCTTACTCCCACGAGTTCCATGCGTCCACCCTAGACATTTCCTTTATATAAAACATCTCGGGGTCTATGAACTGTAGCTTGGTTATTATTTATTTAACAGCTAAAATCCACATATATTTGACTACATATGATATTTATCTTTTGGGGTCTTGGTTACCTCACTCAGGTTGTTTTTTCCTCTAGTTCCATCCATTTACCTGCAAATCTGATCATATCATTTTTTAAACAGATGAGTAATACTCCATGCATAAACATACCACATTATTTTTATTCATTCTTCTGTTACTAGACATACAGATTGTTTCTGAGGTTGAGCAGATATCCTTGTCGTAGAGTGGAAAGTCTTTTGGAATTAAGCCGAAGAATAAGACATCTTTCTGACATAGACCTAGTCTCACCTTTCTGAGGAAATGCCACATTGATTGCCATAGTGGGTGTACACGTTTGCATTCCCACCAACAGTGCAGGAGTGCTTCCTTTATTCCATATCCCCTTCAGCATATGCTGTCATTTATGTTATTGATCTTAGCCATTCGGACAGGTGTGAGATAGAGTCTCAAAGTAGGTTGGATTTGCATTTTCCTGGTAACTAAGGAGTTGAGCATTTGTCTAAGTATTCCTGAGCCACTTGAGTGAGTTTCCTCTATTAAGTGAGGTCAGAAACTGAGTTTTCCAAAGCATTTGAACAGGACAATAGTCTACTGTCAATGGGACTGAAATCACATAGACAGTTATTCTCCTATTTAGCCTTTTTTTTTTAATACCAAGGAAAATTGTTACTAGAGACTTTGCTGTTATAAGATAGGTTCTAATGAACATGTGTGCACAGGTTTCTCTGTATGCATAGATGAGTCATTCTACAGGACAAATAAATATAAGTAGAATTTTCAGTATATTTTGAACTATAATGCACAAAAATGTCCTAAAAACATAGCACTTTGCATTCTCTCTTATTTTATTATAGTGTATAGTAGAACAATTTCCATACTCTAGCAGAAAATTAATGTTGTACTGTGTATCTTTAATTTTTGCCTTTTTGATCGAAAAATAAACATTTTAACGTTAGCTAAGCTATATAAAAATAATTCTCTGTTTAGAACAGTAATTCATTTTATTTGGGTTATTTGGTTTCTCAATATGTAGTTTAGTGAGTTCTTTATATATTTTAGAATATGAACCTCTATCATATGTATAGTTGGTAGTGGAAGAAATGGTGCACTAGATTATGATTTATTGTGGAACTTTGTTAATATGGAGGCCCTGGCTATAATGGAGATGGCAGCATGTCACAGAAGATCTTCCAGTAAGAATGTATTTCAAGGGAAACAGAAAGCAAGCTTACAACTTTTCTTGAGATGAGGTTTCTCTGTATAACCTTAGATGTCCTGGAGCTCATTCTTTATACCAGGCTGGCCTCTACTCAGAGAGCCACCTGTCTCTGCTGGGACTAAAGGCATCATCCACCACACAGGCTGCTGAAAACTATTCCAAGTTGGTCCAAGAAGACAGTGGGGAGGAAGATGTGGCCTGAAAATTATCTGCGTGGTATGTGTTATAGATAATTGGAAAATCTCAAATCATACCTAGAGGATGCTATTCTGTAACACAAGTCTGTCGCTCACTCCTGTGTTTGTTCTCTGTCCTTTACTGTCAGCTACATGTCTGTCTGGTACTGTGGCCATATTGAGATGTGAGGACATGGGGCTACATTCAGCCTCTCTGGTGTTTAAAGAGCAGAATGCCAGGTGAGCCTTGATTCATAGACCTCAGGTACTATATATCTGAAAGAAAGGAAGGAAGGAAGGAAGGAAGGAAGGAAGGAAGGAAGGAAGAAAGAAAGAAAGAAAAACAAGCCCACTTTTGTTTGAGGCATTGTTATCTGTAAGTTTTCTCACACAGAAGATTTAATCATTATTAATAAAATTGTCTTCTAAAAATAACAGCTTCAACTATATAGGCAAATTTATTCATTCTGTGACAAAGTGGATGAACTTTTCCTGCCGTAGTTTCTACTTAACATTTGCTATGTCAGCAGAAGGTATTTGTACAGACAAAGGAGGAAGCCTGTGGATGGAGATTTTAGGCAACTGGCAAATGTTAGAAATAGTAACTATGGAAAATGTGAAGTGACCCAAGCAGAAACATGGAAAGTTCGCTGTTATTACTGTGAAAAAGAACAGTTGAAAGTATGACTGAGGAAACTAGTCAAAACTGATGCTCACTGATACAACTTTAATGATAGTGATTTGTAACTTCTATTTATTTTGTTTTTAAAACCTACAAAATTGATGTCTGCATCAATAAATGACCATGTAGAACACACCCATGTCAAAAATAGAATAAGGTCATCTTCCTTTAAGCCTTATACCATATAACCCTCTTCTTTTTTCCAACACTAATTTCTAGCATAGGTCAATTAGTTGTTGAAATTTTATTGAGTACTACTAATCAGTATGCATCCTTCTGTATCAGTTTTCTCATAATCAATGTATTTATGTGCTTTATCAAATTTTATATAGCTATATTTGTTCATTTTCTTTGCTACTTGCTGTTTCATTATATTAATGCCCCATAATCCATTTTCTGTTCTACTTTAGATGCACAAAACTTGATTTTTCTCTTTTGAACTATTTAAGTTTCCTCTGTGGATTCTTAAAGGTAACTAATGTCATGTCCTTATGCTAAATTTATACTGTATATACTGTATATACGCCCAAACCTTTCTGATATGTACCCAGGAATGAAAATAGAATCCCTAGTATAAATATATTTATATCTAACAATTATATAAATTGTGATTAAAAAACTAGTACTGAGTCTGCTGTATTCCTGCCATGTTGCTTAAGATTCCAAAAATTACTTCAGATATAGGCTAACATTGTGTATGAAATGAGGTAGTTATCCCTAGCTGTCAACTTAACACAACCTAGAATCACTTGGAAAGTCTCATTGAGACACAATGTGCATTTGGTTTGGTCTGTGGGCATATCTATAGAAAACTCTCATAAATAATGATGTAAATAAACCCAGCTCAGTGTGGACAGCACCACTCCCTAGGCAGGGTGTCCTGACTGTGTCAGTATAGAAACTGACCAAAGCACAAGCGAGCAAGCAAACAAGAAGCATGTACACATTTGTTCGTCTCTGCTCTTGAATATGGAGTTGCCAATGCTAATTTTTTTAAGTTCTTGCCATTATCATAGACCATATCCTGAACTTGTGAGCTAAAATAAACCCATTCTTCCATGACTTGCTTTTTGTCCAGATGTTTTATCACACTAACACTAACTAACTAAATTGAGTGCTATTTGGAAGATTACAAGGCACAAAAGCGCCACACTCTAAATCATTCCTCTTAAAATACATCAACATGTTCATGGTGCTTGTTTTAAGGCAATAAAGTTGTTGGGAAAATCTTTCAATTTCCCCTCTTCCACATTCTCAATTACTGATCCATATTTGTGCAACCACTAAGCAAAAAGCATTTAAAAATAAATCTCGTGGTTTGCTTGTAAAGATCCTTACTCAATAGGAATAATAATTGCTACAGTTTATAGACTGCCTGCTATGTGTACTTTTCATTTGCATTTAGTAATTAATAAAATGACTAGACACATTTTCTAATATTCATTGACTAAAAGATAGTGTCTCTGTAAATGAAATTGTGTCCTTTTCTTATTGATCTGCACCAATTTTTTGTATTGTTTTGTTTTGTTTTGGAGATGAACTATTTATTTACTATAAGGGTCTCAATTCTCCATGACACTAAACTACTGTCATTATTACTTAATCAATAGTGTTTTAAAAATGAACAGAACTTATTCAGCTTAATGGGGTTCAAATTTAATAATATTTATCTTTAATGAATGGTAAGTTTTGCACCAGGGTAAGTAGTGTTGTTCTCTGCTAAAGGGAAGGATATTTTAGTTTGCATTTTTTTCTCTGGAAATGTTGATGTCTTGTGTCTTTATTAAATAATGGTCAGCTTGAGGCATTTTCCTGTGCATCACAATTTAAAGATTATATATTCCCCTTATTCCATACAGACATCCTATTGGTCAATTACCAGTTAAACAAAAGGTCTTTCATTGATCATTTACTTCAAATCTCATCATTGTCCTATATAAAATTTCATAAGTATAGAAGGAGATTTCTATATTTTCTATTTTAATGTCATATGTCATTTGTCTGTCTTCATGCTGAAGTTTCAACTAAGCCTCATAAATGGAAGTTGTGTCTGATTTGGTATGAATCTGTGATATCCCCTATATACTAACATTTTCAGCATTTGGTCTCCACCCTCTAGTGCTGTGTGACCACTGTGAGGCCTTCAGGAAGAGAAATGGGCTGGAAGAAGTCAGTTACTGAGGACAGGCTCATGAAAGCTATGCCATGTCTGACTCATGCTGGAGAGGGCTCAACTGACACCCCATGCATATCATAAGATGAAAAGTCTCAGGAAATTAGAGCAGCTCTGAGGAAGCAGAGTTACAGCTCAACCTTGTAAGATGTTTCTACTTGTACAGAGCTCATTGTTTTGTGAGAATGTGTAACAACAAAAGGTTACTACTAAGCCAAAACGATGCCTGGAGAATTAGGGGAGGAGGCTCTCTCTTGTAGCACACCAATTACAATTACTAAGACACTAGGAATTGAATGGATGATTATTTTCAAAAGTATTACCTGTCTACAAAAGTAGAGAAAACAAACAAAACATTAGCTCTTGCACGACTCAAGGCATTATGCACACCAAAGCAAACATCCTCTTACGATGCTCAGATACAGTAGAATGAAAAAAAAAAATGGGGCATTCACACACACTGGAGTCACTCCAAAGCATTTTACTCAATTAGTTAGAGCATAGCTATATCAAATATATAATTCAAAACTGTTGCTTTTTGTCTCCTTCTCATACATATCTCATGAATACTGTATCAAGAACCTACAGCAACTTCTATTTAGTCATATTTTAAACTCACTCTGTTCTGTCCACAGATGTTAGTTCTTTTCGCCTCCAATACCACAAAAGTTACAAGTGGCCAGAGAGTATGTTTATCAAAAGACTATGTATATCCTTCTGAAATTTGCCAGCCAATTAATGCTTAAGGCATAGAAGAGCTACCACCATTTATGATGATGGAGACGTATGGAGAACAACTAATAGTCAAAATTTAGATCATCTCACTTCCCATGCAGGACATGGCCTTACCTTCTGTGTTAGAGGGAACACATCCCCATCTCCCCTACATTACACTTCAAATTATCTCTACTACAGTAAACAAGATGCGCTACTTTATTAAGTTCTCTTTCTTGCATGCATGTGCACACATATACACCTACCCACAGTCACACATATATACGTGTTCCATCCTTAATAAGATGGTATGCTGTCTTTAAGAGCTTTTACTAACCATGGCTACATTTTTTCAATAACTTATTTATTTTTATTTTATTATATTTTATTTTATGTAGTTATTTTATTTTATTTTATGATGGTTTAACTGCATGTATTTCTGTGTGAGGGTTTGGAGTCTCCTGGAACAGGAATTACAGACAGTTGTGACCTACCATGTGGGTGCTGAGAATTTGAACCCAGGTCCCTAGAAAGAGCAGTTGGTGCTCTTAACTACCAGGCCACCTCTCCAGCCTCATCATGGCTGAATTCTAACTTCAAAATACTAAAATTAGAATTTCAAAGTATGGTTTTTTTGTGTGTGTGAATTAAGCAACCCGTGGTTATTTTGAAACTCAGGTAGTTCAGTCTCAAACTTAAGTCTTTGTTTTCAGATGGTCATTTTAATTATTTGGTCCTTTATCCCTGAACAAAATACCCATGGCTCACCATCCTTCACTGGTTACTTCAGTCTTCAGATGAAGATGATTCTTTAAAAATTCTGAAAATTGGTGGGTTTTTTTTAATCTAAAATGGATCTATTCCAACTTTTGACTTCGTTGTCTCATGTATTTTGCCCTTTTCCTAAAATTGTGGCATGATAATTCACCCAGATACTACACCACACCATTTTGTTTTCAAGCTGTTTTTATTCTGCTTCACAAACTTCATCCCACTTTCTGTTCTCACACTCTTCGTGTTATTTTAGCCCTTTTTTCTTTTCTTTCTCACACTCAGACCCAGTGTGGTTTCCCTTCAGTTTGTCTTCCCCTTACTCAATATGATTCCCTAAGCTTCTCAGCACAACTATCCTAACACTTACTCAGAAACATGGAAGGGTTCAACCATGTACCTATTGTCTACGCACTGATAATCGGAGAGGTACTGTGAGGAAGACCACAATGCTTCCCTCCCGGTTGTTACGTCTCCATAACCCGTATTTGCTCCTCTCTCTCCTCTTCCATTACATGTGTGAAATGGTTTGTTATAGCACAGCATGCTCCCTCCTCCTCCTCCTTCTCCTTTTTTCTCTCCCTCTGTTTCTTCTCACTTTGGAAGAGGAACCTTCGCATCTAGCAGTCAAGCCCTCTACCTTAAGAGTAGACACTAGGAACTTCTCAGAGTCTCCATGGCCCCCACCCCACCCCCCAGCTTCTTAAATTGCAATGCATTTTTTCCAAGGTTTAGTTTCCTGTGTTCACATTTTCCTCAATCCAGTGTGCTTTTGCTTCTTCTTAGCAATTATCAAGACTAATTGATGATTCAGTGAAGACATCCACAGCTACTCCCACATGGCCTAGGGTGCTCTCTAAAGAAAAGCTAAACAGGCTCCAACTCCCTGAATATAGAATAGTCTTACTGGGATCAAACTCTTCTTTCATCCAACCTCAAATACCTCATAGGACCGAATCCTGACCTCTTAAAGCAGTCTTACATTATCTTTCAGCTTGTACCTTACAAGTTTCCCAGTCATGGTCCTTAACTTAATTCATCTTAGCACCTTCAGCCCCGCCCCATTGCTCTTTAATTATTTTTTTAATCAAAAACAGACTCTACTCTGAAGCGAAGGTGCCCCTCCCATGCCTATGCTGGGGCAGTTGCCCTTAGGTCCAGCTGCAGGCCTTGGAATGCTTGCCCTGCCCTCTACCTAGGAGCGGGGCTTCCCCACTCCCAGAGACTCACTGTATAAACCAGACATTTTTGCTTCCCTTTTGCCCGCCCTCGCCCTTTTCCCTTTCCCACCTCCCTCCCCTCTCCCCTCCCCTCCCGGGCCCACCTTGTGCTCTCTCCTCCCCTCCCCTTCTAGCACTGCTTCCAATAAAGCTACATTTCTATATTATAGCTTTGTTGCCACTAGCTTACTCCAATTATTTAGTCAATCAGCTGCCACGAGTCAGGATCATTCCATCGGGTTCACAATAGTTTAATCATTCTAAGATTTCAATGATACTTCCAGAAGTCCTGGGCTTTTAGGAGTTCAAGCAGTCAACATTTATGGAGTGTAGAGCCTTTATCTGAGTCACTCTTTTTCCCTCATTATGGCTACATTAGCTTTCATAAAAAGCATTATCAAACAGAATCACTTAATAGTTATTTAGTAAATCCCTAGCTTGGCTTACTTGGGAATGGGATTAGGGATGCTGCCACTTATAAAGTCACACTAGTGCCCCTTTCTCAATATAATTATATTCTTGAACTTGATTAAGCCAAACATACAACTACATTTAAGTGTCCTAGTCTTCATACATTAGCATATTTTAGTCTACTTGCTTGTGCTAAGTTCTAGTTTGTTTGTTTTTTTCAATTCTGAAAATTCTTAATTATCTGATACCAACAGAATATAATTTTCCTAGTGCACTTCAGGGGTATCTCAGAATATTCCAATACAATACTCCTAAAAAGACCTCTCTATAGTGTAATGAGACTTTTTTCATTTAACATGAGCTTTCTAAAACCTTGGTCATGATTATTTACCAGGAAACAGTTTATTTTAAATCCTTTCTTTTCTTTTTTTTCTTTTTTCTTATTTTTTTGTACATATACATTTATATTATTACACATATATATACAATAAACTATCTACAACAAGAAGAACCACAAAATAATCAGGAATTATATAAAAGATACATTCATAGTGTTTTGGCTATTTGTATTTGGCAACCTTGAAGAAAACATATTTCCTATCTTGTTGTGTCTTAAATTCTGAATGTAAATCAATGTTTATCATATCTCATATTTATCAACTTAAAACATCTATCTAGACCTAAGAACATCTTAACCCCTAAACTACTAAGCTTAATTGTAAAACTAAATTATCTGGTCTTCAACCCCATCAGAAACTTGAGAAGAAATAAAATTAATTATCTGAGTAGACAGGAAATGCAGATTAGCAGCTTCCAAAAGGAGAATATGACAGAGACAGATTGCTACCTGAACAGTCATCCAAAACTCTCTATAATGTTGAAGCAGCATCTTCATCCTTCTGGCCCAATATATATGACAGACATATTTGTGAGGCAGGAACTATTGAGGACTTGCTTACCCTGTCTTGGCAGAGTTTGGCCATCATTTTTTTAGGCAGAATTCTGTCTGTAGCAGAAAAGAAGACATTTTGCCCAGTGGCTGGTTTGCTACATTTGAAGCCATCTCCAAAAGGAGGTTCTTTGATGCTCATCATCTTCTTTTAGGTAGGCTGAGTGTTGCCAGGCGTTAACCTGTATTCTTGTCAAAGAATCTTTAAAACAATCTTTAAATGCCATATTCTGTAGGTCTCTGAGGTTTCCTCTGGCTGACTTGGAAAGAGTAATAACTTTGTAGGGTCCCAAATAAAACTGGGGACAATGGTTAAACAAGCTAGGAATAGCATTTGTGGTCTAGTTTCTAAATGTTAAGAAATTCCAGGCTTAATATACAGGGGGAGGAGGTCCCCCTCAGTCACAGTCACAGGGGAGGGAGGTAAACGGAAAATGGGAGGGAGGGAGGAATTGGAGGATACAAGGGATGGGGTAACAATTGAGATGTAATATGAATGAATTAATAAAATATATTAAAAAATAAATAAAAATTCAAAAATAAATAATTAGTTTATTTATTTATTCACTTTACATCCCAATTGCAGTCCTTTCCTTCCTCTCCTCCAGGCCCCACCCTCCCTTCCTCTTCCCCTATCTCCCTTCCCCCATTTCTCAGGAAAGGGGAGGCCTCCCTACCAACCCACCCCACTTTATCAAGTTGCATCTCAATTGGGTAGCCGTCTTCCACTGTTATGTTCATTCAAGTTGTAAGCATTGACATGGAATCAATAAACTCTACCAAAAACTCTACCAAAAAAAGCAACCATTTTTTTCTTTGCTTTCTTTTTCCAAATAATTGTTTCTAAAAAAATAGATGGATATTCTGCTTACTTGTGTCTAATCAAACCCACTGTATTTGCAATGAAAAAAAAATTTTAATGGCAAATATCAGGTACAAGTTCTGAGCTTTGACTGAAACGTAATTTTGAAGCAGGAGCTCTCTTTCCAGAGTAGCTTCAGAGAAAAAATTCCTCAGCTTTTCTTCTTTGGTAGCTAAAGGTGCTTTGAAGAGAATATGTTAAATTTTTGCTAATGAAATTAACTACATAACCTGGGTTCATCTAAGATTGTTTAAGTGAGAATGAATGGGAGCGGGTTGTAGATTTTGTACAGAGCAGCTAGGCAGATTGTGATATTAACTTTTAAAGAAAATATGACTCTGTTCTTTGCTTTTTCCAGAGGTCGCCTGTAGGCCAGACATTACAGTTCTAAAATGACATAAGACGACCTCATGAATAATTTGTATTCTAACTTCATGAACTTCAATTGCAAAGTTACACAAGATTTCCCAGCATAAAAGCTAGCTCTAGGTAATTTACACTTTTTGTCATGTACAAGAGGAAAAGGTAAGGGGCATGTGCTCTGTGGGGGATTTAAATGAACAGTAGCTGTAACAGTGGGCATTGACGTGCTTGAGCCATCTGTGTCATGCGCAATCTCTCCCAGAGTCCACCAGTTATTCTCGTGGCATAAATGGTTGGTATTACAAAGCACAATCCCCAAGACAGCATGAAATTGTGTTGAAGAAAACTACCCTGGTCTGGAATGCCAAGTGGCTTGTTAACCAGTGTCTGGGAAAGAATCATGAAGTTTATTCTGGCCTTCTCTCCGGTTACTTGTAGAACCAACTCCACTTCAGGTGTTTTAGACCTTAGCATCTTGAAGTAAAGAATGGGTTTGCTTTTATAGCACAGCTTTCATACACTGGTCTAGCATGAAGCGTTTGAAATTCATACAAGTTCAGAAGTGGACACAGTTCCTAATGATGTGATCTGTACACGTACAGAAAGAGACAGTCACATTTCTTGTGTCATTACTACCTGTCCTTAAATTTAAAGTATTTCTCAGCTCTAACATGCCAAGAATTTAAATGTGACATGACTTGGATTGAATAGTTCATTAAAAAACAAAATTATAAAGCTCATTTTTGATAACTTTCAGTTACTGACTTTAACCTTGACTATTATTTTCTTCAGTTGAAATAAAATTTCTCGGTAGATTTTTTTTTATATTACTTCAATGTTTAATCTCTGTAATACTTTATTTTCCAAGTAAGAAATAAATTAATCCAGGCATGAGATTTTGAGTAAAAATGTTTCTTACAACCCTGACATATCCTTTCTTAGGCAGTTTTCATTATCTCCAAGAAAGGTGTTAAAAACACCACAGTGAGCACCCTAGGGGTGCAGACAGGGAAAGCAGGTGCACTCAGTCCAAGCAAGTCAGGGAGATGCCAGCAAGGAAGGAAAAGGAAGGAGGCTTATCTTTCTCAATCCATATGGATTAACCTTTGGCTCTACACATGACTATTTTAAACATTTTAAAGGCTGTGTGTGAGGGAAATGTCTATTTTTATGTCTTTAAATTGTTCTGAACTTTTTTTCAAATTTTCATTTGGGATACAGGACTCAGTTAAAAAAAAAAAAAAACTGAAAGTGTAAAACCAAAAGTAGTTGCAGAACAGAATGTGAGGAATCCTTTCAAGTTCACATGGAAAAATACCCCTGCATCCCTCTTAGGATAAAGAGATTACATGGTCCCTAGCCAGGAGGCGCTCACACCCTCTTCTCCCTTTGACTCCGGGATCAATAGCTCTGAAAGCTTATGCAAAAGCTGCCAAGGAACAGCTTGAAAGACAAAGTTAAGCAACTTTGAATTTGCAAAAAGTACATAAATGCAACCCAAATAAAAGGCTGATGGGAAAACAAGGGAAAGACTCAAAGAGACTGAACTGTGTTCCAAGGAGGAGCATGTTCAGCCAGTCCTCTGTAGCACATGCTTGGAAGAAAAGAACAACTGTGCTAATACAAATGCTTGCATCTTCAGGAAGCAAAGTAGAAAATATTAAGTAACATTAAGAAAAAAAATTACAGTCATTTTTATAAGACTACACATTAACCAGCTTTGGGAAGAGGAAGAATGAGAAGGAAATGTTTCTTCCACATTTTTGTGCAGAAAACTGTCCTTTCCCAACACTTCACCACCACTCATGAAAAATATAACATAAAACAAGGACTGATTCAGAAATGCCATTTGCTTTACTGGATACATTTACTTTTTAATAAAATCTTCTCCTTTGCTAACATGTATATTTGTCTTTAATAAAGTAAAGGTTTCTTATTGAATGCTGCAGATGTGTTTGTGAGTACTGTTTATACTCTTTGGGAAGCAGGAGTGGATATTTTGAAAAAAAAAAAAAAACAAAACAACTATGCTCTACAATGTAAAAGCTGAAAATAAGATATCTATTAGACAAGTTCCTTAGAAGAATCAAATGTTTCTCCAGTTTTTCCTTCCTTCTGTTTTTCCTCTCTTCCTCTTTTCCTTTCTCCCTCTTTGCATAATATGGATGCAATCACTTCCTGTTTATGGATTTTGATGATTTGCCTGTCTAATAACAGCTCTTTCCTTTCTTTTTTGCACTTCCAGGTTTGTCCCATTAAACACGTCCGGCTGCAGTGATGAGCTTTTGCGTGTAATGCCACATGCCTTGCTAAACTGATTCAGACAGACCTCTTGCCCACAGTGGGAGCTCTTTCTTGGTTCTGGAAACTGTTTGAACAGCAGATAAACTTGAAGTTATGCCATTCTCAGGACACACTAAGCTCCTGTTTATGCTAAATGCCATAAAGAAAGCTAAAACCCTGTTATCACTTCCCACACCTCAAATTAGGCATAGCATCTAAATTAGCAGATGATCTGCCAGATTAACATTTAGTGCCTGCAATATGATGTTTGTTTTTCAAGAAATATTGGTTGGTATGGAGGAGGTGTGCCTACCTGTGTTGTGTTTTTATGTACTGAGCACCTTTTCCAAGTCATGTTAGAACAGAAGAAAAAAAAATTTTTTTCAAGTATGACAAACTTCAAGTTTTCCCCTCTGCACATGCAAAATATGGTTAGCTCAAGCATGAACAGAGGCAAAATACCCCCGATGCCTGACTGCAATGGGAGTAACCATATTTTCACAAAATAAATTATATTGTCATGAAATCCTTGTGCCTTCATTTTTGATATTTTAAATTCCCAATACATTCAGCTGTAGGAGACAAGAGGTTTTAAAACCTACAGCCACGTGAGGGTTAATTTTTTGTTTGAAGAAAAGCATCAGCCAAGCACAAACTCTTAACTGGAAATATATAAACCTTATTGTTTTTCTGGTAGCAATCTGAAGACTAACACATATTTCCAAATAATACTGAATAACTGAGGTGTATCAAATAAGAAAAATAATGCAAATTAATCTGTGTTTTTGATGAAAAATAAATTTTAAGAGGTAAGCTCATTGAGTAATGATTAGATTTGACAGGAACGGGAAAGAGTTTATGGTTTATTTGTTTCTTTTTACGATTCTTAATTTTAAAAAAGACAGTATATACCTCAAGCTTTTCCAAGACAAATAAAAAGGCTTATTCCTAGTTCTGAAACTTACTAAAGGAGTGTGTGTGTGTGTGTGTGTGTGTGTGTGCCTAAAATAATATTCTCACTTCATATAATCCTAAATACTATTATGTAATTACTAGTACACAAAAGAAATTGAACAAACAGAAATAAATCTTGTAAAGGGGACCTTAATGATTAGTGAAACCCCTCCCCCACCCGAATACTGTGGGAGGCAAAGCAGGCAATGGATATAAGAATAAAAACTATGATACGCATAGCACGGTGGACTTTTTCTTCTGGAACATTCTCTAATACATGACTTTTGCACTTTTTGTGCCTTCCATTAGCCAGCTGGAGTGATCTGGTGCCTTCACGAATGGCCTCTCATGGGCTGCAAGCTGCTCACAATACATTCTGGTGAAATAATAGCATAGGATCGTTCTAGTTGGAGCAGTTAATAACTGCTTAAGAGCCTTTTGCCTCTGAGGGTTGTTTTCATCGCCCCAAAGCAGTCACTCCCAATCCATCCCATTCCTCCTCCGTCTTTTAAAATGCTTCAACTTCCTCCTCAATTCCCTGGCTCCTACACCAGAGCAAACGCCAAGACCCTACATCTGTCCTCTCCTCTTTGCACAAAGCCATCTGATCCGGCGAAGCCCAAGCCAGCTGATGGGGGTGAAGTCGGACCAGAGAGCAGAGATCCGGCAGGGCACCCCCGTCCGGCAGGTGCTCAGCCACGGCGCGCACAGAGTTAAAGACATCATCGCAGCCATTAGAGGCAAAGTTGGGAGCCGCCGCGCGAGCCCAGTCCGCGCAGCCCCGTGCCCGCTCCACTCGCCGCCGGCTCGCTGGGCGTGGGGAGGGCGGCGAGCACGCAAGCCGAGCGGCTGACGTGGGACAAGCTGCCAGGTAGCGGAAGCAGCCAGCCGCCAGCGGAGCCACTTCGCAGCGTGGCAGCTCGGGTCTGCGCCTGAAGCCTCCGGATCCCAGCCAGCTTGGTCCAACCCTCTCCAGTCGCAATCCCCTGTGCCCAAGTCAGTCTTCGCTGAGAGCGGCAGCATGCATGCAGTGTCGCACCCTGGGCTCTGAGAGCAGCCAGTGGACACGGTTGCCTGCTTGTCTTTTTAGGTTTTGGGCTCTGGGCTACACGGATGTGCCCCCCTCCCTTGGCATGATGGGGATCTTTTTGGCGTCTGTTGGATTTGTGTTCTTTTCCGTGTTATATGTACAACAAGGGCTTTCTTCTCAAGGTAAGTCCGTTGTTTGTAATGTATTTGTGGTGATGTGTGTGTGCTGTACCAACTCGAAAAATAGACGGCTGGAGAGTAGCTCAAACCAAGCCAATAGTGGGCTTGGGTGGTATGAATAGTGTTCAGTTTGGTTGGGTTTTTTTTTTTTTTTCAAAGTTTATTAATTGCAAGCAAACCAGGGTTCAGAGAAAAAAAATCTAGTAGACACCAGCCTGGCAATGGGCAGTGGGGTGAGTTCCTCAGTGAGCACACACACAGGTGTGTGTGTGTGTGTGTGTGTGTGTGTGTGTGTGTGTGTGTGTGTGTTCCATGTACATGAACAGGGCAACCACTCACTCATGCATACACAATCATTAGGAGCTGGTGGTTGGAAGGGGCTTCTCAGTGCCAGCTCTCCCTGAAGGCAGAAAGCTCTGGTCCCTGCGACTTCTTCTCCATGAGTGTTTACCAGAGAACCCATAAGGAGGTAGGAATTGCATCATAAGCAGCAGCAGCCTGCTGGGCCCAGTTGTTCAGGACTTTGCAGGCTGCAGTGGTTGCTTAAGCACCATGAGCAGATCAGTTTTTGCCTCCTCCGGAAGACTGCATCACTTCTTGCAAGCAGAAATGCCCCCACTCCGATGCCCAATGTGAACAGAAATCCCCTTTCAGACAGAATGCCTTCTGAATAGCGGCTATTTCCTGGAGACATAAACAACAGTTCCCTTTAATTAGTGGTGCTCAACTTGGGATTTCATTAAATAGTGAAAAGAGACACCCAGATTCACTGTCTTTAAGGAAAGAGGAGAAAGTGCCTCTAATCTTCCTGTCTTGTGATTATGCCCTTCCATCACTCACAATAAAAGGCTCCTTCTAGAGAGCCATCAGCTCTTTGCAAAGTGCCCCTGAGATAGCCTAAGAACCATCATTCTGCTAACAAGGTGGGGGGGGGGAGAATCATCCCATGTTCAAGGAATGCCTCTAGGGAGGAGGGGACATTTTATTTTTTGTGACTTTCACGTGGATCTATTAATCTTACAAGCTGGCAGTGTCAAGGTTAGTAGCAAAGGGGCTAGACAGAGTCTCTATGGTGTCTTTCAAATAATCTTTGATCTGAACTAAACACGGGTGTATGATTTTTATATCCCCTGACATATTGCTGTTTATAATGGCTTGAAGGGAGCAAACGTGAAGGTTAACTTGCAGGGACAAAACATATGCCTTTTCCATAGTGTGCAACTTGTTTCACTATGGTTGGCTCCAGAACAAAATTGCTAACCACTATTTTGATAGATTAAGGATGTGCATTTTGACATATACTTGCGACCCACTCCTAAAAGGAAACATGCCAGTTAGCCACAGATTGTTTAGAAACTTAAGAATCCAGAGGCTTTGTCATATATCAACTTGACAGATGGTCTAAATTGCACCTCCCTGGATCTCGCAGTAAGTTTTAGAGAATGCTGCAGTCTGACAAAAGGTGTTTGCGTCTAACTCTGGGCAGCTTGGCTGGCAGAGAGAGCCATTGGCAAGCTCATTAACCTGTCCATTATCTGGACTTGATCAACAGCAAAGTGATCCAGGCATGAGACCATGAACGAGACATGCATGGACAAAGAAATGGGCTTGGGGAGGCCTGCAGAGATGTCATACAGGATCGTTATTGCTGTTTTTATTTTCCTTTTCCAAGGCCCACGGGGCGGGGGGGGGGAAAAAAAAGGCCAAACAAACAAAAACTTGTGTCGAGTTCCCCAGGGAAGGGACATTGGCAAAGCTAGTGCAGACACACCAAAACGATGCGTTTCTGTCTTGCAGCAAAATTTACGGAGTTTCCGCGGAACGTGACTGCGACCGAAGGGCAAAATGTGGAAATGTCCTGTGCTTTCCAAAGCGGCTCCGCTTCGGTGTACCTGGAGATCCAATGGTGGTTCCTTCGGGGACCAGAGGACCTGGAGCAAGGAACCGAGGCTACAGGCGCACAGGTAGTCACGGCTCCAAGCCCACAGAGCCCCTGCGTGTCACTTTCTTAGTTCCGTGCATATCTAACTAGCGGCCAGAGCCCAGGGTACTGCCCATGCATTCCAGGGAACCCCCGCCCCCTTGCTCTATGAGAGTAAGAAAGGCTGAATTTGTCTTGCTGATAGCAAGTTAAAAGCACCTAGGAAATCACAGGAGTAGGGACTTTGCGAATTTAGAATGAAAGTAACCAGCTCTTAGTAGCCAGTACTGTGGAGCCCTGCAAACTGGCGATGTGTTTCTGGTATAGCCCAGAACACTGTTCGCCAGCCTTCTGTTTTTGCAACGTCAAAGGGATGGGTGGCATCCTCCTCACCCTTTACTTCCTTTCTAGATATTCTGTCATTTCTCTCATTCCCCCTTCTCTTCTCTTCTCT
>OU015747.1:38311488-38344752 GCA_907169655.1 Acomys percivali | reverse complement strand
CTCTCTCTCTCTCTCTCTCTCTCTCTCTCTCTCTCTCTCCACCCCCCTCCAAGAGAGAAGCGAGAATCAAGCTGGCGGGAGGGAGGAAGGAAGGGAGAGAGGGAGGGAGCGGAGGGAGGAAGGAGCAGGGGTGGGGGTGGGGAGAATGGGATAGGCATCAGAAAAGCAAGGAGAAGCCCTAGAGAGGAAAGTAGAGCAGGGGAAGGGAAATAGGAAAAAGAGAAGGAAAATGTAAAGAGAAAAAGCTAGAGCCTTAGGGGGAAGAACGCGGGAAAGGGGTGACCCAGGAAGCTGGAACAGGACTCGGACGTGACACCTAGAGGACGAGAAAGTCTGTAGAAGAGAGCCTGGGGACTGGTCAGCGAAAAGACAGACATACAGAAATTCATCCGGAAAACTTCCACCCACATTCCTGTCCTCCTCTAGTTTCGTGTCTGCCCCTACGCTTTCTGAATCCCGCAGGCGGGGCTGACTGAACTGTGAGGGAGAAGACCTGGCAGCACTGTGACTCTCACACCAGGCCAGCCAAGGGGGGAGTCCAGATGCGGCCTTCAGGGACCATAAGGACTCTCCTGGGTGCTGATAGGACAGAGGAGACCGTGGGACCTCAGGGGCGCTTGGGAACAACGGCGACCGAGGCGATAACGGGAATACTTGGGGACGCCAGGCTCTCTTCAGGAGACCACAGGGACCTTAGAGATTCTTGGGGAAAGCTAGGATCGGAGTGACGCTCAGGGAAGACGTGGCGCGACCTAAGGGACTTCTTGGAATCCGGCGTTGGGATTCGGGGATGCTCCAGGGATGGGCGCGGGAGGCAATCCAGCCGCTAGCCTGACCTCGGGGCTGGATGTGGTTGGGACCTAGATCGTTCTTCGGTCCCTTAAATTGCCTTGGCTGGGGCGTTTCAAAGCGGGCATCTCTCCTAGTGGTTGCAGCGCTGCGGTTTCCCGGCGCCAGAACGGTAGAATTCGGGCGAGGTTAAGCATTTGCACCCTTGTCCTACAGGTGGAGCTCTTACCCGACAGAGACCCGGACAACGATGGGACCAAGATTAGTGTGAGTGTCACAGGGACGATCGACAGGGGGCGCATGCTTTAGTAAATGCCCAGCAGGCCCAAGATAACCAGTAGAAAACAGATTTTAGATTTAAAATCTTTTAATTCATTGAGCTTGAAGAGGTAGTTTTGCAAATTCAGAATGAGAGGCAGTTCTCTCTTTTTATCTCATTTAATGCCTAAAAATTGAACCGAATTTAGAGTCCATAAATAAAATTGCATGTTTTGACCATGTAAGTAATCACAAATTGCTTAGAGTATTATTTTGCTAGCTAATGTTTTTCTTATTATTTCTTATTATTTGCTATCTAATGCTAGCTCTGTTTTTCTTAATCTGTTTTCACAATCACCTAAGGATAACTGTGAAGTTCTGAAACATTAATAATTCAATTCAATTCAAAGTAATGAGAGTACCTACTCTTAACATAAAATGAAAATGTCAGGAAAACAAAAATGAAACCATGCACTAGGATTTTGAAATGTAATGAAAGAGCGTGACTCAATTTGGATATCACTCGTAATTCATGCAAAGTATATAAATCTAGTATCCAAATAATAACAAAAATATAAAGCCAAAGCAAATATAAATGGACACTTGCTATTAGGCCAGACTGACATACTAACAATATGAAGATGAGGTTATTTGTAATAATTACAATAGCCATGGCTAGAATATTTTTCTTGATCATCCTTCATTACTGTGTTTATAAATCAATAAAATCCTTAAGCATGACAAATCATGGGATAACATATGATATATACCAAATTTAACTGCTCTGATAATATATATACATATATATGTATGTATACATATACATATCTATATTAAGTATATATTAGACATATTACCTTATTAATCTGGAATAAAATTATCCAAGTAAATGGGGTTGACTTCAGTTTTGAAAATCAAATCAATGTTCAATTAATAGCATCGCAAGTTTGTATAATAGCGTGAGCATATGACTGAGCCTTGACTTCACATGCTATTACCTGTAGCCTGAGCTCTGCTAACCTCTGTGGATAGACAACTGAGAAGAAAATTTTTACTAACCAAATCTATTAGGAGATTCTTTGGTAAAGTGCACCCTCTTTTAAACTATTATGCCCAACACTCTCCCGCCCTGCCTCATATTTGAGGGAGTTGTCTTGCAGCCATGCAGAAGAAAAACCTATGCAGTGATGTACTCCTTAGTCAATTGTTTCATGCACGCAGAGACCAAGCCCATGTTGAAAACTTAGCAGGACTGATATGATAGTCTGGGAAATGTGGACAGTAGGCCCACTGTGGGACTGCTTAAATTGAACTCATGATCTCTTGAGCCTATGAGTGGGATTGTTCCTAGAACAGGATGAATATGGCCTTTAGATTTAATTTCCTAACATTAACAAACTTAAAAGACTGGATGGGGAGGCCTGGTGGCAATCAGCGGAAGGATAGCAGGCTACCAAGAAGAGACTTGATACTCTATGAGCATATAAAGGGGGAGGAAGTCCCCCTCAGTCACAGTCATAGGGGAGGGGAGTAAGGGGAAAATGGGAGGGAGGAATGGGAGGATATAAGGGATGGGATAACAATTGAGATGTAATAAGAATAGATTAATAAAATTTATATATTTATTTTAAAATACATATTTTTTAAAAAGACTGGGAGTAAAAATCCTTTGATGTGAAACTTCGGTTTTCACCTGTAATTTTTCAGACAGTGAAAGTCCAAGGCAATGATATCTCCCACAAGCTTCAGATTTCCAAAGTGAGGAAAAAGGATGAAGGTTTATATGAGTGCAGGGTGACAGATGCCAACTACGGAGAGCTACAGGAACACAAGGCCCAGGCCTACCTGAAAGTCAACGCCAACAGCCATGCTCGGAGGATGCAGGCCTTTGAAGCCTCACCGATGTGGCTGCAAGACATGAAGCCTCGAAAGAATGTGTCGTCAGCGGTTTCCAATAGCGTCCACAGCTCTGCCAACCAGCGAACGCACTCCACCTCCAGCCCTCAAGCCGTAGCCAAAATCCCCAAGCAAAGTCCACAATCAGGTATGGAAACCCATTCTGAGCCTTTCATTTTATCACTCACAAACCCTCCACCAAGAGGTCAGTTGAGGAGCGTAGACAGATTAATTTTAGACAGCTTTTCAAAATAGGAGGCTGAGTTCGATTGAAATGAGGAGACATGAGCCGTTGAGAGCAGCAAGGCTGGACGTTCAGGAGGAGTTCGCTCCGTTAGTCCCTGGCACGGTTTCCTATCCAGGGATCTGAGAGCTGGACTCTTTCATTCTCTCCCTTCTCTCTGTATTTACACATTATAAGAACAATAAATCATGCAATGTTGGCTACATTATAAATGCATGTTCATTTTCTCTACAGATTTATGTATCGATAATGACCCAAATTAAGAGGCTTTCACTTAATCAAAATGGAAATGAAAAAGACTCACCATAATCCATCTAGACATTTAGTGACCTGTGTGGCTTTAAGCAGAGCTAGTCTCCAAGGGCTTTTGATTTTGAAGGAGAAACTTCAGCTGCCTGTGATGAAATTGATGGTGATAATGGCAGGAAGTGAGGAGGGGCAAGGAGGGGGAGGGGTTGAGGGAAATGGTGCAGAGATAAGGCAGCTCCTACAAATGTGCCTTGGATGCCAATTTGGAAGCTTAGTCACATTTCTGGAGTCAGCTGTGCAAGTTAAAGTAATTCTGAATGGCATTAACTTATGCAATCATTCCACCGATGGAAACTCACGGAACTTCTAACCTTGAGGCGGGATAAAGACTGCCTGCATTGAGCAGCCTTGTACTGTTTTCTCAAATGCTTTGCCTAACATGAGATAAGAGGAGCATCCTGCTCAAGCACACATCTGATATACATAGAATCGCTTGTTGTGGTGACTTTTGGTTTTGGGGGTTCATTTTGCTTTGTTTTCCTACCTGCAATTTTTTCAGAAAGTGAAGTCCAAGACCTTCCATTTTCCAAAGTGGAGTTTATAGGATGTGGCTTTACAGGAGGACAGGGTGACTGATGCCAACTGTTGGGAGCTACAGTGACACAGGCTCAGGCCTACCTGAAAGTCATCAGCAATGGCCAAAGCAGAGCTCTGACTCCCTGCTTGCTAACAATGCATTTAAGAAATATATGTGGCAGGTCTGCAGCATAGTGCACTGTACAGTACTTTATTAGTTTACAGAAAGCCCTGAATCAAGTCTCCAGCATCATAGAAAACAAGTCAATCAATCTATAAAAACTAATAAAATAATGTATGCCAATGTGTGTTTCCTCTTCATGCTTTTTATTTGAATAGACATGATTCAGATTAAGCAGAAGGCTCAGATGGGGCCTGGTGCATTCCCATGGCTTTAAATGCCAGTGAGGCTCTGGGGTTCTGTTTTAGTCCCTGTAGGTAGCATACCAGTGTGCTGAATGAGGGCTGAGCCTTTCTGAAGCTCAGTTTTTTTGGCTTTGTCTCATTTTCCTTGTAATCTCTTTTTGTTTCCCAAATTCAAGAACAAAGCCAGTAGAGCTAATAACAGTTTTTATTGTATGTGAGAATACACAAATGCCTACATCTCAATTATTGTTTTTTAACCATTATTTCGTGATGATGAAGTTGTGACCTTTTCATCCTCTTTTACATTATAAACCAAGAGGCCAAACACTACCTGTAGAATAACAGCGTGTTGTCAGCAGTTAATTTACAACAAAATTAGTGAGAACACCAAACCCTGAAAGAGGAATTGTTAGCCTTCATAGAATATTCCAAGCTAGACAGCATACATCTATCTCTGCAGTACAGTCAAATTAACAATTACTCTATGTGAGTGTAGAGAGAATGAAGTTGTTTCTAAAATATTCTATTAACTTTGTGACATAAAATAATATTCTTTTAGAATATCTACTTTATTTTTGCTATGTATCCTAGAGTTGTGATAAAAACTGAATTTTGAACTTAATATCTTCTTACAATTTTCAAGTGAAATTACTGCTCATTTTGCATCTTCCCATCAGCTTTGTCCTTAGCCTTAAAATTGATTTTGCTAAAAGTTAAAAGAGAGAAGAGTGTTGTCTTCTGCAAATCTCCACCCAGTAAAAACATTATGCACTGCTCCTTTCCTGATTGTAGCAAAGATGAACCTAAATATCACAAAGCATTAAATATTTCTTTTTCTACGAGTGGATAGTGTAAAAATCTTTCATATACTTTTATCAACATTCTGTAATACCTCTTTTGAAGTGGAGGCTTTCCTGCCACTGCAGTGTCTTGTCTCAGTTTCATGCTTGTAAGATCATTTAATATAATACAGTAATTGGGATGAATATTTGTATGTTACATATATTATATTATACACATGACACTCCTGTCCCAGTGGATAATTTTGCTGTGCAACTTCTATATTAGACTCATATAAAACTTATTTCAATGTCTCATTTATTTACCTTTCATCTCTTAAAGGCATGACAAACACAGAAACATAAAAATGAAAGGCACACTTCTTCCCTCTACAGGATTTGTTAAGTTTGTCATGTCTAAAAAATAAAAATAAAAATAAACAGATATTATAGATTCCATATAGTATGCAATTGTTATAGCAAAGACATAAAAATGAAAATATTACTGTAAGTGGCAAAGGGGAATGCTAGCCTTTCATAGTTTATCAAAGGATACAAGGAGGTTTCTGTCATCTAGAATAGTGGTTCACACCCTTCCTAATGCTCCATGATATCTTTTAATACAAGCCCTCATATTGTGGTGACTCTCAACCATAAAGTTATTTTTGTTGCTACTTCCTAACTATAATTTTGCTACTGTTATGAATCATAATATAAATATCTAATATGCAGGATATCTGCTTTGTGGCCTCTGTAGAAAGGTTGTTCGACCACTGAATGGGTTGCAACCCACAGGTTGAGGACCACTTTTCTATAACATTGATGGCATTGTCATAGTAACCTGTGCCATAATAAATTTGTTTATTCAGGTCTTTATTTTTATTACATTCTTTGGCTTAATTGACTATTTAGATTCACATGCTCAACTCCAGAGTCATATAATTTTCCTGTCAATAATTTCTATATCTTTATGAAGGAAACATTAGCTGAAATAAATACATAAAATCTTCAAATTGTCTTAAAATAATCTAACTGTAAAGCAAAATTAACATAAAAGAGGAAGGGGGAAATAATATCTGTGATCTCCCATAGATAACCAGGTGTGCATTTGATAATACTGTGACTAATCCTGATTATTTCCTCAACAATCTCCTCAAATTATATACTATCCTTTCTTTCTTGCAACTATTTTATTTCTCCTTATAAATTATTTTACAAATGACAAATAATTATAGATTCTTAACTTTTAAAATTATTAGATTTTTATTTTTATTTTATATTCAGATTTAGGGCTGAAATAATAAAGAAAATATAATGCAAACTGATAGACAAAACTTTCTTATAATTTTGTATCTTAAGTTTTTTAGTGCTCTTTCCAGTTCTCTGTACCTTAGACAGAAGTTGTTCATATGAAACCTGGATTTCTCATCCTGCTTTTGCTCTGTTATGCTTTATTTATTGTGCACAAAGTTCGGAGAGAGAAAAATGCCATCAAATGCAATGCATGAGATAATCTGGGCATGGAAATAGAAGTTAAATGACTGTTCTAATGACATTCTGAGGAGGAAGAAACCTCTTTCTACCTGTCCGAATCAAAAAAGGCTCCTTTGCAGAAAGAGCTCAGGAATAGGGGTTGGGATGGGGCTTACATCTTTCCAACACAGTAAAGAAAAACTTCTCTCGGAAGAGAGTGGGAGACCAAGATGGGATACCCAGGACCCCTGTCAGGGTGGTATGGCTTAACTCACCTTGCAGGAAGTTGGAGACTCCCTTTAGCTCCTTCCTACCTCCACCACGTATATCCCTGAACAATCAAAGTAGCCTTCCTTCCCTTGCACTTCTACTCTCCTTCACTCCTCATCACCAATCTTTCGGAGGCTAAGCTTCTCCCACACTGAGCAAGTCGGCTTGCCTCCTTTCTCCTGTTTCCTTCTCCTGCTTACCATTCCAACCCAGCTGAGAAACAGGCAAAGGAAGTCACGGCCTGGCCTGCCTCTTCCTTCTCAATGGGCAGAACCAGATCTCTGTGAGTGTTTGTCCAGCTGGAGCCAATTCCTCCGTCTCCAACCTCAGGCCAACAGAGCATTGCTCACATCTTAATGGTACCTACCACTGGTGCATTCTGCAAAGTCGCTGATATCAGCTGAGCCTTCTCTTGCAATTCTCCTTTCCCGCATCTAGGCAGCCCTGGGTTCCTTGGTGCCCGTTTCTGACATTCCGACCTCTTTTGAATGTGAAGGCTGGTTCCCTGTGGTTTTGCGTCATGGCTTTATTTTCTCCCTGGCATCAGTTCCTTCTATCATGCAATTTTTTTATCATCCACACTTCTTACCTTTATCCTGTGGTACTGACTGCTAATTTCCCTTAGAATACATTTTTATTCACATGTCTCTTTCTAATTTCTTTCAGGAGATTCAGACCAGGGTTCATAATTGCCCCCCTTAAACATCTCTGAATGTAGGTCCTCAAAGCCTTGTGCCAAACTTAAGATAGAAACACATTTGTTGATACTCCACTACTGAGAAGTACAATCTGTTTTCCTCCAGCTTGAATTTTAATTGATCTGGGATCATATAACCAATAAAGCTTGGGGAAGCTATATTACTCCAATTTCAGGCCGTACAAAGACTCAAAGCCGTTGTCCTTGCCTCTTTGGGGCCAACCACCATGAGGAAGCCATTTTGAACACCTGTTATTCTGAGCCAGCATCTAACCTCAGCCCTAATTCCATCTCCTAGAAGCAATGTCTACCTCAGCCCAGGCATCATACAGCACAGGAAAAGATAATAACTAATTAATTGTTTTAAGTTCTGGATATGAGAATGTTCCTTCGCAGCAGTAGATACCCCAAATAGGCCACTGAAAATCAGATGTTAAGAGCTATTTGCTATTATTTGAGCTTTCTCATTAAAAAATAAAAATAAAAACAGCAACAAAATGCCTTTTCTCCTGTTTCTAAGCATCCAATAATGTCATTGTAAAGACAGCTCCAGTGAGAACTTTGGAAATGTCTGTCTCTCCGTCTTTCATTTGTCAATTCAATTAGTCATTTTTGTCCCAGTAATGTTCTCCCACTGAAAAACTGCATTTTTCTATCCTAAAAACATTGATTTTATTATGATCACAAACCCTCCATTGTTTCATCACCCTAAATCTCTTAACAGCCTCTGCATTTCAATTTCAACATAAGATATATATATATCATAACAGCCCATGTTATTTCTAAAAGCCCATCTTTTCTGCAAAAGAAAATAAACATTATTTTTAAAGTGCCCACCACTAATTTTATAATGTCATTTCCTTTTTCTTCATTCAGCATCCTGGCCCTTATTCTTCTAGCTTAGTTTTCCCTGAGTATTTTCAGGTGCTCTTTTGCCTCTATAACCTTGCAAATGTTTTTTTTTCCCAGTGTTGGTCATTCTATGATCGTGAATTCCTATACATGTTATCCTTTGATACAACTCTCACCTCCATTGTTTCTTTAACCAGGTCTCCTTCATCCATGTGGTCATACTTGCATTGAAGGCAATGTTGTACCTTGTATTGTGAAAAAAAAATGCCTCTTTTAGCTCTGTAAACCTCATGTTCAGGCCAGCAAGGACAGGTGCACACTAACTCTTGGTTAAAAAAAAAAAGTACATATCATAAAAATTTAAGAGGACTCTACGTGCCACCTAGAAGAAGTGAATATTTATGCCACAGTCTCCCAAATGATGTAGACTATTGACAATGGTTCTTGAAGTGAATTGTGCATACTTTCTATGAAAGAGCCCACAGGAGCACTTTTCAGTTATAGCCTCTGAGGGTGGGACAAGAAAGGGACACCTTTCTGTTTGTGAACTATGAAAATCGCTAGTTTTCAAAGGCCTTTTGTAACCAGAAAAAAAAAATTATAAGTCTATCCATGTAGGGGCTGGCACCTCAAAATATTCTTAGACACTTTTCTTTGGCTACTGTAGTTTTCTAGTGTTGAGGACTTGCAAAGCTTTTCTTCACTCCAGGGTAGAACAGCTGGGAGTGGGAAGAGAGCTGGCAGCAGTTAAGGATGCTGCTAGTATTGATGCTACATGTAGAGCCTCTAGTCACTCAGTGGAAATGCTGGCTCTCTGAACTCCAAAACATGATTTTTGTTTTTCCACCAAGATATTATGCTTAGAACTGAAATCAGCTGCTGCTAATAGCTGCCAGAAGCCCAGGGCTCACTGAAGCTCCTCAGCTGCTGATAAACATGGCAGCTCTCCAAGAGTGGCTAGGTTCAAATGCCCTTAAATCAGAATTTCAGAGTCCTGAGAAGGTAGGATATGGTGTTGAGGGGCTTTCAGGAAGATTAATGTATGAGTAAGCGCTGTTCCGCACTGAGGTACAGAAGCATCACACAATGCAGATGTTAATGTTGATATTTAGAATAAGTTAATTCAACTGTTGTTAGAACATCAGCTAAACAGCAGCTGTGTAAATGGAGTGTCAGTGAATAAGGAGAAAAGCAGATGAGAGGCAATGATTTGGAGGCCACAGACCAAAGAGTGCTTTATAGTTGTTAGACTAGGAACTGTGTGAGTCAGGTGTCTGTACTGGTAAGCTTCTCCAGAAACCATTAGCAACCTTGACTAGCTGCAGCTCAGTATCTTCTTCCTGGATACACTTCTCAGATCATGGGGAAGGTTCACTTGTGATTTTTTTTTCCTTCTGAAGTAGGTTTTTGTGTGTGTGTGTAGCCTTGGCTGTCCTTGACTCACTTCGTAGACCAGGCTGGCCTCAAACTCACAGAGAGCTGCCTGCCTCTGCCTCCCAACTGCAGGAATTACAGGTGTGCATCATGGCGCCATTTTTTAAGCCATCTGTAGTGGAGAAAACAGGAAGCAGAATCTGTCAGAACTCTAATCTGTGTCTCAAATGGTGTGTCTGATAGTCCTTGGAACTGCAGAAGGCTGCTGCTATAATGTGAGCATGTTCCCGGGTGCATGACCAAAGGGTTAGATGGCTACTGGAAATACCTTACTTACCCTATTGGTCAAAGGAACACACATCCTGAAAGAGAAATCAAGGGCAGCATTCCTCTTCCAAGAAATGCTGCTGCCCTAGAGAGGAAGGCAATCTGCAGCTAGTGCGTGTCTCAGCTGAGAAGGCCAGGGGCTGTACTCCTTGCTCTGCCTCTGCCACCAACACAGGAATAGTATTCAACAGTAAGGAGATTGAGCTATGATCAAAAATGTATAGCTCAGTAATTCTACTTCTTCATTCTCTGACAGGAAACTAAAGCACAATTGTCAGACTTGCGAGAATTATATATTAGAGGCTTCGCACTTAATAGTGTCTTAATAAACAATTACAAAGTAAGCATGGCTCTCAGTGCATGTGCTTGCACGTTATTGCCAGGAAAAAATGATAGAGTACACATGTCCATCATAATTTATAGGGACCCATGGAACTTCAGTTAATCTGAACCATATAGATGCTGTTCCCGGCATTTGTCTACCTACTGATAAAGCAGTTTAATTCATAAGTAAGGAATAGGAAGAGTTTAACAAAAATGAACACAAAGTTAGAGCAACTTTTACAAAAAGCCAAAGGCAATGTGGTCTCTCTAGAAATAGCCAAGACAAATATTTTTAGTATTTTCTCTTTATTTTTATTTTATGTATATGGGCATTTTGACTGCATGTATGTCTACGCAACACATGAGTGAAGTGCACAGAGAGGCCAGAAAGAGGGACTGATTTCCCTGTGACCGGAGTTTAGGCCTGTGAGCTGCTATGTGGGTGTTAGAAATCAAAGCCTAGATGGGCAGCCAGGGCTCTTATCCACTGAGCAATCTCCCCAGGCACATAAGGTAAATATCAATTTTTGGAGAGTAATTGAGACACAGGAAAAAAAAAATACACTGTAGATTAGAGGGAAGGCTGTTAATGGCCAGGTCCACCTGTTGTATGAGTCAGATATTTTTCTTTGGAGGCTTGGAGATAGGATAAGTTAAAGGCAGAACACCGTCTTCATATCTTGTCTCTTACCATTCCCGAGCTCTCTTTCCCCTTCCCTCACAATGCCATTAAAAAAAACATAGCTTTCCAACTGTAGAACCATATCATATTGGCTAGCAACTATTCTCCTCAAGCTTGTAATTATATCCTTATTGTAAAGTGCAATAAAATTCCAAAGAACTTTAAGAAATGGACCTGAATAAGAAGCAAGGATTTGAAAAGCTGAAAGCATATAGATCTTCTTTTATCTAAATTAAATTCAAGCTTTCAAAAGAGCCTTTGAAAAAAATTTTTAAGTGATTAGAGATACAGCTGAAAATAGACAGAAATGAAAATATACTCAAAAGCCTTAACTGTAAAGAAAAAGATAAATGTCAATAATGAAAAATAATGTAAGTCTAGTGTGTGATCCCATGTGGATAAAGACTGATTCCCAGACTCACTGTCTACCAGCTATTCACTGTGGATGAACATCCTGCAGAATCTCTCTGAGCTCTAGAAATTCTGTTGTGACAATGCACGTCTCCCAGGCCATTTCTCAGCCTTGAGTGAAATGGTGGACTGACTGTAAACATCTAATAAAATAAACCTAGCCTGCAGGTGAGGTCAGTGCCCCCACCGTCTTCCTCTTTCCCCAAAGGCTGTATCAGATGGCCATCGTTTAAGATGAAATCAAAGGAAATAGAACTAGAGAAAACAAAAATTGCAAATTCTAAAACTGTTTGACACAACATGAGCTAGAAACAAAAATTAAAAGATAAAATTTAAAAAGCAATGAAGAAACATTTTTACCACAATTTTGGATCTATTTCCAAATGAAAATAAAACCAAAAATAGGAAGACCAAGTCAGAGATCTGAGGCTCCAAAATAGTTAGCAGGTGAAAATGACATTTTACTATAATTAACTTAAATGTTTAATTAAATTTAATGAAAATTTGGAGAAATGTGCAAGGTAGTATTTTTGTTGACCTCTTAGAGAAGGAAGTGAGTATGCCAATAGGAAAATGTGCTGTGATCATGTGACCACTCAGCAGGGGAGGCATGTGATAAGGATAAAAACTAGCCTAATGTACAAATTCAATCAACCCTCCATATAAACATAATGCAAGCCACAACATAATGCAGATTCCTCAGTTGTATCCAAAAGGAAAAGATGTAGAAGAGCCATTTTTAAAAGAGAATAAATAATAATAAGTCACATAAATGTGAATGGAGCAACTTACTGTGATAATTAGAGCTAGACTTAGTATTGCATCTGTCAAAGTTTTTTTTACAGGTATTCGTATGTTTAATGAGATTAAAATCCAATCTTACTTTCCTAAATTGGACAGATGTGATTGTGGCGAATACTACCCATGACAATGAGATTATCAAGGTCACAGTGAATCGGATGTCCTGCCACTCGGCTCTGAGATGGAGCACCCCTTTCCAAGGGCAGTTTGATTTGATGTAGAAGGTCAATCATGGGGCTTTAGATCTATAGTCTCAAAAAAATGAACTTGTGGGAAGAAATTTCTAGATGAGCAGTGAACCAGATGCCAACTTATGACCAATCATGTTCATGAAAGGCTTTCTTATGACTTAAAGTACACAGTGACAAAAACCAGAGACGTCAACTGATGAGTGTATTAAGGCATACATTAAACATGCAGCTTCAAGAACCACCATTTTACAGAACATTTAACAACAATAGAAAGATTCAATATGTACTATAACATGAGAAACTATAAGATAAAAACCCAGGAAGTGAAAATACATCAATGTGAAAAAAAACTTTAGGTCATTCTGATCATAAAAGTCTAGTAAAAATGATACATGAAAATGGATATTAGAAGTCAAGATGTTAATATTTGATGCTGCTTATATTCATCTGCTAGTACAAAAACTTACCACTTTGCTATAAGAAAAAAACAATTTAATGTTTAAAATGTGCTGATGCAAAAGTAAAAATACACATCTCATGACAGTGTAGTAAGAGAAGTAAAATAATACTTCTATGTGACTGTGGAGCTCTTGAAAAAAATTACAATAGATGCATGTTATACACATGTTCACATGAATGTACATGTTTATAATGAAGAGCTATTATGAAAGTGTTATATTGAGAAATTTTATGTAGGATAAGATTAGGAATATTACATCCACATACTATTTTATACATATTTAACAGCATACTTTCTGGGCACTGAGTAGATACTCTGTCGATCATATCATTGTTTCTAAGCAGAAAGATTTGAGCCTGATGAATTTGTAAGTCAAGCACAGACATCAGCCACAAATAAAATATGCAATATTTTGAAGTGCACCCACATCACATCCTGAAGAAATACTAAGATACTGGGTAATGTGTAAGTGTTGGGATTATCTAGTGAGTCCATACGTAGAAAGATTTATAAACAAGGGGCATTATGTTTAACCTGATTGTTTCACTCTTTCTGTGTGTGACACAAAGCGATTTGTGAAGCCAGGATTTCAAATTCCTTGTTCCATTAAGAAGGCAACTAAGGAACTATTAGGAAAGTAAAAGCAGAAGGTGAGATTAACTGAAGCAGTTTATCTCCTAAATCATAACCATTTTAGTGAAGATTACTAATGCAGTCAGATAATAAAATGTTTTCACTGTACAGGTTTAGGTAAAGCTGTGACAGTATCTATTGTAACATCAGTTTATTTCTTGTGTCATCTAGACATCTTATGGACAAATAAGTGAGTGCATCCTTTGTAGCCAATTGTAAAATATATCATTTGTAAGTTTTCTGATCAAACAAACTTATGTGGTTTGAGGCAACTTTCTCATTTATAGCCTCTAAATAATTAATCTGGAAAATGGAGCAAGTGGTGGAATTACAACCATTAAATTCTATTTCAAACCATCTAAAATATAGTCGAAGATTTGGAGCTATGAATTTTTCTTTCTTGGTGCTTTTAATGTTTTTGTGGTCCCTAGCATCACTTAGCGAATAGAATTAGAGTAAAATGAATGTTTGGAATTTGAAGATTTGCATTTTAGTTATCTGAGTGCAAACTTCTGGATACATTATTGTTAAGAAGATGGATACCTTTTTATGTAAATTGGTAAATATTTAAGAAGACATGGTCAAACCACTTATAAAGTAACGGCCAGAGAAAAACCAGAAAATAGCACTTGGACCATCCTTCATTACAGGCTTAATGATAAAACCCACACTGGCATTTCAAGTGATACTTAATGACAACTTATGTCTAGAAGGTTAGACGAATAGTCTCTGGTACCAAGTTGTGATGATTCTTTGATTTGAATGTCTTAATCAGGAGAAAAGTTTAAAAGTACTCACATTAGTCTCTCTAATTATTTAATGCCTATAGCTAAGATGATAATCTCTGTTGTACAAACACTTTTTAAAAAACACCTTAATTCCGAAAATGTTGAAACAGCTAGATTCAGAAAATGGGTAAAACCTTTAGCACTAATCTGGCAAATGCATGCACAGACAGTGTCCTGCCACTGTCTCTAGTCCATTCCCCCCACTTTGAATGCACTTACTAAATCCCTTAGTTAAATTCAGAATGATTCAATATTATCAGTGTGGGAAAGCCACATGTGTAGAATTTGATTATTCAAGGTCTGAATTTGATATAGACCTTCACATTGTAAGAAGGTTTGCTAACTAATAATGAAAACATATATGCAGAAAACATAAAGTCTATGAGTACATGGTTTTAAGTACATTAGCATCATTTACTCATACACCAGGAAATGTAGTAATAATTACAAGTAATTCTTATTTCTGCATTAAAATTGTTATTAAAGTGTAACATTCAAACTTCTTTCTTCAGAACCTTCTGTTTATCTGCCAAGTCTTATTCTTGATTCCATTTTGTCAAAGCCACTCACATTCCCCTCTATTTTTAACAGTCAGAATTGAGGAAATTTAGATTTTTCAGGTGTGAAGAATTACCAGATGAAATTATAAGATGCATTAACTGGCATTACCTGAGGTCCAAAAATTTACATAACCTGCATTGGAACTCAGTGACACTGACTACCAGCTGAGTAAACCTGAACAAAATGAATCAATTCTCTTAAGAAATGTCTATGGCTAGTTCACAGGATCATAGCAAGTGGCAAAAGTGACCAAGAAATATTAGCTTGTCCTGTCATAACTCATTATGAAATGGGCACAAAATTGACAAGCTCAGATATACTTAGCTGGGGACATCACTATGAAACTGTGCTCAGTTAGATGACCTCTGATGGCAGCATTCCTCTTACAGATCCATTCTTCATTAGAGAGTAGATACCTAAAAATATTGAAGTGCCTGATTTTAGGCAAGAAGGAAATCCGCAGCATTCTGTAGTGACTAGGGTATCATCCAAGTGTCTTGTCATTTAGACCTGGAATGGGGCAGGGACAATTACACTTTCTCCCTGATCCTCAGTACACATCCCTCTACTAGAAGAGGCTGTAATTTGCCTACCAAACGAAAGCAAAAAGAATCTTAAGCAGCCAACATGCCAGGGGATGGCAAAGTCAGTCATTTATGTATTAAGTTAAAATGAAGCTCGCTTCTTTATAAAAAAGCTACCTTTCTCGAAGAAATTGTCACTGGACCCTTAGGATTTCTAATAAAAGGGTATCCTTCTTTAAAAACCGTTAGAAGAAAATCCTACTATTATTTGATATTTCCTCTTAGTAGTGATTTATTACAAGCTAACCTGAATAAAATTTTCTTCAAAAGTTAGCTCAAATTTTCCTCCACAATCATTTTTACTTCTTAAAGCTGACATCTGTAATAAAGAATAATATGTCAAAGGGGTCTGTCTGCTCAGAGGCTGTAAGAGGACATGGAGGCACTGACTTCTTCACAGACACAAATCACCAGTCTATAATTGAGCTTATCTTGGAGGACTTCTGATCATATGATGATCATCTCCGATATTCATTCTTACAAAAACAAATATTCTACATTCTGCTTAGTGGAGCCACATAGGGACATAATTTCTTTCTTCTTTTTTTCCTGCTCCCTTTTATGATCTTAGGTGATTAGGGAGAAACAGAAGAGTAGGCTGTCGGGTAGCACACACGGGTGCACAACAGATGCTGTCAATAGGTGTGCTTCTTGTTGTTACACTGGTAACAGTCATATGAGTATAGGAAAGTAATGCATACAAATATTCAAAGTCAAAATAAAGTGGATATTTAAATAAACTTTGCATGGATTACATATTGAGGTATTTCCTTCCACTTGGTCATTTGATATTCACAGCTGGTGATATTTCTTTTCCAAGCTTTGCTATTCTTTCTTTCTCTATAGCTAACTAATGAGAGCATGTTCAACACTCAACCTAATATTTCTTGGTCTTGAATCAAAACCTTGGGAAGAAGAAATTCTTAGCCAAGTCCTGTTGGATTAATGGTGGACCACAATCTCACTCAAACACTTAAGAGGCATTGGAGAAACATTAAACACCAGAAGTTTATGATTTGAAAATCATTGTGTAATGTGCTATGTGATACATTCATTATAAAGAGCTAGCTAAAGTTCACTTAGGACCTGGGGATGTTGCCATAGCCAGTACTTATAAAGTCATAGATAGAGAAAAGTAAAGTGTATGTGAAATAGGTTTATCTCGTGGACATACTCTTCAAATGATGACCTAACAATGGTGGGGCACTTGAAGCACTGCCAGCACCCCCAGGATTAAATCAGGAGCATCACAGGACTCTTTGCTGACTCTGTACCTGGGCTTAATGCCTATGCCTTTGCCCTACTCTGTTTTCTGTATAACTCAAGGTGAGTGGGTTTCTGTGGCTGAATATTGTTTGCTTAATATGTGCATTAAGCATAGGGGATTGCTCTGAGGAATACGACTGTGTCTATACATGCATAGTGTACTGATGCACACTAGTTCCTGCATGGATCTTAGTTATCTTGTAAGTCACAAGCATAGTTAGAAGTGCAGTGCAAATAAATGGTAAATGAAAAGTATGAGGAGAGTTAAATTCTTCCATCTGGCAGAGGAGAATGGCAAGGGGCAAGAGGAAAGAGACAAGTTAGGGCCTGTCACAGACTCAGCAAACAAGGGGAAGATGGAGTAACAGCCTCTGTGAATGCGATCTCTGTTGATGACCCGGGAAAGAGCATAGCTTTTGGGACTGGCAATATTAGAGGGCTGTGTCATACATACCATTTCTGGCTTCATTGAGGAAGTTGTCAAGTCTTGACTGATGAGCTTAGATGTTTGTCCATTTATTTAAAATTAAGTAAGTGAAATATATTATATTATATAACAATGATGATGGTGATGGAATTACTGAAGCTTTTCCTCATTGCTCCTTGGTAAGACTCATTTCTTACACTCTTGAGAACCATGTGCTTATCCGCATTTCTGGAGACAATGACAAAACCCTGAGGAATCAGAGAAATGGGAGCTAGGCGTCTGCATTACACAAACTTTTAACACTTCTTGGACACCCTTTTTCTACTTATAATAGAGAAGATACCTCCACCAGCTTGCACAGCCATGGGGATGACATCCAAGTGTGCCCATAGAAACCATCTTTAAGGACTAAGGGGTAGGGCTGGTGCCATTATTCCCTAGCTACAAACTAAGGCGCATACCTTCTGAACCTGGAAGAAAACTCCATGTCAGATCTGGCCTCTCTCAGCCCAGACATACTCCCTGCATATTTTCTTTCTTTCTTTCTTTCTTTCTTTCTTTCTTTCTTTCTTTCTTTTTTCTTTCTTTCTTTTACTGTCATTACTTTCTTCTTTTTTTGTTTACATCTTTTAATTAATTTATTCTTGTTACATCTCAATGGTTATCCCATCCCTTGTATCCTCCCATTCTTCCCTCCCTCCCATTTTCCCCCTATTCCCCTCCCCTATGTCTGTGCCTGAGGGGAACTTCCTCCCCTTTATATGCTCATAGGGTATCAAGTCTCTTCTAGCATTTACAAAATAACATCTCTCTCCTTCTCAGAGTATTTTATATTAGAGTCAAAAGTTTAAAATCTCAAAAGGCTTTGTATCTTATTTATATGAACAGTGTCTTTTAGAACTGCTTTTAAAAATGCAGTTCTTTGCTTTTAATGGATCATTGGCGTGGCCAGTGAGATAATATATAAAGAAAGTGAATTGAAAAATATGTTAACTACAGGAAGGCACAAGAGAAATGCAACCAAAATAGTTGAAAAGTTCAATGGAGGAAAAAAAAATACAATAGACAGCAGGTCATCTGAGGGCAATGGTTGCTTCAATGTAGAAGGGCAAATAATCGGAAATATGGCTGCCCTGGGAATAAAAGGAAAGAAACTAAATAAAAAAAAAGGAGGTGAATCTAAGTCTAAGGCAGGTCTGGCCTAACGATATGAGAAAGCCCCCCCAAAAACATGAACAGTGCATAATTAAAGTAACTTTAGAAAACATGTGGTAAATTAACGCCTCATTTGAACTCTCAGGGGTGAATGACCACAGAACTTGGACCTCAGGACTTTAGACTGTAGCTTGTTTTATTATTTCACAAGTGTGAAATGTCTCCGTATGGGAAAACAAGAAGAGTGCCGAGGAGCTGCTGGGTTGTTCTTGGTGAAAAACAACACTTTGATACTTACGTGTAATAAACAAGAGTGTGTTGACTGATGACATTGTTTTCTGAAAATAGCGTGAATCTTAAGAAAAAACAGCGATGTCGGTAACTTGGTTCAATTACCTAAAACAGATCACAACAGTTTAGAGCCTGAAATTGCGCGGAGGAGTCCCCCTCTTCACTAAAGACACAAATAAAACCCAAAAGAAGTGAAAACCACTCAGTGGTGTGATGAAACAGGAAATAGAATTTGCCACCTAGAACGAAGTCTTAATGATTGTCTGGCAGAAATAAATTTATCTAATGTGCCAGTGAAGTAGAGTGGATTCCAGCCTGGGAAAGGCAAGTTCTGTGTTCCAATGGTGGATTGTGCGTCTGAAGGCAACTCAAATTTCCAGTGGTTTTTCAAATATTTTTCAACCACGTAAGACTGGGTTGTTAATTTCTTTCTCAAAATATTCATGCAAATTATGCTTTAACTTGCACATGCTAGACACAGAGATGGCAGGAAATGCTGAGTCAAAATGAAGCTGCTGTTCTTTTATTAAGGTTTCAAAGGCATGTTCTAGAAAGAGAAGATATAAAAAAGGAGCATGGGAAAACACCAGTTAGGACCTAACTTCCCACACTAACCCTGGGAAGGAAACCGCTACTTCACACAGCAACTCCCAGACTGAAGCCTTTCCCAAGATTTGCTACTTTCGTCATTTTTTTAAAAACTTTTCTTGGTAGCATATATATGTGTATCAAACCGAGTGCAAGCAGCTGTTTAGAGAACTGTGCAGTAATTTGTATCTTCCTTTCTGTCAAATGATCTTCCTTCAAAAATCTCCCGTGGTGCATGTTTAGTTGCAGTTAGTGAATTAGCATCTGTGTTTTCCTTGCATGATCTCTGTAACTTACAGCCACATGGGAAATGCGAGTAGCCTCTTGGTCTCTGAACTTTTTCACACAAATTGAATGCAGGGCACTTACTGGATCTCCAGTCCTTATATTAATGGAAGGAGATACCGGGTAACATACAGAGGCTCCCTCCCAGCAAAGCAAGTCAGAGTCAGCAGCAAAGCAACTTGACAAAAAATAATCAGAATTGTGGGTTTTCTAACAGGTTATTCCAAAGCCTTGCATGTTGGTTCTACAGCAGCTATTTGGATGTATCTGTTTTTATCATTGCAATTAAGGAAGCTGACCTGATTTTGCTGAAATATTGAAAAGTTTGAATTCTAATCCTTTTCCCTTTCCAATTCCTTAGAACCATTCTCCAACTAAACAAAGAAGAAAGAATGTTTTTTGTCCCTTGTCATGTTTTTAGTTTTTACTAGTAGTTAATCGTATACCATTAAGGCTAGAAATTGTTTGGATAATAAAAGGAATACAATTCAATCCCCTCCGCACCATACAAAACTAGTTTCAGAGCTTTTTCAGTTACTGACATCATTAGCTCTTCTCCAGATAAAAGCTTGAGGAAATGCCACTCTGAAAGTAGTCACCAAGTCACAGTGTTGAACATTGAGCAGAACAGTGCCCTTAAGCTTAGCATTTTTCCTGCACCTTTACACACTAGTGAAAGAGGGAGTGTGCTCTCAGGGACAAGGGTAAGGATAACCAAAGGTCCATAAGCAGCGATTCTCACACAATTTTTTAAGAGAAAAGTGTTTGGATTCATTTGCTTTCAGAGTTCCCAGCCGTGGGATGGCATTGTTTGAAAACAGACACCACCAGATTCTTGGGACTGAAATGTTTTGTATGTGTTGTTGTTTGCAGTGCATGCCAAGACATTCATGAGCACCAGAGCCAAGCTGGCGAGCTAATTAAATATATATGTGTATATGTTTAAAACAGCCTAATAAGGAGCATTGGAAATCTTCAAGATGAGCGAATATCTTATAACTTCTTCCGCAGGTGCGAGGATAGCTACAAGCCATGGACTTTCTGTCCTGCTTCTTGTTTGTGGCTTTGTGAAGGGTGCTTTGCTTTAATCTAAAGTGCTGACTTTTTTCCAATATCACTTTCTCTTCTTAAAGCAAAGAGCAAATCGCCTGTAAAATCTACGGAGCGGACAGCAAAGTTGACCCTAAACGCCAAGCACCATTCCGCACCCCTGTACTCTAGTTACGTACACAAGGAACATCAGCTTCCGGAAGCATAAGCGAAGAGGCTATCACGCTTTATTGATAGTATTTTCTTTGGGAAGTCGCTGATCTTTTATTTCAAGAGAATTGATGTGAAGTGATAGGACATTTTCTAATAACAAGATCCATTTTTTTTTCTTTTATCTCAACAAATAAGATCTACATTTCGCTGACTGCTCAGGAGTTGGCCTGAAAGTCATCAGTATAGTAAATATTTCCATGGATTCCACCAATTTCCTACCAAGGGACACCTAACCCGCAAGAAGCAAACAAAGACGGAAAGCCGAAGAAACACAAACTATCTTCAAACAGCGCCCCAGCTGGGAGGGAAAAAAAAAAACAAAACACAAAATGCTGAGCACTGCAAATCAAAACAGACAACTTTATTTTACATAAGAAATAATCAAAGAAAGTTGTTGTTTTTTTTTTTTTTTAAACTTCTTTTCTGCCCCGTGGAATTTACCTTGGAGTTCACCTTCTTTCCCTTGATTGCTGTTCTTGTTCAACGGTTCAACTGCCAGTTATGGCCAATCCTTGTCAACCCCGGGAGGTTTATATCCACGCATATTGAGTGTGCTATATTCCAATGTACTTTAATTCATTTCGCAATTTCTGTATATGCAAACCTGGCAAACTCTGTAAATTGCTTATAGTATGTGTGATATGACTTCAAGGTAGATAGAGTATGACCTCCATGCAAGCCGACTTTCTTCATTCTATATGCAAATATATACACGAGCATATATTAGGCCACCAACTTCTTTTCCTAAAGCATTATTTTTTTATTTGCAACTCATGCGCTGTCCAAATTTTGTAGTGCGTTCCTCTGTTCCGCTGGTTTAAAAGCCACAGTTTGTCTTTGCTGCCCTCTGCTTCCTCCTGGAAATGCATATTTTAAATTGTGTATGTCTCTGATAAATGAATTAATTTTGTTGTGTGTATGCTATGTTGGAATTTGCTGTGTTATTTTATATGTGAGTTGACTAAGGTTTGGGGATCTTGAGTCTGAAGAATTCACATCCTGGTTTTGACAGATCTCTTCATGTTATCAATATTCTATCTCAGAAAAAGAATGAGGCCAAGTGGGGAGGCTCAAGAAGACATTTTGACTCCCCAAGTTCCTGGAAGAACACTTCACAGTCTGACTAAATAATGCTGCTTCCTTTGTTCTTCGAGAATTTTTGTAGCTTTGTCATTTGCTATTTGCTGCTAATTATATTTTAATGTCTACTAATTAAAAATTAAAATGTGATTGTTGGCTGCATACAATATGCAAATACTGCAAAGCATACTGAAGAAGATAGGTGTTCAATCTTCACTCATTAATTATAATTTTAAATATTCTATCATTATTATTAACCTTGTGATGTTTTGTTTAGACCTGTTATAAATAAATCTTTCTCTGGCAAAGAAAGATAGAACAATCAATACATTCCTTCTTGTAGTGTGGAAGAGTTAGGGCTTGAGAAAGAACACACCCAGCTAGTGTTCCGGAGAGATTCTTTTCTTTTCATTACAAAACCAGAACACCATATTTGTAGGAATGGTTCATTCCAAGTGGGAGGTCCTAAATTGTAGCCTGTAGGAAATGAATGCCTTCGCTCTTATAAGGGAATGGACTGGACCCTGCCATGCACTTATAAGCGATGTGCATATTTTCGTAACATTCTTTACATTCTCTTATAAGAAATATTGTTTTATGCTAAATCTTTCCTTGCCACTTTCCTTATTTCGTTTTATTAATTCATTTTAATGAGAAAAATAAAGGTTTAAATATGATACTTTATTAACATACAAATGTATTTTTTTCAAAGTTAAATATCTGAAAGATGTATAAAGTGATAGGTAAATATTACCTGTTCAGTCTCTTTGAGCTTTAAGAATTCCATACATTATGGCATATATTTAAAGTCAATCAAACTGAGAAAAACCATCATGTGTTATATTTTTACTAACTGTCCAGGTAACGATATCGGCCAGTTCCACAGCAAGCCAAACTTGTACCCATATCAGTAATGTGCACCATGCTTGTAATAAAAGGGCATATGCTAGTTTAGGAAGAATGCTCACTAGATTCATTGTATCAGTGTCCAAAATAATAAAGACCTGTGTATCACTGTGTGACCAAAGTCCAGCCCAGCCTCCACTTTGGAAAAAGAAAATGGCATACTATCAGTTTTCTCCAAACTCAAAAAGTATAGAACTTTAAATATTAGAGCAGAAAATATGGCCTATCAATGAGACTTTCTAAACACTTGTATACTATATTTATTCCTTTGGGACTATAACTTTTTATGTACCCATGACTACGGAAGTGAATATCAATGCAAAACTAAAGTATCTGGCTTTCTCAACCTTGTTTCCAAGGTTATATAGTGTCTCTTCTAAGGTAGACTTAGAGAAAGCTGAGATTGCTTATATGAGTTTAAGTGATACTTTGCTTCTTAAAGACAAGAACAGAGGAGACAATAAAGATACTCCTGAACTAAGTGCAAATATAGAATTTGCTAAAAACAAAAGCTGCAATCTGAGCTAGTAAGCAAGCTTCCTAGAGTCTAGGAACCAGCTCTAGTTATAGTTCTCCGTACAGCACACTGTAGCAACCATCCATGTGGCATTTGTGCTGTGTTAGGCATAGCAATTAGAAGTGACTCAACCTCAAGAGACTTGTGTACCCACACAGCATGATAGATAGCCAATGACTGGCATGTACAGCCATCTAGCTGCAGATGCAAGGGGGGCAGAGATACGTGGACGGTTTTTCTGCTATTCATTTTATGGAGATGGTCCTTAGCATGTTTTAATTCTGAAAAGTAATTTGATATTGTGGTTTATCTCACCTAAGAAAGAAATCTATCAATGACTTTGAGAACCTAAGAAGTCCTTAATTCTATGTGTTTGAAGTTCTTTACCTAAAAGTTCTCAGAAGAAAGATGTGTTCAGATAACTACATTAGTATGCATACATACACACATATTTGGCAGGAAAAAACATACTGTTAAGCCTAGACATTTTTAAATTTATGATACATGTGATAGAATAACAGATATTTGTTGACATTTTACAATAACTGCTAATGAAAAAGGTATGATGACACAACCCTGTAATCTCAGTTCTCAGATTGGAACAGGAAGATCCGGAGTTCAAGTCCAACCTGTCTACATGGTGAAACTTTGATCCATTAAAAATAAAATGGGCTAGTTTAATTTTTCACAAAGTGCATAGATATTATTTCTGTATTAACCCTATATAGAAAACAAAAAAAATGACTATAGTGCTAATTTGTATTAAAAAATATTCACAATGGGTAAATGTAATCTTTCTTGGGGAAAATGCATATACTGATGATTGTATTTTTGAATTAAGACTATGAAGCTAAAAAAAAATGAGAGCACTAAGTTTCAAGTATTTATGTCAAACAATTTTATTTTTAGAACTGTACGTTAGCAAAGGAAGCACTCTGCCATTCAGGAAATGTAAAGCGTGAAGCTCATCAGCCATGGAATAGATAAGGTGTTTTCCTATATGTAGTGAGAGACAAGAGAAAGCATTCAAAAGCAATAAAATATGTGATGCCAATAAATTCTATGAAAACCCAGTAAGAGGGGAAAAGGCAAGTGACTTGGAGGTCAGGGGAGCCTGCCCTGGGAATGCAGTCCTACAATCCTAGGTGATCAGAACCAGAGGACTGAGGAGCTGGGTCTTCAGGGGAGGGAAGAGCAAGGCCAATGCCCTGATGCAAATGTCAGGTAGAGTTGTCTGAGGCCTAGGCTGTGAACAGGGGCATACAGAGAAAGAGGCAAGGGAGGGGCATGAGAGAGAGCATAAGGCAGGGTCAGGCACGGGGTCTTCTGAGGGTTCTGAGCCCAGGGGAGCTAACAAAGCAGAGCTGGAGTTTGCCAAAATCCCAGTTAGAAGTTGTATTCTGTTCTCAGGCTTTTGCTGCCATCCTGATGCTTATTCACAGTTTTTAATATTAGCAACTCTTTGGGAAACTGAAGTTTCCAACTTGGTTGTAGTATCTGTGTGTGTGTGTGTGTGTGTGTGTGTGTGTGTGTGTGTGTGTGTGCGCGTGTGTATGTTTGTGCTTGTGATTGAGTGTGTTTGTGTGTGTTTACATGTAGGTTTGTGTGAGAGTATATGTGCTTGTATATTTGTGTGTGAGCATGTGTTTTTATATGTGTGTACATGTGTTTGTGTCTGTATGTAGTATGTTTGTGTGTGTTTATGTGTGAGTATGTGTGTGTGAGAGCTGTATGGACATGTGTGCATGTGTTGTGTTCATGTGTGCATGTTGAGGACAGAGGAGGATGCCAGGTGTCTTGCTCTGTCATTCTCTGCCTTCTTCTCTTCAGAGAGGGTCTCCCACTGAGCCGGGAAGCAGGCTGGAAGACAACAGGCCCAGGATTGTCCTATCTCCTATGTTTACAGGCATTCTCAGCCATGTCATTGTTGTGCACCGTGTGATTTTGCCCACCAAATCATCTCCCTAGTTCCGAACTGGCTGTACTTTTACACTGACACTGTGGAAATTCAGGAGATGTGAGCCATTAACAGGTTTTAATGCTAATATACAGTGGATAGTTTTCAGGGGCAAAAGAGGAGACTGAAAAGATAATTGGGACTGTTTGAAATATGGGAATGAACTAGTTACTGTAACTGCATTCGCAATTTAAAATAAAAGCATGGGTACATTTGCCCCCCCCACCACCCCGGTTTAAGTTACCTGTTTCAACCATAGCTTGGAAATAGTAAATGTGAAACTCTCAAGGAATGCATGTGTTGTTTTAAAGTGTATGCTATTCTGAGTAGTTTAATAAACTGCACATCACCCTGTGAATCAATCCGTTATTAAAGAAGTACATACTAGATACCCATTGGGTACGTAGCACCCATCCCAGTTAACAGATGCATTGTAGTAGTATCCTGGGGATTATGTTCAACTGACTACCCTCACAAGAAAACTGATGGTAAAGTTTACTTATGACAAAGAGAAGCTGTGAAATGCTTACTTTAAGCAGAAAACGATATAAGTTCCCAACCACATCAAAGTTGAGTACATATAGAATAAAAAGCAGTATATAATATACGGTGTAGAGCCCATGGCCACTGGGGCTCTTGGAACATGTCCCCCTCTGTAGTGAATGGGAGAGAAGGGACTACTTTATTCAAATGGAAAGAGAAGACAGATTGGGAGAACTGACACTCACTCCTAGACATTTATTTGAAGGACTGTTTTTTAAAAAGTAGAGGGAGAATTGATTCTATCACATGTCCATATACACACAAGCTTATTTTTAAAATTCAGAAATTGAGATCTCGGAGCTCTCCACAATAGCAACAGCAGAAGACAATAGATTAAATGGTGAGGGGCTTTGAGCGCTAGGCAGGTGTGTCCCTGCATGCCTGTAGGCTGAGACAGGAAGACCACAAGTTCATGGACAGCCTAGACTTGAAAACGAGAGCCTTGTCTAAACAAACAAAATAAAAGATTACAGTGTTTTCAGGGGAAATTTTGTCTCACATACATCTTAAGTTGTGTTATATTTTCACTGTTAAAACAATAAAATCAATCTGAAGTAGACAAGGTTCTTTGAAAACTAAGATATATATAGACTGTCTTATTTTTATTTTAATTAAGGTTGTAATTTAAGAATTATTTTTATTTTTGGCATGTGTGCGTGTGTGTGTGTGTGCGCGTGCATGTATGTGTGTGTGTGTGTGTGTGTGTGTGTGTTTGTACATGTGAATTAAAATGCTCATGAAGAACAGGAAGAGGTCTTTGGACTTTCTGCAGCTCGAGGGTCAGGTGGTTGTCAGCTGCTAACAAGGGTACAGAGCACCCAACTCAGGCCATCTGCAACAGCAGTACGCATTTTAACTATTGCGTCATTTTGCCAGTCCCAAGTGTAGAAACTTACAAGCAATGCTTCCTTATGTTCCCCAGATACAGCTACAATTAAACATGAAGTTATAAGTGCATAAGCATAATATAAACTGTATGCCATCGGAAATTTGAAATTGTGTTTAATATAAAGAGTAATAAAGTATTTTTTTTTGTATTTCACTATACATGAAAGGATTTGCAGAATTATACCATTATTTTGTTCATTCATTTTAGTATTTCCATTTTTGTCCTGTCCTATTCGTGCTGATAGCACATTAATTTGACAAGTGCGCTGTGTCCTCTGCTAGTGCCTGTCACCAGGGCTGGGGATCTTCTCCATGAGATTGTGCTTCATCTAGAGTCTTTACCTGGCTACTAAGCTAAACCTAACCAGCAGCTGACTTCTCCTCTACAAAGGTTCTAGAACCACCTGGGTGAGCAGTAGCTTAGCATGCAAACCTGGTTCCATACTGCCCCTGTTGCTGAGGACGAAGAAGGGGACATAGAAGTTAGGGATGAGCCACTCCGCCAACTTAGTCCAAATGGTGGCTTGATTGTGGGGTGGTGAAGGAAGGAGGACTCCTTTCTCCAATCCTCAGTTGATTTTTTTTTTAAATCCTCTATTCCTTGAAACTAGGGCTCTAAACATTATAATGAAATTATACTCCACCACCAAAGTCAGAACAGAGTCACAGCCTCTCCTAAGCCCACCACCAAAGCCATCTCATGAACATAGACCCTGATGTGGAAAAGAAAGAACCTATCCTAAAAATGTTCTGGCCATCCTGGCAGAAATGCTTCTGTCAGCCTTTCTTCACATTGAACCTTTTTAACAAAAAGTATTAAAAAGAGATAAATGCCTACATTTCCCAGGGTTCTCAGACTGTGGCTTAGGACTGTTATTACACTCCATGGACTCTGGGGCATGGTATTCAGCAAGCCCTGGGGGACATGTGACCAATAAAATGTGAGAGTCCTCACAGGCCACTGTGTCTACCAGCAGTCACTCCCCTGTCTTGTAACACACAGTTGAAATGTGTAACTTTAGAAACGGAAAAAGAATCCACATAAATTTCCTCTGTCCTGCCAGGCAGTGGCTAAAAATCAAGAAAGGGCCCTGAATTTTTTCCTCTGCACCAAAACAGGCAAGAGAAAGCAGTTCATCTCCTCTGGGAAAATGAAGGAACAGCTACAAGGATAAAGCCTTTATACCTGTCCTTGGTGATATGAAAGGCAGCTGAGGCTTGGGTGTGGATAATCATCGCACAATCATGTGCTGCATACAATTATAGCTTCTGGTCCAGGTGTGGAGCTCTTCCTGAGGAAAATGAGCAGCATTCTCGACACCTGCCATGAAGTCACTCCTTCTCTGCCCTTCTTTACTGTATTAGGATTTTTAAAAAGAAGATATTTTTATTCCTGGAAGGTATACAATTATCATCCCCTTTATTATTTGCTTATCCTCAAGGTGACATAGACTCTCCAAGTCTTAACCACAGAGCATTCTTGGCCAGAGCCTAGAGTAATGTACTAAAGGCTTCAACACATAAGAAAAATAGAGCACCCTTGAGGTCTCAGAACACATACACCGTATACACAATGGTAGATAAACTCTATAAAAATATGGGCAAGAGCTGGCATCAAATTCATCTTCAGATACCCAACAGCATAATAATTCTAGTCTTTCACAAACTACCATGGTAAATACAACATTATGATACACTCCCTTGTTCATTTATGAGACTAATATTACCTTGCTAGAAAATTTGAAAATGATACATAAAAGAAATAGAGGTTACAACTCACTCTATCTCAAGAATATGAGTAACCATAGAATATAACAAAACAAACCCAGAGAAACATAATATATCATATGAAATAAACACAGTGCATTCCAGAGAAGTAAATTGAAAAAGCCACTGAGGACATTCTCAAAAGTCATAGATTATCCAGGGGTAGACAGGAGACGAGAGCTTGTTTCTAATTAATTTATTTAGAAAGCTCAAGACCATGCAGAGAAGGAGAAGAAATACAGAGACAAGATGCATTGGAAAAGGGTGTTTCACCTCATGGAGGATGATAGATAATATAAAATCCAAATCCACCATCCCTGTATAGAGCACACCAAGCCCTATGCACCTTCCAAGACAACATTCCATAAAGAAAGTGGGCTTTGACAGCTGGAGATGTGTTTGCTCATAATGAGCTGCTAGAGTAGATGTGGGCCATGACAGTTTCTAGTGTAGCAATCATTCTCACAGTCAAAGAGAAAAAGCATACATGTCTCTCACATAAGGAAATAAAACACATTTAATGAAATTAAATATTTGTTTTTGATTGCCCTTTATAAACAAAAATGAAGAAGATGACAATGATGCTCACTTTCTATATCTATAGGAAGACTTTAATAATCCCTAATCAAAAAAAATTATAGAGGACCAATATTGGAAAGGATATCTTTGTTTACCAAAGAGAAAGAGAAAAAAAAAGAATAAACTAGAGCTATCTACAACAACACTCATAATGGATGAATGTTAAAGTCATTTTGACTGATTAAAGCAATAAAAGAATGTGTGTGTGTGTGTGTGTGTGTGTGTGTGTGTGTGTGTGCACATTCTCTCTCTGTGTGTATGTATAGCTTGGTGTGTATGTATACATGGGTGTGTATGTGGATGATTAAGTGGGTATATATACATACACATACTAGATCACTAGATTCATGGGGTATTTTTAAGCAAATAAAAATAGGACTAGGGAAATGAATCCTTTGGTAAAGTGCTTACCATGCAATAGAAGGGTCTGAATTCAAATCCTCATAATCCACATTAAAAGCCAAGCAAGGTGGTATGTATAGGTAACTCCTGCCCAGAGAGGGCAGAGGCAGGGCAGAGAGATAGATTCCTAAAGCTCACTGACCATGATGCCTAACTGAATGTACAAGGTTGGGGCTCAATTAGCCTCAGAGAATAAAGATGCATAGCAATTAAGAAAAGCATGGGCTTTCACACATATTCTGTATGTTTGGGTATGCATCCTCTAGCATACACACACACAGAGAGAGAGAGAGAGAGAGAGAGAGAGAGAGAGAGAGAGAGAGAGAGAGGGAGGGAGGGGGGGAGAGAATATCCAGAATCATGTAAATTAAATCGGATATGTTTACCTTTGGATTCTGGAAGAACATACTATCACCTGCTGAACATTTGATTTGTTTTCTGTAGACATGGAAGCTTGTCAATTTTCACTGTATACCAAAGGAAAAGGGATCTTAAAGGAGTCCAGCCCATGATAAAAATAGCTTAACTTTACCAATATGATAGTGTCAGTGCTGTGAAGTGCAAGGTGTCTCATTAACAACAATGACAAATTATTGGAGGCCACCGAAGTCTTCTTAAGAACATCACTATGAAGACAAAGAGTTTTTTTTAGCACAGTCTTGTGTTCTTTAGCAAGTAACTGACCTAACTTCAAACAAACAAACAAAACCATAGCAAGGTCATTTGTTAGGAGGTTGACTCAGTTAGGGTTTCTATTGCGGCAATAAAACCACCATTTGGCTTATACTTGCAGATCATAATTTATCAATGGAAAAAGTCAGGACAGAAACTTGTGCAGGGCTGGAAGCTGGAGGCAGGAAGTGATGCAAAGGCCATAGAAGTGTGCTGCTTACTGTTTTGCCTTTACATATCTTGCCCAGCCTACTTTCTTATAGAACTCAAGATGACCAGCCCAGGGATGGCATCACCCACATTGATGACAAGTTGAGTAAATGGCTTAAAACTGGGTCTCATAAATGCATTTCCTCCACTGAGGCTCCCTCCTCTCTGTTGCCTCTAGCTTGTGTCAAGTTGACACACTAAGCCAGCCAGTACAAAAGTAAATAGAAAAAAGTAGATAGGATGTACACATAGGTTTCACTAACATGCCACAAGTGTGAGTATCTGTTCACATTACACTGTCAGTCCTGAGACAATCTACCATACAACACCACAGAAAGTTGCCACTGATGAAGAAAAAGTTGTAAATCTGTCTTAACAATGGATTTGCAACCAGAATATTCTCTTACTTTAGAATATCTATAAAGATGGAGCAAAGATTGAGGTAATACCCAAACAATGACTGGCCCAACGTGATATCCTTACGGGAAACAGCCAACCCCTGATACTATTAATGATATTTCGCTATACTTTTAGATAGGAGCCTAGCACAATTGTCTTCTGAGAGGCTTCACCAACAGCTGATGGAAACAGGTGAAGACAACCACATTGAAACAATAGGCAGAGATCTGGGAGTTCTGTAAAAGTGTGGGAGGAAGAATAGAGGGAGCCACAGGGGTCAAGGACACCATAATAAGTTCTACGGAGTCAACTAACCTGGACCTATGGGAGCTCACAGAGACTGAGCCATCAACCAAAGAGCACGCATGAGCTGTATCTAGGCCCCCTACATATATGTAGCAGATATGCGGCTTCTTCTTCATGTGGGTCCCCTAACAATTGCAATGGGGGTTGTCTCTGACTCTGTTGCCTGCCTTTGAATCGCTTTCTCATAGCTAGGCTGCCTTCTCTGGCCTAGGTGGGAGATAAAGCATTTAGCACTACTATGAATTGGTGTGCCAGGATGAGTTGGCACCTTTATAGAAGAAAGAGAGAGGGGAATGGGAGAAAGGAGGCATGAGGGTGGGGCTAGGAGAAGAGAAGGTGGGCTGCAATCAGTCTGTAAAGTGATTAAGTGAATTAACTAATGAAAATATCTAGAGGACATAAAAATATGATCAAATACTGAAGAGATTTTAAACAGAAAAAGTTGGAATAAGGGCATGAGACAGAAAAGGGGGAAGAGAGAATAATGAGAACATCACAATGGGGAGGGGGATTATAAGTAACCCTTTAGTAAGTGATTAATGGAGGGAGGGATCAAAGAAAGGGAAAAATGAGAAAAAAAAAAGATTAACAGGTCATGAGACCTTAACACAACCATCACTATGTCTGAGGCACCATTCTGACCTTAGAACCTGGCAGGTAGGACCCAACATCTGACAAAGTGGGAGCCAAAACCTAATTCATCAAACACCTAGCTAGTAGTTCTGGGATTCAGGAGAGTTATGAAAAGTCTAATCTTGTATTTTGGTTTCTGTAGGTTTGCTTCTCACTAACTTTTCTCCCTAACTGAAGTGTATCAACCAGGATATACGTTTTGTGCATAAAAAGCAAAGAATGGGGAGGCTTGGAACTGGGTGAATTGGGCAATTTCCCTGTGAAGCTGCCATCCAGAGATAAAGACTTTCTATCCCACTTTAACAGTGTCTGAGAGTGTTCTATTTCTCAACAACAGTGCAGAACTTAAATTTTAGGTTATGGTTCAAATTCAAAGATGAACAAAAGAGAAAAGTTCTCTTCCATACACGTGATTATCCAAAAATCAATATCCAGGATATTTTCATGTAATTTAAAGAAATACAAAGAAAATCACCTCAGTTACTTAAACAATGGACAAATGACTATAATTTTTAAGGAGCATAAATAGCCAACATAGATGAAAATGAAAATGTTCAATTGCATTGAAACAAAAGAAACCAAATACAAATAGATTATGATGGACTAAGTGCTTGTTTTCTTCCACATTCAAGCCCAGTGTGAGATCAAGAAGTGAGTCATAAGAGTGGAGTCGGTGCCCTTAATACAGGAGACTGTGAGAGTATATTCTATTTCCTCCCTAACCATCTACACTATCATTGCCCACCACCCCACACATACACTAAGGGTACAGCAAGGAGATATCATGTCTGAATCAGGAAGTAATCCCTTCAAAACATCATCCTTGCTGCTGCTGGCAACAGAACCCTGAGAAACAAACCCTTATGGTTAAAGTCACTCAGTCTAGCATTCTTAACATCCCAAATGGAGTGAGAAAGACTGTTTTGCATATAGAAATTATAATTTCAGAAAATATATAGTCTCAAGTATTTTGGCATCAAATATGGCAATTGTATGAGTGATATTGCTGTTCAAGAAGGTTAAAAATAACCACGTAAGTGAAACAGAATATAAAAAGGAATAATAATGAAGCAAAAATAGTGAATTGTGCTATGGAAAATTCAAGAAGTAAATGTAAGATAAATTTTATCAAATAACTAATAAAACAATCATTATTTCCAGCAATATATAATCAAGAAAAAGGTGGATAAAAATAATTGCATGTCTAAATCATTAAGAGAAAAGACACAAATATAAAATCATGTGATTATCATAATAACCTACAATAGATTCTATGGTATGTGGAGCACAAAAGGCAGATAGCAATCATGACTTGTGGTGTACTGAATTTTTTTCCCCTGATGGAGGCATATGCATCCTGAGAGTTAAGACCCTGTCTCTGAGTCTACTCATTGGTGTTATTTTAAGATGAGAAAATATTTTAATAAGACTAAAATATAGTAATCAGTTTTACAGACACAACATGGAGCTTACACAGTTCAAAATTCACCAACAACCTCTCTCTCTCTCTCTCTCTCTCTCTCTCTCTCTCTCTCTCTCTCTCTC
>OU015747.1:38272747-38311478 GCA_907169655.1 Acomys percivali | reverse complement strand
CTCTCTCTCTCTCTCTCTCTCTCTCTCTCTCTCTCTCTCTCTCTCTCCTTCACTCACTCACTCACTCACTCTTTCTCTCTCCCTCCCTCCCTCCTTCCATCTCATTTTCTTAATTTGAACTTAACATTTAACTTCTCACTACAGCTAAAGAAAAAGTGCCTTAAACTGACATTTAAACTTTATGAATATTTGACTCAGCTTAGAAACCTACAAAAGATATAAAAATACTATTTAAAATATAATAGTTACCTGATCACTGAACCAGTACAAATATAAAAATTAAGGGGGGGAATGTAATTATCACAAATACAAGTGGGCATAGTGACAACTTCAAAACATAAGATAAACTGACAACTCTTAAGATTAATAATTGCCTACATGGGAGAGATAGAATATTAATATACCAAGCATGGCTTTCCTCTGTTAAAGAAACATGATGAAGATGAAAATGTGCACACAAACAAGCAACAATAACAGTGTCAAGAGTAATAGTTACTCATAGAGCCTCAGCTAGGGGTGGAATGTCATGGATTGCTTCCTCAATTCTCGGAGGAAAAACCACAATATTTAGGGATATGACCCATAAGAGGCTGCACTTATACAGGAGATGCTCCTACTCTCATACCCTGATAGACAGCACTAAGTAAATTCAGTAGCTTTAAAAAGAGAGAACATGAATTACTGAATGGGATGAATAGAGGAAAAAAAGGACAGGAAGGAATAAGGAGTAGAATTGATCAAAGTATAGTCTATCAATGCATGAAATTCTCAAATAATAGACAAGAATGAAATTAACTAGAAATATGCCAGACAGACCTAAATGAAGAAAATTTCTACCACACATAAAAAGAGAACATAAAGAGCAATCAGTTGAAGCTCCAAGATGGTGGTGCCAATCAACACTGTGTCTGATTGGCTGAACAGAGCCCAGGAACATGGCTGAGAGCTACAAGTCCCTGGGCCCCTACTGGCTGGTGCCCAGTCCCCAGAGTCTGGACACAAACCACCAGGCTGGTAGCTACATTTGCACTCAACATTTCAGACTCTGTGTTTCAGACCTGAACTGTGGGCTGCAGAGCAAAAGCATCTGGGGCTGCTGGCCCAATGTGTGGAGCTCACAGTGAATCTGACCTCAGATCACCAATGAGCATCACCCATGCCCTGTGTTTCAGATGGAACTGTGGGCCACAAGGTGACAGTGCCTGGGTCTTAGAGCCCAGAGAAGACCCCCACGGTGTAGAACACAAATGGATCTGACCACAGGCCACCCAGCCAATTCAGGGAAAGTTCTGAGATCTGAACCCAGATCACCCACCTGATCCATGGAAGGGTTCACTGATCCCCTCAGGTTAAAGTTCTCAACCTATAGCCATTCACCTATGAGCTGCTCTCAATTGCCAGTGAAGATCACCAGACAGAAACTACCACTCAACGCCAAAAACAGCAAGATGACTAAAGGCCAGCGTAAAAATACACAAACAACAAAAGCCAAAATAATAAGTCTTCTCCAGAACCCAATTATCCCAAAATAATCAGCCCTGGAAACTCAAACACAACTGAAGCACAAGAAAATGACCTCAAATACTAAACAATGAAGATGATAATGGAGGAAATGAATAAAATCTGTAAAGACAGGAAGATATGGCCAAATAGATTGAGGATCTTAAAGAGACTATGACAGAGGCCTATAGAGAGGAAATGAAGACACCATTGAAAGAAATTCAGGAAAATGCGAACAATGAGGTAAAGGAAATAAATAAAATCCTTCAAGATCTGAAGATAAAAATGGAAACAATAATAAAAGAATGAACTGAGGAAAGCCTGTAATGATAGAACTTAGAGAAGAAAACATGAACTGCAGAGGTAAGCACCTAGAATAGAACACAAGAGATAGAGGAAATAATTTCAGGTGTAGATGATACAATGTAAGAATTTGAGGCAACCATGAAAGAAAATGTTAAATCTAAAATTTCCTCACACAAAACATTCAAGAAAGACCATAAAAAGACAAAACCTAAGGATAATAGGAATTGAGAAAAGGGAAGATGCCCAGCTCCAAAGCCCAAAAATCTTTTAACAAAATCATAGAAGAAAAATTTCCCAATTTAAAGAAAGAGATGCATATAAATGTACAAGAGGCCTACAGAACACCAAATAGAGTAGATTGGAAAAGAAAATCCTTCTACCACAAAATAATCAAAACACACAATGTACAGAATAAAGCAAAAATATTAAAAGCAGCAAGGGAAAAGGTCAAGTAACATACAATGGCAAACCTATCAGAATCATACTTGATTTTCCACCAGAGACCATAAAAGCCAGAAGTGCCTGGGCAGAGGTCTGATGCCAGTCCAGACTACTATACCCAGCAAAATTTTCAATAACCATAGATGGAAAAAACAAGATATTCCATGACAAAGACAAATTCAAACACTACCTAATCACAAATCTAGCACTGCAGAATAATAGAAAACTTCAACCCAAAGAGGCTAACTATACCAAGGATAACACAGGAAATAGATAACTTCGCTTTAGCAAAACAGAAACCAGGCAAACAAAAAAATACCCTACCAAAGAAAACATCAAAATAAAAGGCCCTAACATTCACTGGTCATTAATCTTTCTCAACATCACTGGCCTCAATTCTCCAATAAAAAGACACAGACTAACAGAATGGATGCACAAACAAGACCTAACATTCTGCTACATTCAAGAAACACATCTCAGCCACAATGATAGACATTGCCTCTGGGTAAAAGGCTGGAAAAAGGTATTCCAAGTAAACAGACACAAGAAACAAACTGGAGTAGCCATTCTAATAGCTAATAAAATACTTTCAACCAAAACTAATAAAAAGAGATGAGAAAGGACACTTCATACTCATCAAAGTCAAATACAACCTAGGTGACATCACAATTCTGAAAATCTATGCCCCAAATATAAGGGCACTAACATTTGTAAAAGAAACATTAATAAAGCTTAAACCACACATCAATTCCCCACACATTAATAGTGGGAGACATCAACACCCCACTTTCATCAATGAATAGGTCAATGAAACAAAAGCTAAACCAGGAAATAATGATACTAACAGATATCTACAGAATTTTTTCAATCAAACTCAAAAGATTATACCTTCTTCTCAGCAGTTCATAGAACCATCTTCAAAATTGACCATATAGTAGGTCACAAAGCATGCCTCAGCCTCAAGAGATACAAAAGGTTTGAAATAAACCTTGTATCTTATCAGACCACCATGGACTAAAGCTGGACCTCAACAACAGAAATAATAAAAAGCCCCCTCTCGCACATGAAAACTGAACAACTCTCTACTCAATGTCAACTGGATCAGGGAAGAAACAATGAGAGAAATTAGGGGCTTCCTAAAATTCAATGAAAATGAAGGTACAACACACCCAAATTTATGGGACACATTGAAAGCAGTGCTAAGAGGAAAGTTCATAGCACTAAGTACCTTCATAAAGAGATGGGAAACATCTCATAGAGGCAAGTTAAGGACACATTTGAAAGCGAGAGAAAAAGGAAGCAGAAACCCTCAAGAGAAGAAGATGTCTGGAAATAATCAAAATCAGGGCTGAATCAATAACATACAAAGAAAGAAAACAATTCAAAGAATCAGCAAAACCAAGAGATGGTTCTTTGAGAAAATCAACAAGATAGACAAATCCTTAGCACAACTAACTAAAAGGCAGAGACACTACCCAAATTAACAAAATCAGAAATGAAAAGGGAGACATAACAGACACTGAATAAATCTAAAGAATCATTAAGTCTTACTTCAAATCCTTTAAGACACAAAATTTGAAAATCTAAAGGAAGTCGCCAATTTTCTTAGTAGATTCCACTTGCCAAAATTGAATCAAGATCAGGTAAATAAATTAAACAGTCCTATTTCTCCTATAGAAATAGAAGCAGTCATCAAAAGTCTCCCAACCAGAAAAAGCCCAGGGCCAGATGGTTTCAGAGCAGAATTCTATAAGACCTTGAAGGAAGAGCTAATACCAATACTCTTCAAACTACTCCAGAAAAATAGAAATGAAAGGAGTACTGCCAAACTCATTCTATGAGGCCACAGTCATCTTGGTACCTAAACCTCACAAAGACCTCACAAAGAAACAGAACTTCAGACCAATTTCTCTTATGAACATTAACACAAAAATAATCAATAAAATATTCACAAACTGAATCTAAGAACACACCAAATATATCATTCACCATGAACAAGTAGGCTTTATCCCAGGCATGTAAGGATGGTTCAATATACAGAAATCTGTCAATGTAAACCCCCCTCATATAAACAAACTAAAAGAAAAAAAACACATGATCATCTCTTCCATGACCAAAAAGCATTTGACAAAATTCAACACCAACTCATGTTTAAAGTCTTGGGGCGGTGAGGGATACAAGGCACATACCTAAACATAATAAACACTATATAATGCAAGCCAATAGCCAACATCAAATTAAATGGAGATAAACTCAAAGAAATTCCACTAAAGTTAGAGACTACACATGGCTTCTCATTATCTCCATAGCTCTTTGAAGTTCTAGCTAGAGAAATAAAAGAACAAAAGGAGATCAAGTGGATCTACATCAGACAGGAGAAAGTCAATGTATTACTATTCACAGATGACATGATAGTGTACATAAGTGACCCCAAAATTCCACCAGAGAACTCCTAAAGCTGATAAACACCTTCAGCAAAGTGGCTGGATACAAAATCAACTCAAAAAAGTCATAGCTCTCCTGTACACAAATGACAAATGAGCTAAGAAAGAAATTAAGAACACTGCACCCTTCACAATAGGCACAAATAATATAAAGTATCTAGATGTAACTCTAACCAAGCAAGTGAAAACTTCTATAAAAAAAAATTCAAATCTCTGAAGAAGGAACTTGAAGAAGATATCAAAAGATGGAAAGAAATCCCATGCTCATGGATCAGAAGAATCAACATAGTAAAAATGGCAATCTTACCAAGAGTAATTTACAGATTCAATGCAATTCCTATCAAAATACCCATGTGCTTTTAAAAGACCTTTAAAGATCAATTCTCAACTTCATAGGGAAAGACAAAGAAACAACAATAAAAACAATCCTGTACAATAAAGGATATTCTGAAGGAGTCTCCATCCCTGATCTCAAGTTGTACTGTAGAGCAACAATATTTAAAATGGCATGGCACTGGCATAGAAATAGGCAGGTTAATCAATGGAATTGAATAAAAGATCCAGAAATAAATCTGCACACCTATGCACACTTAATTTTTGACAAAGAAGCCAAAGACATACAATAGAAAATTAGATAGCATTTTCAACAAATGGTGCTGGTCTAACTTGATGTATACATGTAGAAAACCACAAATATATCCATATTTATCATATTGCACAAAATTCCTCCAAGTGGAATAAAGATCTCAACATAAAATCACACACACACACTAATTCTGTTAGAAGAAAAAGTGGGCAGAGCCTTGAACTCATAGGCAGAGGAGATAGCTTCTTCACCAGAACACCAATAGCTCAGGCTCTAAGATCAACAATCAATAAATGGGACTTCATGAAACTGAAAAGCTTCTGTAAGGCAAAGACACTGTCAACAGAAGAAAGTGACACCCTACAGACTGGGAGAAGATCTTCGCTAACTTTACATCCAACAAAGAGTTAAAATTCAAAATATATAAACAACTCAAGAAACTAAACATCACCGAACTATATAACCCAATAAATAAATTGGGTTCAGAGCTAAACAGGGAATTCTCAACAGAGGAATATTGAATAGCTGAGAAACACTTAAAGAAATGCACAATATCCTTAGACGTCAGGGAAATGCAAATCAAAATGACCCTGAGATTCCATTTTACACCCCTCAAAATGGCTAAGATGAAAAACTCAAGTGACAGAACATGTTGAAAAGGATGTGGAGAAAGGAGAGCACTCCTGCATTGCTGGTTGTAGTGCAAACTTGTACAACCACTTTGAAAATCAATATGGCACTATCTGAGCAAATTGATGATAGTGCTACCTCAAGACACAGCTATACTACTCCTGGGCATATACCTCAAAGATGTTCCAACATACAACAAGAACATTTGCTTAACTGTGTTCATGGCAGCCTTATTTGTAATAGCCAGAATCTGGAAACAACCTAGATGTCCCTCAACTGAAGAATGGACAAAGAAACTGTTGTACATTTGCACATGGAATACTACTTGATATCAAAAACAGGGAAATCTTGACATTTGCACACAAATGGATGGAACTGGAAATGATCATTCTGAACCCCAGAAAGACAAGCATGGTATATACTCACTTATAAATGGATATTAGCCCAACATAGATGTCTTCTGAGAGTCTCCACTTATATGGGATTGGGACAGATGTGGGGCTTGCTCCCGGACTCCAGGTGAGAGTGGTATGGAAGAATGAGGGGATGGAAGTATCCAGAGGGTTCAAAAGACTCACAAGGAGACCATCAAGGCTGGTATATCTGGACGAAGGGGACCCTGTAGAAACAGTTGTACCAACCAAGGACAATGCATGCAGGAAACCTAGACCCCCTGTTAAGATCTAGTCAATGGACAGCTCATCTCCACTGTTGTGGGGAAAGTGGGGACTGAATCTGTCATGAACTCAGTTGCCCCAAATTTTATCATTTCCATTTGGTGAGGAAGCCCGGAGGCACACAGAGGAAGGGGATGCAGGCTATCCAGATGATAGGCTGTGGTCATATGGTGGAGGAGGAGGTCCCCTTCTGTCAGAGGTCTAGGGGAGGGGAATAAGGTGAAGGAGGAAGAGAGGAATGGGAAGCTACAAGTAAGGGGATAAAAATAGGGATGTAATCTTAATAAATTATAATCTTAAAAATAGAAAAAAAACTTTCAGTCACTTAAAAAATTATATCATGTTCCAGAATTAGTCTTTATTAAGATGACAGTCCTTCCCAAACCACAGACTGTGGAACTGTTTCTAGGTTATTTAAGGACTGGGGGGGGGGGGGAATACGCGGAAATTGTATCACATCAAACTTGGTCTTGGAGAAGAACTGAAAGAAAACACAAGGTACAAAGGTAGAAAGATAATTGATATTTAAGTAATTAAAACTTTATTGTTATTATGGCCTGATATCGACACACATGGACCTGAATGTCCAAGAAAACGGGACAAGGCAAAAATTAAACCAAGTACATCCTGGATCAGGACAAGGAAAATTAAGCAGAGAGTCCACCAACAAGACCAGTGATCTCATTTTCTTATATCTCCACCTAGCCTTACACCTACAGCTCTTCCTTATCTGCCACTGGCTTCACTAGCTAGTGCTCCTTCCCCTGAACAGCTTTTCCTGTTTATATAATGCCGGGTGAAGGTAGCCGGCCAGCACTGACCTGGTGCCCACACCTTTTTGCCATATTTGCCCCTTCTTCTCATTTTCACCCCTCCCTCCCTCCTTTTTCCTTTCTCTTCACCCAGGCCCATTCTTCTTACTATCACTCTCCCAAAGCTCAAAAGCTGATCTCCTTCACCATATCTACGTATATATCTTTACCCCCTTTTAATAGTTTGGCTGTAGATCAAAACTCCACATCTCTGCTACAGTTTTTCTCCCTTGGCCCTCTAACAACCTAACCTCTAATCTTTCCACGATTCCTTACCTCTTCTCTCATTTTCCTGCTAACTCATATTAACATATCGGTGCACTCAGTACCATCTGGACCCCTATTTTTTTTTTTTTTTTTAGCTAAACCAATTGGTACTTAACAAATACCTATTTTGAGGTCACCTATACTCAGTTTTCATCATGGATTAACTGCTAAATAAAGATTACTGCTGCCAGCGGTATTCAACAATTATGGATGTGTGATAGATCCTGGTACCTGGAATACTAGTCTAACATATAAAAATATAGCCTCTTCTAAATATGGAAAATATGTCCATGAAAGAAGAGAGACTGAATTAAGTAACAATACAAATCTTAACAAATTATGGAAATAACGAACCACTTTTTTAAATATGGAGCTAAGGCTACTCCATGATGGAAGCCATACCTGACACTGCTGAAGGGGACAGGAGCCTGACACCAAATAGGTGACAGGCTTATGGGAAAACACAATACTATTATCCTGCTAAAGTATCAAAGCAATAAAATGATTCCCAATGACACACTGCTATACATATATAGAGCAATGCCTCACTCAGCCCTTATCAGAGAAGCTTCTTACAGTAGATGGGGGCTGGCACAGAGACCCACAAGTAGAAACATACAGAGAGTGAGAGACTTGAGATCACTCAGTCCTAAATGGGATGTCTTCATCTAACTCTTCCTCTCAAGGGTTGGGGATCCATAAGGAAGACAAAGAGAAAAGTTGTCAGAGCCAGAGGGTTTGGATAACTCCAAGGAAACTGCCCTCCAGACAACTGCATATACACACATGAACTCACAGAGACTGTGGCAACACGCACATAATCTGCATAGTTTCAAGCCACATGGAGTCCCTGCACCGACGACACAGGGAAGTGCACATGAGTTCCTGCCCCTAACCATGAACCTATCTGCCACTGATACCTACTGACAAACAGAAATTATTCTTCTCCAGTGAGTGTATCAACTACAAGCCACAGCAAGCCTCATGCCCAGGAGTAGCTGCAACATAAAATTAATTCTATTGTATTTTGTGGACTTTTTGTTATGTTTTGGCTTTTTTCCATTGGTGTTTTACCTGTTTGTTTTGGTTTTCATTTTTAGAGGGTTGAGAATGATTGTTTATTTGTTTCTTGTTTTTATATTCTTTCTTTCTTTTTCTTTTCTTTCTTTCTTTCTTTCTTTTTTTTTTTTTTGCTTTCTTTCTTTAAGAGAGAGGGGAAGAAAAGAAAGTTGCAAACCCCCCCCCACACACACACAGTTTCCTCTTTTATTCATTTATCTTTCCCAATACCTATTCCTCATCTCTCAAAGTACAGAAGCTGATCTGATTTACAATACCTGAATATGTAACTTTACCTTGGGGGTGGTGGTGGTAAGAGAGATAGAAAAAGAACATAAAGTTGGGTAGATAGGGTCATGGGGAGAATCTGGGTAGAGCTGGGGGAATAAAGAAACAAAATTAAAATATATTTGTATGAAAAAGTAATAAAAATAAAGCTAGGTAAGCATGAATCAGTGAGCGAAACAGCAAGCAACATTCCTCCATGGTTTGTGCCTTAATTTCCTAGATTTCTGCCCTAATTCCCTCAGTAATGGACTATAACCTGGGAGATAAGCCAAAAAATTCATTCCCCAAAAAAGAAAATTAACCAACATTCTAAAATCCAGATGAGCAGAATACAGGAACATTAAAAAAAAAAAAAAAGATAACTCATCTTCTCAAATATTTACCAACCTTATAACAATGAGCCCAAATAAAAACAAGTTAGAAAATTTTCAGATAAAGAACATAAAGAAAGGGATTATAAAGATGGTCAAACATCTAAAAACATGAATATTTCCAAGAAAGCACAAATAGCTGAATGAAAAAAGGATGCCAATTTAAGATATAAAATTAGAATTTAGATAGAATTACTCAATAAAACCAAACTGATGATGATAAAAATGCAAATCACAATAGGTCAAATAAGAAATTCAATACAAATACTTCACCAATAGAAAGTGGAAGACAAAATATCAATCATTCAGGCAAGGTCTTCAGACTTACAAATTATAGGAAACAGTTTCATGCAAAAGGAATAAAAATATTCTTAATAAATCATAGGCAAAAACTTTCTAAATATAAGGGAAAGGAGCCATTCTGAAATAAGGGGTGCATGGAACACCAGATATACAGGGCTAGAAATAAAAGTGTGGAGGTGCTGACCCCTCAGGATCCTTCCATCCTCCAACTCTTCAATGCACCTCTCAGCTCGCTCAGAGGCCAGCTTTAAGACCCATTCTCTGTCCTGATCCTCCTCTGGGTGTAGTCTTTCAGAAGACAACTATGTTGGACAAATATCCACTATTAAGAAGTACATACCATGTGTGTCTTTCTTGGTCTGGGTTACCTCACTCGGGTTGATCTTTTCTTGGGCCATCCACTTGCCTGCAAATTATCAAGATTTCCTTTTTTTTGTTAAGCTGAATAGTATTCTGTTGTGTAGATGTACTACAGTTTCTTTATCCATTCTTCCATTGAAAGACATCTACGTTGTTTTCAAAATCTGGCTATTACAATTAAAGCTACTCTGAACACAGTTGAACAAATGACCTTGTATATTGGAGCATCTTTCAGGTATATGCTCAGGAGTGGTACAACTGAGTCTTGAGGTGGTACTATTCTCAATTTTCTGAGAAAGCACCAGACTGGTTTCCAAAGTGGTTGTATAAGTTTGCACTACAACCAGCAATGGAGCAATATTCCCCTTTCCCTACATCTTTGCCAGCATGAGCTGTCATTTGTGTTTTTGACCTTAGCCTTTCTGATAGGTGTGAATGGAATCTGAGTCATTCATTTGCATTTCCCTGATAACTAAAGACATTGACCATTTATTTGTTTCTCAGCCATTCAATACTCCTCTGTTGAGAATTCTCTGTTTAGCTCTGTACCTCATTTTTAATTAGGCTATTTAGGTTGTTGGTGTTTATATAATTTGAATATTAGCCCTTTATCAGATGTAGCATTGGTGAAGAACTCCCAGTCTGTGAACTGTCCTTTTGTTCTGTTGACAGTGTCCTTTTGCCTTCCAGAAGCTTTTCAATTTCATGAGGTCTCATTTATTAATTGTTGACCTCAGACCTTGAGCTATTGGTTTTCTGTTCAGGAAGTTGTCTCCTGTTCCAAAGAGTTCAAGGCTCCTACCTACCAACCCAACTTTATCTTCTTTCTCACTTTCTTCCCTCTTCCCCAAGGTAAAAATGTATATCTTGGTATTGTAAACCAGATGAACTCTAAGATTTGAGAGATGAAGAATGGGTGTAGGAAAAGATAAATGAAAAAAAGAGGAAACTGTGTGTGTGTGTGTGTGTGTGTGTGTGCATATGTGTGTGTTGCAACTTTGTTCTTGTCCCCTCCCTCTTAAAGAAAGAATAAAAAAGAAAAACAATAACAAGAAGCAAATAAACAATCTCCACAAATGAAAACCAAAACAAACAGGTAAAAGGCCAATGAGAAAAAAATGCCAAAACATAACCAAAAGTCCACAAAATACAATAGAATTCATTTTATGTTGCAACTACTCCTGGGCATGAGGCCTGCTGTGGATTGCAATTGATACACTCAGTTCTACTTCACTGGAGAAGGGTAAGTTCTGTTTGTCAGTAGGTATCAGGCTCATGGTTAGAGGTAGCAGCCCATGTGTACATGCCCGTGTCAGTGCTGGGGCTCCATATGGCTTGAAACTATGCAGATTCTGTCTATGCTGCCACACTCTCTGTGAGTTCATGTGTGCACATGCAGTTGTGTCTGGAAGACAGTTTCCTTGGAGTTATCCAAACCCCCTGCTCTGACAACTTTTTTCCTTTTCTTCTTTATGGATCCGTGACCCTTGAGAGGAGGCATTAGATGAATACATCCCATTTAGGACTGAGTGATCTCAAGTCTCTCACTCTCTGTATGTTTCTGTTTGTAGGTCTCTGTCCTGCCCTGCCAAGAGGCAGTGATCAAGTCAGGGGCACCAGAGTTCGTTTCAGAGGCAGTCCTTACTCCCTGTGCCCCACACATGGAGAATTAGCCATGCATCAGCTATGTCTGAATAAATGGAAAAGCAAAAACCCAGGATAGCTAAAACAGTCCTGTACAATAAAAGATCTTCCAAAGGAATCTCCATCCCTGTTCTCAAGCTGTACTATAGAGCAACAGTGATAAAAACAGCATGACACTGGCATAGAAATAGGCTAGTTGATCAATGGAGCCAAATCAAGGACCCAGAAATAAATCCACACACCTATGGACACTTTGATTTTTGACAAGGAAGCCAAAACCATACAATGGAAAAAAAGTATCTTCAACAAATGGTTCTGGTCTAACTGTGTGTCTACATGTAGAAAAATGCCAATAGATCCATATTCACCACACTGCAGAAAACTAGTCTAAGTGGATTAAAGACCTCAACATCAAACTAGACACAGTAAATTTGTTAGAAGAGACCCACTGATTTTAACCAAGATTTATGTGGCCACTGGTTTGCAACTATACACTGGAGCCTGCTGGGCTCACCATGATATACAACTAAAGGCAATAACTGATGTCTCCCTGACCCTAAATCCCCATCAGTTGCCTGTGGCTAAAAAGGGAATGATAAGACCTCATGAGATCTTCTCTGGTCCATAATTAGCTGTTGACAAGGCACCGTTTTGTGCAGGCACAGTGCAGGCAAACACAGCTGCTTTAAGATTATGTTTGCCCTGGCTGTCATTCCACAGAATAGAATCTGGCATCTCTTCTCTCTATCTTTCAGCTTCTACAGCCTTTAGGCCTCATCTTTCAGAACATCCCCTTAGAATTAGAGAGGTTGGTATAGATGTCATGTTCAGGACCGAGAACTCAACTATCATTTGTTCTAAGCATCCTGAGCGGCAGCCGTGAGTGGGGGACCATCTTAAAGCATAGTAAAAAAGAATTCCATGAGTGGTATCTAACAACAAAATACTAATTTTGTTGTGAAAAAAAAAAAAAACTAGAAGAGACAAATTTTCTGTCCTCACCAGTCAACTCACAGAAAGAAAGAAACCCTGAAGTGGATCCTGGCAACATTTCAGTTTGTGTTGGGCGCAGTGTTGTTCTCCCCAGAACACATGGTAGAGAAGGTTACACTGCAATTTATCATTAATAGACACAGCAAGTTTATTTTAATGAACATAATTACAGTAAACCTCAAGTAAATTAAAGCATTATAATAATAGTGATGTATGACTGATGTTATTCAAATAATTTAAATTTTAAAATGACTTCGTTCTTTTCTAGTTATAAGAGTGTGCCTACGTCTAACAAATGTAGAGTGTGATTCTGCTTAATATTGCAATCTTTCCCATTTCTTTAGACCATAAATTATCTAAGCAACTGATTAGAATTCTTTAAGCCCTGGGCTCACCCTATCATCTCAGATTCTTCCACCACTGGTTTTACAAAACACCCGGAGGTCCAACAGAACCCTATTCATCATCTCCCAATGCCCAGCGTGTTGTCATTAGCAACATACAACCCAGTAACACATCCCTCAAGCCTCAGGCTGCACAGATCAAGCTATTTTTAAAGTGTGTTTTCCAGCTGCTTGTTCAATTCCGTCCAAAGAAAAGAGAAATGCGATAATGTCCCACAGAGTAAGCCCCACATGGCTCATCACTACATGTGTCTCAGATCTTTGGTCGATTGTACACACAGATAAATGCTTCAACAAAGAAAATGAACAAATGCAAATAGCAATGGCAATTCCTGTTGCACCCCATTTTCATCATTGGATTTAGCCTAACTAACCCACTCTCCCTCACCTAATCATTCATTCTCTGTAACTTCAAATGAGCCTCATTGAGTTTCTATTTACAGTATCCCTGACACTCAGTGTGCTGTGCTTTAGGTGTCTCGTTTAGTGACACAGACTTCGGGGAATTTAGACAGCGTTGGGAAAACAATATAGAATCGAGACAGAGGAGAAGACTCACTCGAGGCACTGCCTCCTAAGTGGGTACCCTCCACAGCCTACAATGACACCTTCCTGCCAAAGGAGGAGTGTGGTGGTAATGAGCCACTTAACCCCCCTGGCCCTCAATCTCTTCCCCTGTCAGAGGAAGTAATGAGCTCTGCCCTGCCTATTTTACGTGGCAGCTACAAGAAGCAAATAAGACAATGCATGTGAAGAAATTTCTGAAATGCTAATAAAAGATTAAAAGTGTCATTTTTATTATCTTCACGCAGAAGACTGCTAAAGAGCCCGGGGATTAGATGACGTAGATTTAACCTCTTCCCAGCTGTGTCGCTGTGAAAAATAATGAACATTCCCTAAACAGAATGATTCCTAAAGAATGAAACAAAAAAACACTGAAAACAATGATCATGCAAGGCCTGCTGGGGACCCAGTCAAGATTGCATTAAACTTTGGCTGAGTCACACCATCCCAAAACCCAGCTGAAATTGTCTTTAGACATTAAAAAGGGAGCAAATTTTCAAGAGTTTAGATATCTGGGGATTCTTAGAAAAATTCTCCCTGGAATTCCAATTTCTTCTGGTTCTGAGGGGGGAAAACCTTGTGGTGCCTAGATTAAACTGAAGCCCTGCTTAGAAATTCTGAAACCGTGCCTCTGCAGAACGATGGAAACTCATTCTGTATGTGAAAACTAAGACAAGATAGGGAGTTAGTGTTTTGCCAGAGTTTGCAGGGGTGGGGTGGGGCGTGGGGGGGAATGCTATGTTAATTACTACCCCAACGAATCTGGATTTCAAACTGCTCTTGGCACCCTCAGTCTCTGAGGCCCAGAATCAAAGCAAGTCTCCCTATCTAGACCCACAGATCACACAATGCTTATACCCCAGAGAAAAGAGCAGCCATACCTCCACTTAATTGTGACTGAGTGAGATGTGGCAGAGAAATATGCACCTCCAACAATTAGTCCAGGTCAAGCATAAGGGAGAAGAGGTCTCATGTTCAAGCAGACAGGAAACTGTGGCTGTTCATCTATGCCTACATATCTCCAAGGTGAATAAAGAATCCAGCTGGCATTGATTCTTTCAAATAATAACCATGAAAAGGATTTCCAACTTCCAGTGTGTTTTTTAATATTTTTCCTATTTTTTAAAGTTTTCATTATAAAGCTTTGTTTTACTTATTATATTTTTCAAATATATTTTTGTACTATTTGTAAATGAAATTGTAAGAGCCAAAGATTAGGAAGCAAAATAGTGTCTTCTGGGCATGATAGTGTTATGCCCAGATCTTGAAACCCCCAGAAACCACCAGGAGTCTGAAGTTGTATGCAAAACCAAAAAGCCTTTATTGTCCAAGCTCAAAGTGGGCCGAACCTCACCGAAGCAGTGGGTCAGTACTGAGAACCTTGAGCTGTCCTTAGGCAGTGTTTTTATTGTTGTTACAATAAGGAATGGGAATTTTAGAAAGAATGGAATGGCACAATGGAATCTGTCAAGCCAGGTCATAACAACTTAAGCAATGTATTGATAACATCTGGGACATTAGGAACTTTCCCGCTGTGCCCTGATCAGGTCTATGGTGGTTCTTTTCCTGGAACAGTTTGTGGTTTTCCCAGTAACTATGGTAAACTTGAGGAGAGGCCTAAGATGGAGTCTAGGGACAAGATGGGGTCACCGTGCCTCAGGTTCTACATTCCTCCTTTTCTTATAACTACCTCAGGCCCAATCATGGGTCTGAGCAATAAGGAGGGTCTCTGGAGATGGGGTGTAGGGGCTGATACTGGGACCTAAGGGCCATCAGTTGTACTGTGTTGATCCTTTACCTGACAAAAGTTGTTAACCTATTGATTATACAGGCACCCAAAGTGAGTGGCGGTAACAAAATCAAAAGTGGCCCTGCAAGAGCAGAACTATCATTGTCAACCAGGGGCCCAGTTGTAAATGGGTCTCACACCAAGTCTCAGAGTGTTCACTCTCCATTTTCCTTTCTTGGAGCCTCTTTCTGATCAGATTCTTAGATTGTTTATGTCTGAGTGGTCAACACAGAAGGCACATTCTTCTCCCAAAACCCCTCACAACCATCCTTGTTGTAGGAATAATAGGTCTAGGCCCCTTTTATTCTGCAGCACTACTTCAGCCAGAGAGGATAGACTCCTGTAAATGAGTGGTAGACTGTTCCAGCTGTTCTATATATGCATCTGTAGCTGACCTTAAGAACTTATAATTTTGTTTTGTTTTGTATTGTTTTGTTTATCGTGCACACCTTTAATCCCAGCACTCGGGAGGTGGAGGCAGAGGCAGGCTGATTGCTGTGAGTTCGAGGCCAGCCTGGTCTACAAAGTGAATCCAAGAATTTATAATTTTTGTCTTGCATTATTAGAGCTCAAGTCTCAGGTCCAGTGGCCCATGCTACTCCTAATCCTAGGAACAGTGACAAAAGTATGACTATAACAACCTCTCTTTTTATCCTACTTGTAGATGGCTTGAGTTGAGAATAGATTTCTTCCTCAGTGTAGTAAATAATTTTAGGGACCAATTGTACTAAAACACAGAATTCATCAGAATTATTGAGAACACCGGCATAAACACAAGGAATCACCCCCCGAAGCACAAACACACCAGGTTTTCTCACGCAGAACAGTGTACCTGGTGGTGGCAGCAACGTGAAGGCTGTTGTAGAGATGGGAGTAGCCCTGGGGAACTGAATTCCCCAAGCAGGAGCCATCCTGTAAAGCAAGTTTGCCTTTCCCTGATTTCTGCCATCTGCGGGATGAAACCTCAGATGTTATTGAAAGGTTTCCTGACATAGCAATACCTTTGTAATAGGGGGGCTTGGTCTCTAGACACAGCCAGCAAGAATTCCTGAGGTCTGGTCTGGAGGAATTATTTGGGACGTGGTAGGTTGCCTCTAGAAGCTCCAATGGACCTGAATTGGGGTGGAACATGGCTTGAAAAGGGGTTCCTGCTGTGGCGCCTTTAACTGGCGGTGATAGTGGCCCTAATGATCTATGATGAATGGGGTGGTGGTTAGGACCTCGGGGCCTTCCTTTTCTTTGGACCTTTAAGATTTGGCTGGATCGCTGAATATTAAATAGGAATTCTTTGTCTTTAAAGCTGAGTCTAGAGTTTTCATTGACACTGAAGCTCCAGGTTTTCCCTGCATCTCAAGTTGTCTTTTTCCCAGTGTCAGTGAATATGATGACAACAATTGCACCCTTATCGTGGTTAGAAATGTTGCATTGCCATGAACCAGACTCTCTAAAGACCTTAATAAAATCTGTCTTAATGGGAGAGGTCCACTGAAGATGTCTGGAAGACACACAATCCCATGCAGCACAGAAACAATCTGGGGCTCCTCCATACTTGCCTCTTCGTTCCCCATTTAGGTTGTTGCCAGGGCAAACAGAAAAGTTGCCATCGGGTGCATTAACCCATGCTCCTGAAGGCAGAGGTGTTGGCTCTGTTTCTTAACAATTAAACTTTATTATACAACCCAACTAGCTTACACAAGAGGGAAAAAAGGTTAAAGGGAAACAAGAGTGAACCTTCCGGTATCTGTTCCATGGGACGAGTCCCTAGGTGTCTCTGGCCTGTGCACTGGTCTGGCCTGTTCGCTGATCCTTTTCCAGATCCACATGCACTTGTGCTTGAACTGAACCTCCTGCCCTTTTCATCCTCTCTGCCTGTCTGTCTCTCCTGTACAAGCGCCAGTCTCCTCCACCCATCGAGGGTCGATTAGAAACACAATAATCCAGGTGGAGTCCCCGGTCTGCTTCCTGAATTCTAGGCCCAGGATGACTCTACCCAGTCTATCTCAAGGTTAATCTCAGGGAGTATCCATGGTGTGTCCAAGGGCAAAGCCCACCAAGACTGCTTTCACCTGTGACAAAGCTTACAATCCTTCCCACACAGAGGTGGTGGAGTATCTAGGCTTATCTGTAAATCAGGAAACCAGGTTCTATTGGGAGTGATATGGGTGGTCTGATTGAGGATGTCACTGTTTTCAATGTTGGTGACTGTTCATGTGAGACTGAGAGGATGATGTAGGTTAGAAGCAGGGCAGTTACCAAGGTAGCTAAACCTACCGGGAGCAGAGTAATTTGAGCTTAAGAGGATTTTCTTGGTCAGGCTAGGCTCTCCATTGTTCACAGTAGTCTTCCAGGACAAGGTGGGGGTCAGCAGGTCATGGGAATGTTGAATCCAAGTCGTGACGGTGTCAACCTTAATGGGGGTGGGTGTAATTAAGACGATATATGGGACTTTCCAATGAGGCTCAATGGTCTCTTGGAGGTGTTGCTTCACGTAGACCTAATCACCAGTCTGGCAGTGTGGAGTGGTTGGTGGAACAGAATCACAGATGGCCTTGAGGCAGGGCCATATGTCCTTTGGGGTTTGGGTGAGAAGTTCATGAGACTCTATTAAGTGTTCATCATCAAAGTCAGCAAGCAACTCAGCCTTAAAATTAGGGAGGACAGGGGGAGGTCTCCCAAACATTATCTCATCAGGGGTCAATCCTAGCACAAGGGGTGTATTGCATACCCAATATAGAGCAAAGGGGAGGAGAGCCACCCAGTCCCCACAAGTCTCTATGGTTAAATAGGTAAGGGTTTCTTTTCGGGCCCTATTCATCTGCTCTACTTAACCTGAACTTTGAAACAACACTTTTCTGCATTGCTTCACTGCTATGCCCTGCAATTATTTGATGGTCTTTTCAGATCTTTGTTGGTCTTCACTGATCTTCACTTCACAGAGAGAAATGTTCTAGAGAACTTCTCACTCTGGATGATTCTGGTTGCTTCTGCTGAGTCATGCCAATTTGTAGCCTTGCTGTTTCTGCTGGATCTTGCCATCTCCATAAATTCATGTTGCTGTTTGGTGTTGGCTTTTGGACTGGACTGCTGGTATCCTACAGTGCAGACTGGAATTGGTACAAGGAACTACATCGAAACAGAGTTCCAAAGTGGGGGAGGGGGTCTATAATGCCTAAGGGGGGCATTGAGGAAGGTGGTAGGAGCAAGAAAATAAGAAACAATATCTCTAGCCACACACAGGAAGCAGAATGCATTAATGAAAACAGAATGAGACTATGAACTCTTAAACCTGTCCCCAGTGGTGTGCACCTCGTAAAGGTTCCATAGTTCCCTCAAACAATGCCATCGGCTGAGGGCCAATTGTTCAAATATCTGATCTGATAATAACGTATTTCTATTTCAAACCACCACAAACATAAAGGAATGTATTTGTGTGTATTTAGTTCTAGAAAGAAAAACATCAAAAATATTATTGATCACTATATTAATCATTGGAATTCAATGATATTTTAAATCTGTCTTTATAAGTACGTAATTTTCTTTTCTTCTTTTTAATGACTTATTTTGGTTTTATTTTTTAAATTGGTTCACTTTCCATCTCCATAGTAGCCCCCTCCTTTGTCACCCCCTGCTCCCACACTCCCTCCCTCCTTCCCTTCATCCCCTCCCCTAGTCCTCAGAAAGGGGGAGCTTTCTTCCCCTAACATCTGACCTCAGCCTATCAAGTCTCATCTGGACTGTCTGTGTCCTCTTCCTCTGTGTCCTGGCAAGGAAGCCATACCAAGAAGAAGTGATCCACAAATGGGCACCAGAGTCCATGTCAAAAGTAACCCCTACTCTCCACATTATGGGACCTACAGGAGACGGTTCTGCCTATCTACTACATCAGAGCAGAGGTTCTAGGTCCTCACCATGTATGGTCCTTGGTTGTTGAATCAGTCTCTGCAGCCCCCTTCTCCACCTGGATTTGTTGGCTTCAGTGGTCTCCTTGTGGAGCTTCTGTCCCCTCAAGGTCCTTCTATCTCCCAACTCTTCCAGGATACTCTTTGTGCTCAACCCCAAAGTTTGGTTATGAGTCTCAGCATCTGGTTGGATCCCCTGCTGGGTGGAGTCTTTGAGAGGACCTCTATGGTAGGTCCCCATGCTGTTCCTTCTCTTCAACTGCTTCCAGGGCATATTCTATTTGCCCCTTAAGTACATAATTTTCTAATTCAGTATTTCATTAAATATTTTAACTCAGTTTTTGCTGTTTGAGAACCTTAGGCATACTTAAAATGCATTTTGACCAAATCTATTCCCCATTCCCTCTCTTCCAATTCTTCCCTTATGCTCTATCATATTTTACTGCAAAATTCATTTCTTCTTTTAAAAATACCACTGTGTTCACTTACTGCTGCCTGTGTGTACATGAGTATAAGACCATTTAGTGAAACATGGCTAGCCTCACCGAGCTTGATTCCTTAAAGAATGGCTTTCCATCTACCAGCAGCCATAAGTTGCCAATAGCTACTCATCTAGGCTAAGCCTTCACAAGTCCCTCTCTAATCCATGCTTGAATTATGGAAATCCTGATCTGGTGCAGGTCTCTTGCATGTTGTAACAGCTGCGGAGGTCATGTTTGCCACGGCCCTGTCATGTCATCCAAACACAGTTTTGCTGCAAATGTTTGCTATCTCTGACTCTTACAATCTTTTTGGCCCCTTTTAGTGATAATTCCTGAACCTTAGAACAAGGGGTTATAATATATATGTCTCATGCAGAGCTGAGCACTCCACTGTCTTCTATTTCTCTCAGGTTGACCAGTTGTGGTTCTCTGAATTAATCACCATCTCATGCAGAAAGAGCTCTCTCAGATTAGGACTAAGAGATGTACTAATCTATGAGTACAACAATAAGAATCGATGGGGGAATTTTAATACTATAAGCATTTAGTCTAATAGTAGCATTCAGTACTCCCAAAGCCTATTATCTACCTAGCCGTGGGATCTTGGCTCAGATAACCATGATAAACAGAGTTCTGCTTTGTATAACTGGCCTTGATTCCAATGAGAATATGGTCAATTACTGCCTAAACATCCATGTTACTAGTTCACCAGTGGGCATAACTTAGCAGACCGGTAACTATTAAACCTTACAGGGCTCACAGATGAGTAAGATGAGTGATTATTATTGCACCTTCTAACAGTTTGCCTATCCAGTTGGGATGAAGCTTCAAGAGTGGTACTAGCTTGATTGTTCCATGTTCTAGGACTCTTGTAATGTAGTGTTTTTATCAATAACGTTTTTGCCATCAAGTTCTGGAAATCTAGAGAATAACCAAGAGTAATGGAAATGGAAATAGCCTGTTAAGAATGAGTGAGTGAAAGACAGAAAGAGAGAGAGACAGACAGACAGAGACAGAGACAGAGAGTCAGTCTGTAAAGTGTGTTCTATGATACTCTGTTGACCAACAACTTGAAAAAAGATTACACATACCTGGCATTGGACTTTTAAAATTGACACCCTATGATGTGTGAGGGAGAAAATATCCTTGTTGCAAGGTACTTTCATTCATCTAATATATATATATATATATATATATATATATATATATATATATGGTTTCACATACTTTTAATCCTTTAATCTGACCTTGCATCCTCATTTTATTTGACTATTCTAACCCATTGTATTTGTTTGCCCCTTTCTATCACTTGTGTTCTAGTCCTCTATTCCTTGAAATTCCACGCTATGGCCCATATCTCTTTTCCTGATTTCTGTAGATACTCTATTTTAACGGAAATATCTAGAGATCCAGTACTAGCATCCACAGAGGGGAATATGCAACTTTTTCTTTCTGTATCAAGACTACCTGGGAATATCATATTCTTTCTTTATACACAAATGAAAAGTATTATATTCTGTATGTGTGCCATATCTTGATTATCCATTTATTTGTTCTCATTTCTTGGTTATTGTGACTAGAACAGCAGTGAGTATGTATGAGCAAGTTATACGGTACCTATAGATTGTTTACCTCGATAATGTGGTAGATCTGTTTTCAATTTCTGAGGGAGCTCCACAGACTGCCACAGTAAATGTGCCAACTTGTACTTCCACCAACAATGAATAAGTGTTATTTTCCCCACATTCATGGTAGCATTTGTTGTTATTTGTTTTATTTTATTATTTTATATTTTGCTCTTAGCCATTTTGGTTTGGCAAGGTAACATCTCAAAGTAATTTTAATTCGCACTGCCTTGGTGTCTAAGGCTGATGAGCTTTGTAAAAATTAGTTCTTAAATGCTTTTGTTTCTTCTTTTGAAAACTCTGTTAGGCTCCATGCTTCATTCATTTTTAAAAAATTGTACTGCTTCTTTGTGAATTTCACATTATATACACTAATCCCATTCATCTTCCCTGCCCCCTTGCAACTTCTCCCCAAAGAAAGAAAAATAAATCTTGCCCTGAAAGCTGCAGAGTCTCACAGTATGCCACCTATTCCACATTTTTTGCTTGAAAATATTCATTGCAATGACCTCTGGCTTTTGCCACACTAGCAATACTGGAACCTCACTGGGACTCCTCTGGGTATCCTATGTTGCCCTTTGTCATTTAGATCCTATAGTTTTGGATCTTTCGGACCTGCTCCTTCATGCACTCCAAGAGTTAATCAATTGATTAGTTGTTAGGGTGGGCCAATTCAAAGCCCTGGATCTGGACCTGAGAGGTGTCTGAGCTGGTCAGCCCTTGTACCCAAACCATCAGGATGAGGAGCTCTCCTACCCTAGCCTGCCCCAGCTGGCCCATCCAATGCTGGAGACAGCAAGGGCCAGAGCCATATCTCAAGCTCTCATGCCTTAGGGACTGACTGGCTTATCAGTACCCATGTCATCAAAGCCAGCTCAACTGTGCTGACCAGATGATGTACCAGGCCAGCTCTCTCAAGTGATGCCTCAGGGAAGGAGGGCCTGTGCTTCAATTCTTAATTATATTGTTTTCTTGGTGTTTTTGATTCTAGATTTTTCAAAAACTATTTTTTAAAATTCGTGAGTATATACTGTTCGTTAGATGTATTTCCCCATTCCAGCCTGCCCTCCCTTTTCTGCCACCTCAAGCCTCCCATCTATCCATTTTGTTTCTCATTAATGTTTCGCTTTTTTTCATACCCTATATCCATACATTTTTTAATGAATCTTTGTAAAATCTATGAAATATGAATGAGAGAAAATACATGATATTTGTATTTCTGTTACTGAGTTGTGATAAAATTATTCTCTTCAGAAACATCTATTTTTATGCAAGTGATATAGCTCATTCTATGTGGTTGAACAAAATTCCCTATGTATGTGTATAATATACATATATGTATGCTTTAATATATTATACAATTTAATATATTATATTTTCTTTATCCATTCTTCTTTCTACTTGAGTAATTTTAAGTATTAGGAATCCTGTTGCTTTGCAAAAATAAAATAAGAAGTATTTTTATTTAAAAATCATTGCTCACCTAATGGATACAATTCTGAGCAAGATGAATACACACTGTGAAAAACATAATCTATATAACTATGTGGCAGGGTCAAAATAGAAATTATTTTCTTCATAGACATTTGTTTGTTGGCTCACTGATTCTGCTATTAGCACTTATTTCACTACTGTGACTTGTTTTTCCTTTTTTTAATTTAGAAGGTTTTTTTTTATTCTTTTAATTGCAGTTTTCAATCATATGAGAAGACATAGCAATACATTTTAATATAAGAAAGATAATGAGAGACAACACATTTAAGCCACATAATATAAAAGAGTGAAACTATTATTAATATCTAGATAAGTATAACAGATAGTCAGTGGTGAAGGGAATCATAATGCTTTCAAGACTGTGCAATGCAATCAAACAGAACCTAACTGCTTGCACAGAATGCATGATGCAAACAAGAATTCAGACACCCGCACATTGGGACCATTCCAGTTCTTACCATGGCTACAAATCCTGGGGAAGGTTCTTAGACCTAATATCACAATACCTTTTCTCCTTCATAAGATAAGATTAATAGGACATAGGCAATAGTGCTCTTGTGACGATTAAACAAAAGTTTATGTAAGAAAACCAGTATTGGTTTGAAGTGACTAAATAGAACAGCATCTGTAGAGTAAGTGCTCATGGGACATTTAGAGATATTATTGTTCAAAAAACAAAACCATTGCGTGGCATTATAACCACACAAGTGCAGCAGTGGTACATACACCTTGGTTGGAATCAACAGCTCTCTGATTGTGCTTCAGATCCACTTAACAGGTGGCTTATCAAACTGCTTGTCCAGTGCCAAATGGTCATATCTGAAAATAAGCCTATGGGTATCAGTATATAGACTTGAATGGTTATACTTACAAATATATATATATATATATGTATATATATATATACATACACATACATATATGAATGCAATAACTATTGAAAAGGGGCTACGAATTTTCTGAAGAGCTGGGAGGGATGTATGGAAGGGTTTTGTGGGAGGAAAAATGGAGGGAGAAATTTTGTAATTAAAATACAACCTCAAAAGTCAACAGCTGAAAGAAACAACATACCAGGCACTTGGAATAGGCAGCACCATGACTTGATACGATGTTCCCACCCACAGTACTATTTGCCTTGGACAGAGCATAAGGAAATTCAGGGTGAGCATTAGCTGAAGAGACACCATGCCTCTACTCAAAAATGTGTTGCTCAGATTCACAGCAACTCAATCATCTGGAAGCTTGTTTCAAATGCAGAATCTCTGTAGCCAGGAATCCAAATCCAGACGGTAACAAGATTTCCCAAGAGAACAAATGCACTTTCGTCTGGGACACTGTGGTTCAGAACACAGAAGTGATGGTTTGCTGGGTGATTAGTGCCAAGGCCCCAAGGTCAACCACTGAGGCCTCACCGTTTCTGCCCTTTCTGTGTTCCCTTCTGGGCCTTTAAGAGCAAGAGCTGCAGCTCTCCTTTGGTGAAACAAGATTTCAACCAGACCTGAACTGGCTAAGAGAGTCACCTCTCACTAATTCTCCCACATGCCATTTTCAATTCCAGAGCTTAAAGAAAAATCGAAACATGTATTCTTACATCAAGTTTTGACTCTGTTTTATGTCTATTGCAGATTGCCTGGAGCAGACCCTGCCAAAGTAATTCCTAGTCACAGTAGCAGTAAGGAGATGTGCTTTACTGAATTATACCATCAGTTGGAAATTAGCCATTGACCTGTGAATCCCTTTTTAATAAGAACATACCTGCTGGTATTGATTTATAGGACCATTATTTCCTGTTGCAATATGAGTGGTAATAATTTTTCCTCTGAGACACCTTACGTTTTGAAAGTTCCTATTACAAATGAGATTTTAACAAGGTAGGAGTGATTTTATGTGATTGGAGGCTGTTTGATATGCATTGGTGATTTGTTTAATTGAACACAATCTAGAAAACTCCCTTATTAAAAATACACACTAGTAACAACTGCTTTACATGCTTCTGAAGATGGAAATGGGACACAAGATTACAGAACGTACACGATCAGAGAAGGAACCCAATTTTAATCGGAGCTATTCCCTAAGACATGTTAAGTTTTAACACTAGATTCCTGGCTAGTAACTGTCTAACTTTCTTGAGCAATTGTTCTATATGGACATTAGTAGACCTTAGAGTTTTTGCATTAAACCCTGTGTCTTAGCAAAGCTTGATTTTCTACTCTTCATCCATCAGCCAGCTTCTGTGATGTCATTCCACTTTCCTTGATTATGTCTGTAAAGATTTTCTTACTGAAATATATGAATGTACATTGGCAACTAGGAACAAACTTTACTATTCTCAAGCTTCCACAGAGAACATCAGCTCTAACCAAAAGGCAGTATATGAAACATCCTATGAACATGCACCTAGCGACAACATGCGACTAGGCCCAGGGAAGCTATATGTTAGGGACCCAAGGTTGACTTTGTTGCTGCCTGCTGCTAATGAACATTTTTGTAGAGTTAAACCACACATTAAGGAAAGGTTTGCTGTTTTTCTCAGAAGCTCCGAATTTTTTTAAAAAAAAAAAAAAAAAAAAAAATCAGACTGAAATATCCGGACAGCATGAGGATCTGTGAGAATCATTATGCAACTTCACTGTAGTGTGACAGCACATACAATAATGTCATGTGAAAAAAATTTTAAAACTATAAATACATAATAGAGACTTGTAAATGATACTTTCTGGAATAATTTATGTACAGCAAGCAGTGATTTCTTCTTAAAGAAAACCCATATTTGTGCTTATAAAAACTTAGTTTTAATGGAATGTAGGAGCACATGCCTTTAATCAAAGCATTCAGGAGGCAAAGGCAGGCTGACCTCCATGAGTTTGAGACCATTCAGATCTATACAAGAAATTTCAGGCCAGCCTTAGTTAGCCAGACAGAGAGATCCTGTCAACAACAACAACACCAACAACCAAACTTGATTGCATGACATGCGACTGCTTTGCTGACTTTTAGTTTGTGGTTATGTATTGCCCTCGGTTTCTATTTTTGCTTCGTCTTCTAGAAGTTGGCAATTGACCCACTTTGTTCATCTTTACCTCATTTCTGATTTTTTTCCTCATGTCTGGTACCTTTCTGCGTCTTTCTTGCTGGTTTACTATCTTTTATGGCAGTTGTACTTTTTAACATGTATTATCATTTGGATTTTAGTTTTCTTTGTAAACCACAAAAATATCTTATGAGCAAAGGTGTGCCATGGACAGTAAGTGGCATCAGGGCAGGTGGCTGCTGTTCGAATTTTGAGATGTGCCCACTAAATGAGACAATCATGGACTACTTTCTGCATCTCATTAGACACCATAATTTTTAAATATTCATTATTTTGTGTATGAGGGTTTTGCCTGCGTGTACATATATGCACCATGCACATGACTGATGCCCAGAGTCAGAGAAGGGCATCAAATTCCCTGAAGCCGGAATTACAGAGTTTTGAGCCATCATGTGAGTTCTGGGAACCAAAGCTAGTTTTTATGCAAGAATAACAAGTGATCTTAGCCACTGAGACATCTCTCCAGGCCTGTACCCTTTTGTTCTTGTTAACAAAACAAAGTTGTATGAATAAATCAAGAAGAAATTTGCCTGGCTCCAAAAACATTACTCCTAGGACAAATGAGAAAATTTAAAAACAAATTCCTAGCTACTAGTATAACTCAGTGGTAGACTATCTTCCTGTCGCAGATAAGGTCCTGGGTTTGGTAGCCAGTACAAAAAAAGAGAAGGAAGAAAAGAAAGAAGGAGGAGAATCCTTAAAGTGAAAACATTGGAGAAAGGGTATGATTGTTCATTTAATTTTTATTGTCAACTTGACAAGGTTTAGAGTCGCCATGGAAATAGGCCTATGAGGGGATCTCCAAAAAGGTTTAGGTGAAGAAAAATCCATTGTAAATCCCATGTAAATGCAAAAGCCCATTTAGATGGGCTGGGGGCCAAGACTAAATAAAATGGAGAAAGCAAGTTAAGCCCAAGTTTTCCCCTCCCTCTGTTTCTGGTTTCCTGTGGACATGGCATGGTCACTACTTCATGCTCCTACTGCTGAGACATCTAAGCCAAAATGGACTCACCGCACTCTCAGCTGTCAGCCAAGCTGGTATTTCTGGCAGCAAAGGTTACCAGCAAAATCTAGAGGCAATTAAAAAATAAATAACCAGTAGATAATGCAAAAATTTATTGGTGTACCATTAAGAATCAATTCTTGAAAGGAGTCTTTTCCAACAGAAAATGGAATTTCTGAGGAAAAAATTGTCACCTAAGAATATATGATAAGAATTCAACAAAAAATAACTATAGAACAATTTGGTACAAAACATAAAATAAGAATTGGGGGAAAAAAGAATTAGACATTGTCTATATCTGGAAAACTGAATGATAAAAAAAAAAAAAAAGATAACAAAGCCAGGTTCAATGGTTCATGCCTGTAATCCCAGCACTCAGGGAGGCAGAGGTAGGCAGTCTACAAAGTGAGTCCAGGACAGCTAAGACTATGCAGAGAAGAAACCCTTTCTAGAAAAGCCAAAAAATAAAAACTAAAAATGACAACCATTCCCAAATAGTTTGTAAATTTAATGTAATTACCCAAAATGTTTCAAATTTTATCCAAGAATTTGACCATATTGTCAAAAGAATGAAGATGGGTCCACCTGAATATTCATCATTGTGGACTTCAGATGAAGATATAGAATAAATGTGAATGTGAAATCAGTGGAATATTTTAATTCCTAGTATCATTTGAGAAGTCCAAAAGCAATACAGCAGAGTTCAAAGTGCAACATTGTCAAAATGAGAACAAAACAACTCCACCCCCCAATTATTCCTTCCATGAAGTTAGTAGAGACTACATTTCACCTCAGAACCTAAGTGGAGCTTGAAATTAGAAATTAGAAGATTAGTGTGGAAACAAAGGAAGAAGGATCATGAGAAGACACAGTTGAGAAACAGAGCTCTATTGCTGCCCAGAGAAAGCCTGGTGAGCACTACACCCCGCACTATGTTCGCAGAGCATTCACCTGTGGCTACAGGAAAAACCTAAACTCCTGTGGCTCTTCTCAGAGCTGCTGAGTCAAAATCTCTTTGGTAGTCCATCAGGTTATTTTTTTATATGCTCTCTAATTGTTTTTTGATGCAACTCACATGTAAGGACCACCAGCACAGGGTTCCCAGCGTTCATCTGTTTTCATGGCTTGTTCTCTTCAATGTGGCTGTGTTTCAGAGTTGGGTTGTTTAATGAGGAGCATATGTAAAAGAGTAAATGAGAAAGAAAACTCATCTATGGCTAGGCACTCCAGAAAAGCATAAAGTGCCTTTGTGTACATTTAGAATAGATCATTCCATGACATGTAAGTAAAGTGGTGGAAAAACTGGTAAACCATTTTGTTTTAATTACAGATAGAGTTCAGTGGTAGAGTGCCTGCTTGCCTACCATTCAGCAGAGTTCAATCCCAAGAACTAAAAAATTTGTTCTTAGTTGACAAATAACAGTACATGTTTGTCAGTAGTTTTGTGATTTTTCTCAATATGTGTATATGTGTAATAGCCAAATCAGAATGCTTTACATATGCATTACCTCCTACATTTACCATATCTTTATGGTAAGATATTTAGTATCTTCTTTTCTGGCTGCTTACAAGTACCTAGTTCAATATTATTAACTAGTTGCAACAGAACACAAGAACTTATCTTGGAAACTGTACCTCACCCCTGTTGAGCAACCTCTCCCCTTCTTTCTTTCTTTCTTTCTTTCTTTCTTCCTTTCTTTTTCCTTTCGTCTGCCCTCCTATTCTGAGAACCTTGTTCCACCTTCTTCTCCTAAACAGCTCCTTTATACTCCATGGTATCATGGATAAATATCAGCAATAATAATCATGTGTGTAATAAATTTAAATTTTTCTAAAACTAACCTTATAAAATCAAGAACTTGGATTTGTTTAGTCTATCCCTTCTGATAACTGTTTTACTCGTTTACTATATGATAATGAGTTTATGAGGATGTGGTCATATCATATCCATACTAGCATGATACAACTACCTAATAAGCAGAAGAGAAGAGATTATTTCAAGTTTTATGTTGATAGTGTTGACTGGTAGCAAAGTAGTAAATTACGTAGTGGAGCTAAGAGGATGGATCTCATATCAATTCTCATTAACACAATTCATTTTTTCCAAGAGAAACTGAATATTTTTAGTGAGTTCACAAGTTCTACCTCCTCACATTAAGTCTTCCCAAACGCATTCGGAGAGTTTCCACGGAAGGTTAGTAGTTGAGTTGACATCTAAAAGTAAGCTGCACGAACTTTGCTCAAGAACCGTGGGAGACTATACTTGTGGGAGGTTGTGTACACATGGAAGGGTTCATTCTGAGTGGGATGAGGTGGAACATAAGTACAAGGTGACGGACATCTGCTTAATGTAGTCCCACGAATATGTGGGAGACCTTCAAGAAATAAAAAGAGCTTGCATGGATTTAAGTGGAGAGTTTATATGGTGTTGGAAACTTTGTTTACACACAATGTAGAACAAAAATCACTTAATACTCATTATCAGATTATTTTTTTACATTATAACCCAATGATGTAGAGGAGGATGTGCTAGGAAGCAGAAAACCCAGAAAGACCACTTATATCATTTTTAAGATTTTTTTTTTGTTTCATGTATACATGCATATGTGCCTAAGTGTATGCATGCCTACCACATGAGTGCAGGTACATAGAGAGGTCAGAGGCCATTAGATCCCCTGTAGTTATGAGTAGTTGTAAGCCACCTAATGTGAGTGCTGGCAATCCAACTCATGTCCTCTGCAAAAGAATCACTTGCTCTTAACCACTGGGCCATCTCTCTACAGCCACGACCCTTTAGAATTTTGAAATTGTCATAAAACTCCTATTTGAAGAACGCTAGTGAATGTATGTAGCAGCTGTTACAGACGAAATCAATAGTGTGGTGAGAAACTGGATTTAAACTTCCACAAGTCATCTTAATTTGACCAAAGTGAATTTTTTTCCTAGTGACTTAGAATTTATAAAGAAAATGTGTGCACCTGAATGTCATATGAGTATGCACTCCTGTATGTACATGTATATGTGTGGGAGTATGCACAGGTGTGCATGCATTCCTGTGTGTCCTTTATTTTTGAGATTTGTACACTCTGTCATGTAATTGACAGCATTTTCATGTACTGTTTTGTATCTAATATCTCTTGCTTCACTTAAAATATACTTTTTATGGTTTACTGAAAGGAGGCATTTTTCCCTTTGTCTTTCACCCCTCTAGAACTGGCTTTCATCGTTTTCCACCCTGGCCCATGTGGGAGAAGCATGAGAAATCTCATATATCCTTACCCAGAGAACTCCCTTGCATCCTGCCTTGCAGCTCGGCCCTGCCAGTAGGGACCCACAGAAGGAAAAACAGCAAGGGCGAGGAGGACCTGTTCTCCAAGCCTACACCATCCCTAAAGAAGAGCTGCTCTCAGGTGTTCTAGCGCTTTCTCTCTCTGTCTCTCTCTCTGTCTCTCTCTCTGTCTCTCTCTGTCTCTGTCTCTCTCTGTCTCTGTCTCTCTCTGTCTCTGTCTCTCTCTCTCTCTCTCTCTCTCTCTCTGTCTGTCTTTCTCTCTCCTTCTCCTTCTTCCTTTCTCCTTACCTCACCACCCCGCCCCTTCTCTCCTCTCCTCTCCTGTCATTCTAGGAACTCTTCCTTCAACATTTACTTATTCAGGTCTACAGACAAAAAAGGAGTCTCCCATCACCAACTTAGTGATGCTACCTTCTCCTTGGTTTCCCCATATTGTGGCCTCATTTATGTAAATGGCTCCTTGATTAAACTGTTGTCGAATGGCTTCAGCATAGTGCAACATCTGTTTCCTGCTGTGAAATTAAATGATAGAGAAATTGGTACTCGACATAGCTTTAGGAGGCAGAACTCAACATGGGATTCTGAGAAAGCATCTTTTCCTTCCTTCAGGGGAAGGGACCTAGGCAAGGAGCTTGATTAGTATTCAAATTAAGTGGGAGAGACTGAAGGGCAAATATAGGGCAAATTGTGCAATGTCAATTACTGTGGCAATCAGTCCGTCTGATGATAGTGTGGATTGCAAGATTATGGCTCTAGATTGCGTTATCTAAAGCTCCAAAGCAGTGTTCTCAGCTGGCAGCAGTGCTGCCCTCCAAGAGCCTTTTGACGGTGTCAGAAGACAATATGAATCTGGAGACAGAAAGTTACTCCCTCTGTCTAGTGAGTAGATGCCAAGGTTGCAGGAAGGTAGCCTACACCATACAAACCTCACATTTAGCCAACCTAAATATTTTTACGTCTCCAACAGATTTATTTTTAAAGAAATGTCCTAAAGGAGAAAAATGGGGTAAAGAAGTATGGACTAGAAAATAAATACAAATGTAAGTTATTTTACTAATTATTTTATAAACACAAACTCAAACCAAGGATGATGCCCTGTACAAAACAATAGATTCAAACAGTGTTCCCTTAACAAGGCTGAAGATTCAGTCTCTGGTTTTTGGAAGTGAAGATGCAGTCCTTGGATTGGGATGGATCACTGGGTGTTTTGCACAGTCCATGCTTTTAACCACGTTTGAACAGAAGAATGGCTACCTGACCCAGTTAGAAGCAGATGAAATGTTTGCTTTCATATGTCACATAACTACCGAAGTTCTGCCCCACAATGCAGTGCCAGGTGGGGCTGTATTTTTTGTCAAACTCCTTGATATGGGCCACAACATCCTTTTCTATGTTGTATTTCTCCAACACCTGAGTTGTGCACTCCACCCAGAACTGTTGCATCTCTTCCGACATGTCTGCATTTTTTATCACCACCTTCTGATCACACATGGTTACCGTGGAGCAAGGGCCGAGCAGCTGCTCAAACAGCAGAGGACAGCGGTCTCTACAGAAGCCATAGCGCATCTACACCAACCTAAATTTTCATTGTCAATAAAGTCAAGAAAGTCTGCCCCAGAGAAAACTAAGAGATTGTAAATAGAAACCGCAACATCTTGGTAAAGGGTTGAAAAAGTGTTCCTCATCTCCTGGAGTCATGGGTCTTCTAGGACTAAGGATTAAGCATGCTCTTTTTTTTTCTTCTTTTTTTTATTAATTTATTCATATTACATCTTGATTATTAGCCCTTCCCCTGTGTCCTCCCATTCTTCCCTCCCTCCTACTTCCCTCCTTTCTCCCCTCCCCTATGTCTGTGATTGAGGGAGACCTCCTCCCCCTATATATGCTCTTAGAATATCGAGTCTCTTCTTGGTAACTTGCTATCCTTCCTCTGAGTGCCGCCAGGCCTCCCCATTCAGGGGACGTGGTCAGAAAAGGGGCACCAGAGTTCGTGTGAGAGTTAGATCTCACTCTGTACTCAACGGTGGAGAATATCATGTTCGTCGGCTAGGTCTTGGTAGGGGTTCGAAGTTTACTGTCTATATTCTCCTTGGCGGTGCCTTAGTTTGAGGAGGACCCCAGGACCCAGATCTGCCTGTCATAAAGTTCTTCTTGTAGGTTTCCAGGACCCTGTGGGTCCTACTATTTCCCCATTCTTCCATGCTACTCTCGCCTAAAGTCTCAGTAGGATGTCCTCTCCTCTGACCCACTTTCTTGGTAAATAAAGTTTTTCATGGTACATATGCGTTGGACTAGTGTTTTGATATAAGTGAGTATATACTGTTTGTCTCTTTTTGCTTCTGGATGAACTCACTCATTATGATAATTTCTAGATCAATCCATTTGTCCACAAATTTTGGGAATTCCTTGTTTTTAATAGCTGAGTAGTACTCCATAGCATAAATGTACCACAGTTTCTTAGTCCATTCTTCTACTGAGGGCCACTTAGGCTGTTTCCATGTTCTGGCTATTATGTATAAAGCAGCTGTGAACATGGTTGAGCATATGTCCCTGTCGTGTGGTAGGGCATTTTCTGGGTATATTCCAAGGAGTGGGATAGCTGGGTCTTGAGGAAGCCCTATTCCACAAAGGCACAGGAAACAACTTCCTGAACAGTACACCAACAGCCCAGGCCTTAATGTCAACAATTAATAAATGGGACCTCATGAGGCTGAGAAGCTTCTGTAAGGCAAGAGACACTGTCAAGAGAACAAAGCGACAGCCTACAGACTGGGAAAAGATCTTCACCAACCCTTCATCTGACAAAGGTTTAATATCCAAAATATATAAAGAACTCAAGAAATTAAACACCATAAAACCAAACAACTCAATTGTGAAATGGGGCTTGGAATTTAACAGAGAATTCTCAACAGAGGAATATCAAATGGCCGAGAAACACATAAAGAAATGCTCGTCCTTGTTAGTCATCAGAGAAATGCAAATCAAAACGTCACTGAGATTCCATCTTACATCCATCAGAATGGCTAAGATCAAAAACTCAAATGACACCACATGTTGGCGAGGATGTGGAGAGAGAGGAACACTCCTTCATTGCTGGTGGGAATGCAAAAGCATGCTCTTTAAGGCTACAGTCTGGAGTGTTGGCAACAGCAAAGAATTTCTAACCTTTACAGATGATTCTAGTACACACAGGCAAGAGATGGAAAAATCTACAGGTCCAGAATTAGGAATGGGGCTTCATACTTTGGAGGAGGACCCTGAAATGTTCATTCAGAATATATAATAAATTGTCTACAGACATCTCAGGGGTGTCTATTGCCTATAAACATTTAATAAACACAAAAAGGCCTGGGAAATTTCAAGAAGTACAGAGGCTGGCTGTAATCTGATGCTAACCAAGTAGTGAGTTGTTGCAATCACCTGGCTTTTTCTTACAATAGGACTGGTAGGAATGCAGATCTATCCCGGTGTGTTCCGTCCACTTATAGAAATATATCATAATAATTATGATGTATTCAGTTTCTGAGAAAATGTCTTTGTTAAGTTCTCGGCCAGTGGAGTTGAATGTATATGGCAAATGAGGCCAGATGGAAGACTATGAAGAACTCACATTACCATCAACTTCAAGAGAATACAACAGAACCAAATATAACCTCTACAGAAAATGTAAGAGGTAAATTTCTCCCCTGAGCTCTTGAAATCTTGGTTTGCTGGTATACAAGGCAAGGCATCATATCTATACCCCCACCAGGAATGATTGGCTGTACCACATCAATCCAAGGGTTTTTTATTTTTTTGTTTTTTAATTTTTATTAATTTATTCTTGTTACATCTCAATGGTTATCTCATCCCTTGTATCCTCCCATTCTTCCCTCCCTCCCATTTTCCCCTTATTACCCTCCCCTATGACTGTTCCTGAGGGGGATTTCCTCCCCCTGTATATGCTCATAGGGTATCACGTCACTTCTCAGTGACCTGCTGTCCTTCCTCTGAGTGCCACCAGGCCTCCCCCTCCAGGGGACGTGGTCAAATATGAGGCACCAGAGTACGTGTGAAAGTCATACCCCACTCTCCACTCAAGTGTGGAGGTTTTAACACAGGCTCTAGGCTGCCACCATGGTCAAGAATGACTAGCCAACTACCAGATGGCCTAGCCAACATCTTGTGTCATGGGCATTGCAGGGGGGGATAGGAGAGAGATTATGATCATTAGAGATCAATGACTTGTTTTGATATGGATACAGATGTCTGATACCAAAGGAAAATAATGATTTCATAAGGAAATTTTCAGTATGAAGTAAACCCCTGGTGTAGTTGTTAACACAGGGTACAGTCTTCTTCATGGTCATGTTCTACATCAGAGAAGTAGTAAAAGCAGTGATTAATAGAATCATTAATGACTCTATGCTTCCGGTCTTCATAATCTCAGCCTGGTTAATAGAATCATTAATGACTCTATGTTGCCGGTCTTCATAATCTCAGCCTGGTTAATAGAATCATTAATGACTCTATGCTGCCGGTCTTCATAATCTCAGCCTGGTTAATAGAATCATTAATGACTATATGCTGCCGGTCTTCATAATCTCAGCCTGGTTGGATACAGATGTCTGATACCAAAGGAAGATAATAATTTCATAAGGAAACACGGCCATTTTGAACCCTTCCTATCGTCTGTCCCACAAACAACAAGGGATAACAACAAGGTCAGATGGAATTGATCATGACTGAGTTATCACTGCACTACTATAGTGAAAGTGAAACTGTTCTCACAGCAGGGACCCAACATAGATGAGCTTCTGTCTGAGCATAATAAGAATACAAAAATTAGTGTGAAAGAAAGTAAAATATCACACAGGCTTTGTGCATCGAGGCTGACCACAGGAATTCTTATTTACATTACTTATTTTTCCTTTAAGATCTCCGCTTCATCATTTGAAGACTGCTGATTGTAACTGGTGCATACTGTAACAGGATATGATGGGGACATGCCTGTAGACAGCTCCCTGTGATGAAGCAATAGCTGTTGGGATTTTCTTTGTCCTTTCCTGAGAACATGGATTGCTTACCTGGATAATGTGCAAGGCTCAAGCTTGAAGGAACAAAGAAATTGACTAATTGCATTGTTTGTTTGTTTTGTTGTTGAGACAAGGTTTCTCTGTGTAGCTCTGGATGTCCTAGAACACACTCTGTACCCTAGGCTGGACTCTAACTCAGCCAGCCACCTGACTCTGCTTCCTGAGTGATGGGATTAAAGGTATACACCACCATGCCAGGCTCTTGTGGTAGATTTCCTGAGCTGCGTAAAATTTTTCTAGAAATACCCTCACAGCTATGCCCAGTGGTTTGTCTTCCAAGTGGCTCTAGACTCCATCAGGTGGACAATATTAACCTGCATTAATTCAGGCTCTTCTGAATGAATTCCTTCCAGTTGCTCTCCAGACCCCCTCCCCCCAATGTTCTGTGCCACATTGGACCAACCAGTAAGAACTGAAGCCTATACAGTTAGGGCCAGAGTGCTGAGTTCAGATAGCAGGAGCATCAAGAAAAAAATCAGATGAAAGGAAGGAGACTAAACAGTGAGAGTGGTTGGATATTTGTTCCTCAGACTTTCTCCTTTGGGAATTGTATGAACTGGCTACCTACCTCTCCCAAGGTGATGCCCTCTCACATGGCTACCTACCTCTCCCAAAGGTGATGCCCTCTCGCATGGCTCACTTTTTCACATTCTAATTGTCAGCTGCCTCCTCCATTTCGTTCACCACATTCAAGATACTCCAAGGCCCTGTAGCAGCCTATCTTATGCCTATATATTGATAACAACTCTCTTTATTAAACTTGCTTCATATTACCAATTTAAGTTTGCCATCTGCTTAGGCCAGGACCCTCACTGGTAGAGTTCCTCTCTTAATGAGATTTTTTTTCCCTTATGCATTTGCCATCTAAAATCATACATGCATTTTTAATTAAAAGAAAAGTTTTCAAAATGAAAAAGAAAAGTCATTTGGATTTTGTTTTTCACATTTGGGGATGATGAGATTCTAAAGAACCCTGATTTTGGATTGCCGTCTGCCAAGTTCCACTGTAAATGGCTTTGATTTGGAATTGTATGCCTCAGAATCAAGGTTATTTGAAACTTTACTTTGCCAAAAATCAGAACTCAGGTTTGAGAGTCTCAATTCTCTTATTTGTGGGAAATATTTTAACAAACTGTGCTTAATTGTAGAAGGGAAGTATAGAAACATCTTTCTTGCCTGTGTAGATCTAATTTGCAAACTGCAAACAATATTTAAGCCATTCACTTGTGCTCATTTGCTCCGGCTTCGTGGTTCCTTCAATCAGAACTATAGTCCTCTGGGTGTTCTGCTGCCCAGCTGAGGATGCTCATTCAGCATGCTGTTCTTAGAATACTGATTCAGGATTTCTGAAGCATCTATAACAAGCTAGCTGTAGAAATTAACACATTTTATCCCTTTTCAAAAATATTCAAATTCCAAATATAGGCAAAAATGTTTCTCAAGACGGGTGTTATAAAATAAGCATTCCAAATAATGTGATATTTTATGAGAACAGAACTAAAATTATTTCTATTATTTTCCCAGGCAGGAATATACTTGAAGTTCGTTCTTGTGACTATATATTTAAATTACGTTAATTACCAACTATATTTCTTTATGCTCATAATTTAAGGACTATTTTTTTTTAATCATCTGTTACAATTTTACTCCATTTTCAGTAAAATTTTAGGACAAATTATTGCCTGTTGTACGAGGAACTGACTGGCGTAGTTCCAGGGCCCAAAGTGTGACGGGTGGGGGACAATCCTTAGGAGGTGACGGGAGGGTCAAAGGTCACTGCAGGCAGTTTGGAGAGTCTGAGTATCAACATTCATGTTCTGGGGCAGAAGTTTCCATCTTGGCAGTCTCAATGGGTAACTTTCAGGAACGTCACGCCTGATTGCCACTCTTGAACACAATCACTTCAGTGTCTGGAATCATGAACTACAAAAACTATACCTCCTCACCCACTTTAACCTGGTTATACCTTTTTAATTCATTCTTTCAAAACTACACACACACACACACACACACACACACATATATAAAATACATCCTGTCCACACTCATCCCTACGTGTCCATGCCCCGCACTGATCCCCTACTTTCTTTCTACCAAGGCCCCATCCCGCTTTCGTGTGTTTCTGCTTTTGCTTTGTGACTTACTAAAACGAATCAGGAGTTCTTGTATAGGCACGACTGTAACTCCGTCCACTGAAGTGTGAGGACCCCACCAGTGGCTCTGTCACTGAACATAATGATTTCTTCTCCAGCCTCCGCTGACCGCCACTGACTCCTGCGGAAACCTCGTGAGACCGCTTCCCCATCAGGATGTCCACGGCTTACGGGCTTTTGTTTTGTTTTTGCTTCGTTTCGTTTTGTTTGTTTGTTTGTGTTTTTAGTGCGTGGCACCTGTAAACGGGGCTGTTCCTCTGATTTTAATTTGTCATTGGCGTATAGAAAGAAGATAGAATTTTGTATATTAATTTTATATCCTGACAACATGTTTATCAGCAGTGAGAGGTTCCTGGTTGACTCTTTGAGGTCTCTTACATATAGAATCATATCACCTGGAAAAAAAAAAGAGGATACCTTCCCTTCTCTCGCCCCCCCCCCCCATTGCTCTCTTTGGCTTCTATTGCTTTCTCTAGCTTCTCTGCCATTATTGTTATAGCTAAGACTTCAAGTAATAGTACTATGTTGAATAAGTGTAGACTAGAGTAGCCATTTGTGTCTTGCTCACTGTCTTGCTAAGGATACCTTGAACTTTCCTACATTTAGCATGGTGTTGCTCATGGGTTTTGTCACATGTGATCCACATTATGTTGAGGCATGATCCCTTTATCCCTAGCCTCCACTTGCCTTTCATCATGAACGGATCTTGGATTTTTCCAAAAGCCTTTTCTGCATCTATTGAAGTGAGTTTGGGATTTTTTCATTGATGGATTACATTTATAGACTTGAATGAAGCCATCCTTATGTTTCTGGAATAAAGCCAATTTGAAAATGTGGTCTTGGATTCAGTTTGCAAGTATTTTATTGCTAATTGTTGCATCTGTGGTCATCAGGAAGGCTGGTCTGTAATTTTCTTTTCTTTTATGCCTTTATCTGGTTTTGATATCAGGATAAGAGGCTTCATGAAAGATTTTGGAAGCATTTCTTCCTTTTCTATTCTATGAATAGCTTAGAATTAGTGCTAGCTCTTCTTTAAAAGTCTGTTTGAGTTCTGCAGTGATTTGTTCAGGTACTGAATTTTTTTGTAATTATAGAATTTTTCAAATTTCCATTTCAGCTTCCTTGTTTGTATGGATATGTTTAAATTACTTATTTCATCCTGAGTTAATTTTGCTGGGTAAT
>OU015747.1:38256725-38268693 GCA_907169655.1 Acomys percivali | reverse complement strand
GAGAGAGAGAGAGAGAGAGAGAGAGAGAGAGAGAGAGAGAGAGAGAGAAAATATCATAATTTAAAATGCCATAAATTCAGCTCATTCTCCATGTGGCGGTATGGGAGAGCAGGGACTGCCTCTGACATGAACTCCTATGCCAGAGACTTGATCACTGCCCCTCATAGGAGCAGCCTTGAGGGCACGTGGAGGACTGGGTACAGGCTATCCTGATGACTCTGGCTAGGCTGAGGTCAGAAGGTGAGGGAGGATTGGTCCCTCATGGGTCTAGGGGAGGGAAATAGGGCAGACAGGGGAGGGAGGGTGTGAACTGGAAGATAAGAGCAGGGGCATAACAATCAGGATGTATTGTGAATAAATTGTAATAAATAAAAAATTAAGAAAAAATAAAATAAATAAATAAATAAAATGTCATAAGTTTAGAGAGTGGAGGGAGAGTGGGGTGAAAATGGTGTAAATACAATACTGATGTATAAAATTCTCAAAAATGTTAAAAAAAAAAAGAAGAAGAAGAAGAAGAAAGAAAAAAGAAAAAAGAAAAAAGAAAGAGCAGGAGAACATACTAAAGGGTTTAAAATGTTCCTTCTTGGACATTTTGTTAGCTTGTATTTTTCCAGAAAACCAGTGTTACCCATCTTGGCTTCACAGTTGCTGCTCCTCCCTTGTTCGAGTATTTAAAATTCTTCCTTTTCATCGCTCTGCCTTCCGAACTTTCATCCATCTTCAGAGCTGTTTTTTTTTTTTTCCTCAATTCCTATTTCTTAGTGTCACATGGATGTTGCTCATCTATTTTCAGCTTTTTCATAGAAAGATTCTTGTGGTGATTCATTCTCATTTCTCTCTCTCTCGCACGATGTTGATGTCATCAGTTGGACTTTTCCTCATAATTTCCACCTTCTTGTTCCTTTTGGTAAGGTATATTTCTCTTCCAAAGTTTCCATGTCTTCATTTCTGTATTTTACCTTCGGTTGGCAAGCCACTTACCATCACTTGTTTTTCTAGTGGCCCGTGTGGGTTTTGTATGGCACATGCTCCTGCTTCCCTAATGTGGAGTTCCAATGTCCATTACATAATCAGCTTTGTTATCAACCTGCCAGGCACAATCATCACAGGGACACGATCACAGATGGGATGGATTCACAAGTGAAAAAACCTATGACAACCAAAAGAAAAACACATTGAGTTTATACTATGCTAACTTAAAATAGGAATATTCTACCCAAACCAATGTTCTCTTGCTGGGAAAAACACAACACCGAAAATTAAATTGGGAAAAATTAACAATTACTAAAGTAACTTCAGAAGGATCTGAATTCTCAAAGTGAGCATTTAGAATGACAGAGCTGTCTTTCAGAATTTCTGTGTTAGGAGCAGTTCAATACACATTTAGGCCTATGTTTTCCTTGCTTGCATTATGAAATCTCAACAAATAAAAAAAATGCTGTAGGAAACATGTGCTATACCAAGTTTCTCTTACTATTCTGTTGAATTAAAATATAAGAGAATTTTAATAACAATTTATGAATAAAATTGTGGAAATTTTGGCAGATTGAACCCCTTCAGTGTCAGTGTGTGGGACTCAGAATTGGTTTTTCTTAGAAAGAGGTTAGTAGCATTGGTACTAACTTGGTATTTTTACTGTACTGTCATATCTGTGGCAGGTTTTAATGGCCTCTACCATTACGGAATTTCATGGTCTCACAGCACACGTAGTACAAAGTTAAAAATTATATGTACTAATAAAGAGAATAATAATTAAGCACTAAATCATGCCTCAAAGTAGGAAATCTGATGGGAGAAAACAAAACAAAGTGCGCATGTTATGAAACTAGAGTCCAATCCCAACAGACACACCCTCAAAACAATCCCACACCTAAATATCAAGGATTGTTGCAGAAGAGAAGGCAGAAGAACTGTAAGAGCCAGAAGGTCAGTGAGTTTGCTGTGAGGTTGTGTCTCTTAGGAATGTCAGAAGCCACACCCATAGGTCTCAGAAGCCACACCCATAGAGTCTCACCAACATGACTCCTTACCCATGAAACAAACAAGAACACCAATCATAGCATGTTAATATGGACTGAAGAAAAGCCCCCGAGGGCCTCAGTCATACAAAAGGCAACCAAGAAATGCCAAGGTCAGGAGAAATAGTTTTTCCCATGGAAGAGCACACCAATTGGCTATCCAATACGAAATGGTCAGCCATGAAAACTTAATACATGCAAGTAACATTATATAGTCTAGGTAGCTGTTATGAGAATATCCATGTACACCCACACGGATATATGTAACAACTAATGAAAAAAGAAGCCATGAACTTGGAAGAGAGTAAGAAGGGCTATGTGGGAGGATTTGGAGGAAGGAAAAGTAAGTGGGGGATGATATAATTACATTATAGCCACAAAAAATAAATAATTTTAATAGTGAAACCACAAAAAAGTAAAATTAACTGATAAGCGTATATGACAATTGTTGAAAGCACACAACCGTTTTGTACTATAAAAGGCATATAGATTAACATTAATGGCTGTGAAAGCCACAATTTCGTCTGAGTTGGTAGGTGGAGAGGTGGAGCCGGAAGTTGGCTGAGGAAACTAATCTCCATAGCTAAACAAGTGCAGTGCAAGTGTGCTCAGTGGGAACACAGTTAAATGCCAGAAAAATAACAAGTGACAACCAGAGTTACCACTTAGGACTAAGAGTCAAAAGTACACATGTATATATTAGGTGACAGAATTTTTCTGATAAAGGAAATGCAAATTAATTTGACATTCTAAGATGTTTACAAGTATATAATTTTAAAAATTAAAGTGGAGAGTGGGGTATGACTTTCTCACATACTCTGGTGCCTCACATTTGACCATGTCCCCTGAAGGGGGAGACCTGGTGGCACTCAGAGGAAGGACAGTAGGTCACCGAGAAGAGACTTGATACCCTATGAGCATATACAGGGGGAGGTAATCCCCCTCAGGAACAGTCATAGGGGAGGGGAATAATGGGAGGGAGGGACGAATGGGAGGATACAAGGGATGGGATAACCATAGAGATGTAACAAGAATAAATTAATTAAATAAATAATAATAATAATAAAACAAAAAACAAAAAATAAATAAATAAATTTAAAAAGACACATGGTCCTGGGTGTGTACCAGCCCAGGGACACACACATATGAAGCAATATGAATGGCTTTACAGGCTATCAGATTTTTTTAATATTTTAAAATTTTTGTTTATTCGTTTTACATACCAGGCATAGCCCCCCTCCATTTTCTTCTCCCAGTCCTATACTCCCTTCCGTTCGTCCTCCCCTATTCTTCAGAAAAGGGGAGCCCCCCCCAACCCACTCACCACAACTCATCAAGGTGCATCAGGACAGAGTTTGCCCTCCCCCCCCCCCCATGGCCTAGCAAGACTTTCCTGTCAGGGGAAAGTGATCAAAAAACAGGCAACCAAGTCCATGTCAGAGACAGCCCATGCTCCCCTAATTAGAGGATCAACAAGAAGCCTAAGCTGCCCCTCAGCTAGGACCTAGGACCAGTCCATGTATGGTCCTTGGTTTGTGCATCAGACTCCACAGGCCCCTCTGTGCCCCTGTTAGTTGGCTCTGTTGGTCTTCTTTTGGAGTTCTTGTCACCTCTAGGTCCTCTGATCCTTCCCCCGACTTTTGCGCTGGACCACTAGACTCCCTATACTTTGCCCGGTGTTTGTCTGTGAGTCTCAGCATCTGTTTGGAACTGCTGCCAGGTGATCCTCTCAGAGTAAGATCTTAAAGAAACAGAGAGCAGAACACTGGTTACAAAGACATGGGACAGGACGTGGGTCATAAGTAAAGGGAATACAGTTTCACAGGAAAGATATCTTCAAATGTTCTCTCTCTCTCTGCTCCACACCCCTGCCCTGTGCTGTGTGCATGCGTGCATGCTTGTGTGTGTGTGTGTGTGTGTGTGTGTGTGTGTGAATGTGTCTGTCTCTGTCTCTCTCTATATATGTGTGTGTATTTGCTTATGCAAATTAATTAAAATATCTAGAAAATATCACTTCTGTGTGTGTGAACAGAAACTCTCTCTCATGCTCTGTGGTGTGTGTATGTGAGGGTGGGGAGGGGGAGAGGGCAGGGGACATGTATGCCATTACATATTTGTAGAGGTCAGAGAGCAACATTGTTCTCTCTTTCCACCTTTATATGGGTTCCAGGTCCCCAGGCTTGAGTAAAAGTCTCCTTTTCTTCCAGGACCATTTCACCAACTCAAATATTTTCTAAATAGTATACAAATTAACATGTTTCCTTAAGGTATTTTCACATAGCTAGCAGTGTTTTGATAAAGATACCAAAAAAAAAAAAAAATGTCCCCTGAGAAAAGAGAGCACTAACATTTGGGGATGGGAAAATTGGATTTCAACACGGAAAAAAACAAAAGTATATCCTTACCACTCACCCTCCACAAATGCAACTGAAAATGGATCAACAACTTCAAAATGAGACTTAATAGCCTGAAATTGCCTGAAGGAAAAAAAAGCAGGAAATTCTTTTCAACATATAGGAACAGGGACAAACTTTCTATGTAGGCTCCTAGGGCTCAGGAAATAAGACCAACAAACAAACAAAAAATAGGATCTCATGAAATAAAACAAAACAAAACAAAAATCTTCTGTCCATGGAGGGAATGGTCCATTAAGGGGAGATGTAGCACCTGAAGCATGAGCTTGATCAGCACTACACAAGTAAAAGAAATAAGGGGATACAGATAGGAAAGAAAGAAGCCAAAGCATCTTTATCTGTAGATGATATGATTCTATGCATAAAAGACGCCAAGTGCTCCATCAAAACACTTTTATGGTACTGATAAATACATTCAGTAGAGTAGCAGGATACAGAGACAGAGAGAGAGAGAGAGAGAGAGAGAGAGAGAGAGAGAGAGAGAGAGAGAGAGAGAGACAGAGAGAGAGAGAGAAAGAGACCAGTACCCTTGCTATATACAAGTAAGGAACATAGTGAGAAAGAAATCTTTAGCAACAACAAAAGCCTTGGGGTAAATCACTTCAAAGAAGGTGAACAACTTGTACAGTGAAACAGTGAAGATGCTGAACAAAGAAATTGAAAAGACTATTAGAAGATGATTATAGACTGGAGACATAGCCATCCTGCCTAACTCAATCTACAGAGTTAACACAGTTTCCATCAAAAGTCTAATGAAATTCCTTACAGAAGCTAAAAGAAAGAAATTTTAATTTTCACATAGAAATATGATATCAAATCAAAAGCAATGCTAAAAAACAAATCAAACAAACAAAGACAAACAAAAAACCCAAGAAAGTTATCACCATCCTATATTTCAAGTTATACAACAGAGCAACAGTAATTAAAGCAGCATGACACTGTCATAAAGACAGATTCATTCATTCATCAATGTGATATAATTAAAGGCCCAACTATAACCCAATACCACTAGAACCACATGATTTTTGGTGAAGATGCTAGCAATACACATTGGAGAAATGACAGCATTTTCATTTTATTATGCTTGTCAAATCAGTTAGTATAATCTAGAAAAAATCAAACACAATACTTCTTTGTCATTCTATATAAAACTCAACTCCAAAGACATCAAGGACATTATCATAAGACAACATGCCCTGAATGTGATAGAAGATAAAATAGGAAAGAGACTGGAACTATTAATTAACACAAGAAAGAACTTTCTGATAAGGATGTCTTTAGCACAAGCATTAAGACAAACAGTAAGTTAGACCTCATAAAACTAACACACACACACACACACACACACACACACACACACACACACACAGAAAAAATGGCACCAGCACTTAAGTTACTAGAAAGCCTACAGGAGGGGACAATCTGCACTAGCTGTACTCTGACAAAAGCTTAGTAAGTAGGATATACAAAAACTCAAAAAGCTAAACATCAAGTTAAAAAAAAAAACCTACCTTAAAACTGGGACATGGAAATAAGCTGGATTTCTCAGAAGGAATGGAAGAGAGAGAGAGAAAGGAAGAAAGGAAGAAAGAAAATAAAAGGGGAGGGAGGGAGGGAGGGAGGAAAGGAAAGGAAAGGAAAAGAAAGAAAAAAGGGAGGAAAGAAGGAATATAAATACCAGTGGCTGAAAAAAAAATTAAAAGTTTAACAACCTTAGCCATGAAGGAAGTACAAATAAAATCGCTTTGAGACGTCATCTTACCAGTTAGAAGAGCTAAAATAAAAATTAGACAACAAATCCTGGCCTGGATGTGAAGAAAAGTGAACACATATTCACTGCTGGTGGGGGTACGAACTGGTACAGTCATAATGGAAATCAGAGCTGATGTTCTCAAACTGGGGAACAGCTCAGCCACACAGTCCAGATATGCTTCTCTTGAGGATATGCCCAAAGGACTCCATATGCGACTACAGACGTAGATGTCCATCCCTATTCACTGCTGATCTGTTCACAATTGCCAGGGAATGGAAACAGCCAAGATCTCCATCAACTGATGAATGAAGAATTAAAACATGGTATGTTTATACAATGGTATATTGTACTACTAGTATAAAAAATAAAATTGAAATTTAAAATGAAGTTTCTTCTATGTCATGGAGTCTTAGATTTGAAACCCTAGCTGTATCTAACATTTCTTGGAAGCTCTGGTCATGTTTATTTTTTTATTTTTTCTTATATGCATTGCCATTCATTGTCTTCCAACTCTGAAATCCATCCTTTTGTTTTCCTTGTCTTTTAGTGATATTTTCTGGATGCTTTTTATTTTGTCAGTTAGCTTGCTCCCAGAATTTCTGTTTTGTTTTTTAAACAGTGCTTTGCAGAGGAATTTTACTTCAGAACATGGCTACTCTAGAGAGAGATCACATCCAAAGACCTTCTAGGTCTGTGTGACCCAGCTGGAATACAGACACACCTTTAATCCCAGGAGACAAAGGCAAGCGGAAATCTGAGTTCAAGGCCAGCTTGGTATAGATCAAGTTTTAGGTAAAGAAAAGCTCAAGTCCAGGCTTGGTGGTACATGTCAGCCCTCAGGAGACAGAGGCGTGCAGATCTCTGAGTTCTAGTCAATTAGGTTGAGTCAGTGAGTTGAGAGGCAGTACAGCAGAGTAGGTAGAAGTAGTTCAGTTCATGGAACTCAGAGGCAGTTTCACCAGTAGAGTTTTACCGAGACAGGTTGAAGAGACAGCAAGCTAGACACAGGTAATGACACTGTAAGTCAGAAAATGAGAAGAAGCCAGAAAATTAGAACAGATTGTTAGAGTTAGTTTGAGGCCAAGCAGAGCAATACAATCAGAGGTGAAGAGCGAAGCCAGTTTGAATCCATCAGCTTGGAGAGGAGTTTGAGCCAGAACTGCTGAGTTGAACCAGCCATCCAGAGTTCAGAAAGAAGTAAAACAGACGAGCTTATTCAGCAGTAAGTCTCAGAGCCTGAAAACATTCTAGGCCTAGATTAGACTGTACAGAGACTAGAAGCTTCCAGGACTAGGCCTAAATTAGCATATGGAGGCAGTAAGCCTCTGAGACAACAATTGCATCAGGAGAATAAGTTACTTTTACAGTACCTCAATTACTTTTATGAATTGTTCCTCTGTGTTTTAAAATTAAAAAATTAAAATTTTTCCTTCAAGTTACAACTCTTTCATCTACTTTGGTAATTTTCTGTATAAGCCTCAAAATGACTGAGTAATTTTCTTTGCTATGTTTGTTAATCTTGGTTTTCTATTCAGTCATGGTTCTTTTCAAAAGTATGTTTCCGAGGTGTTTCTCTGGCATTTCAGCCATCCCGCCATCCTCACTTTTCAATACAAGGTTGCTGTCATCATATACGGCAGCATGGTAGAGTACTGCCTCGTGCTTGCTTTGTTGTGATCTGTGGATCTGCTGAGGTGGATATGTTCTCGGCACTGTAAAACACTACACACACACACACACACACACACACACACCTTATTTACTGTCTTTCTTTCTCTCTTTTATTTGCTGTGATTGTTCTGGTCTGTCAGCTTCCCTTGGGATCCTGTTCAGGGGAGAGGCACACCGCAGTGGAAGCTCGTAACTGCAGCTTGACAATAGCATTCCCAGCGTTAGCTACAGGAGACAGTCTGCTCTTTATTTATGCCCCTAGGATGTTTGAAGACAGGAACACGAGGATTGTGGGAAATGTCTGTAGAGCAAGACTGCAGATACTTAAATAGTAAAATGAAGCGGGTATAGGAAAGGGAGTAAGAAGGGACAGAGTCAGAGTGAGAAGCAAAATGTAAGGCTTACAGGAATGGGAAAGAGCATAAAACACATTGTGTATTGGGAAATGGCAGATTTAAAAGCATTTTCTAATGAGACACAGGGTATTGTATGTCAATTAAGCACTAAGGTATACTTCCTGAGAAATATTATTTTTTTAATTTAAAAACCAATGTGTGTGTGCGTGCGTGTGTGTGTGTGTGTAAAAGATATCATGTGCACTCAGTACTTTTTCTGGCTTGGAAAGGGCTTTCTCCATGTACACACTGGTTCTCTATGTCAAGATACTGAACCAACTTCTTTCACGAACCTTTGAATCCAAAGGGCTCTTCTCTGCTAAAGGCCAAGGTGAGCAATGCTGGGAATGCCCAGTTTCGGTCTCTTTTACCACACTTCTACGGCCGCCTGCACAATCTGTGTAGCCTTGGTGTCTATTGCTCCCATAAAGATGCTTCACCATATCTCAGGATCTCAAGAGTATCTGCCCTTCTCTGTAGAAGTGTCTGTGAGTTATGGCGCTTTCTTCTCCTGTTGTGTCCCAACAGGCTACGTTCAGCCTTGTCCAGTCAATTCCCACACTCCCGCAGTCCAGCGATCTGACCACTTGCTCCACTGCCCAGTGATGAGGAAAGAGGACTGTGGGAGCTGGAGATCTTTCTTCTAATTTCTTGAGGGGATGTCTTCTGTTCTGAGGCTGCTGAGCCCTGCCTGTGCCTTGAGCTTCTGGCCACTTTGTGATCACTACTGTAACTTAAGAGTAAAAGCAGCCTTTATCATTCACTGTCCGACTATTTTTTATAGAATTACTATCAATCTCTGTTGTCTGTCATTTATGCTGAAATGCAAGGAGAATGCATTAATTATTTGGAAGCTACTTGTAGGTTTTCATTTGCTTCTTTATGTCACATCAGCATACATTCTTTGAAATGTCATATCCTTAAGCATATGTATACCAAAATATTACCTTAATGTGAAATGCTAATAATTGTTAATGGAAATCCAATGGTACAACTGGTTAGCATGTGCTACTTCCATGACTATACTTACTATTATTTCTTAACATCTCTAAACTATCTTTTAGATAAATGTAATGTGAATTAAATCCTCACACCATAAAACAAAGGTATGTGGTAGAGAAACAGATGGCTAATGGGCTGCGACTTGTCACAATGAGTTCTAAATGTTGTAGGAAAAACCTACCCTGAAATAGAAAAATACATCTGAACAAAGACCAATTGCCTGGAGTTACACACAATCTAATTTTATGCCCCCCTCCACTGGATACATGAACAACATTATTGAGTCACTTTTCTGGAAACAATTGAACAAGACTGACAAATCCATAATACTTCAGACCGTGTAATTCCAATTGGTCCAATCACAGATACGTTTATCATGCCTACAGAGACATTATTATAGCTACAAGTCATTTTGTCACCCTCTGTGATAAGCCCTGAGTGAAAGTGAGCCATGTTCTCATTGTAACCATGTATCTTTGGATAATAGTCTTAATCACGGAGTTCTTCTCCAATTTAATTTATTTTCCCGTTAATTCTATTGACAAACACTATTACAAACTTGTATCTGGAAGTGACTCTCCTGTGAGTGATAATAGTTGTATAATAATAAGAAACCTAAGTTGCCCATCTCAGTGGAATCCTCCAGCTGCTAACTATAGCACTACCTTGTATTTAAGAACTGGTAGGTAAAGACTTAGTTACATATGAGGCAACCAAGTAAAACTGCTGGTGTGCCTTGGTAAGTATGTTCCTCAATAGTTAGGATGCCTCTTTGTGGTTAAATATTCTGTAAGCTAAAGTTAAGTTCTTCCTGCTACGTAAAAAAATGAGCACTAGGGAATCGTCCCAATTGTTATGTATATGAAATAATGAAAGGTCTATATCCACAAAAGACTCCACATTCATTACAATATAATTTACATTGTGATCTTTTAATTGCTCTGATTCTTTAACACATATGGGTGTTTTGCCTACATGTATGCCTGTGAACACGTGTGCCCCTAGTACCTATAAAGGCCAGAAAAGGGGTGTAGGATGCCCCGCGGCTACAGTTACAGATAGTTGTGAGCCACTATGTGGGTGCTTGGGCATAATTAAAATATTCACACAGAGACATAATTAAAAATAAAAAATAAATCTTGGTTTGGCTTTTTATCGGAGGGTGGGCAGTTTAGAGCGAGCTTCTTGAGTATAGAGAATGATTTGATGAGAGTTGCAGTTAAGCATGTCCACAAAAGCTACCCATGGCTTCCTTTGTTTTTATCATTCATCTTGCTCTTTAGTTGATGTAGTTGAAGTCCTCTCTCTGTGAGAAATCTCATCCATAGGCTCAACCCTATGATGTGCCTGCACCCATTGAAAAAAATTAAAAATAAAAACCCACCAAAATCCACAAACTGAAAAATGGACATGAGAGCCACTTGACACACGTACCCTCTAATCCTAGAATGCACCACATACTTGTTCTAGATTTTCTACTCCATTTGGGTTTCTGTCTGGTGCTTTCTGACGTGGTTGGTTGTACGCAAACCAACATTTTCAGCCTCTGAATCTAACCACCCCAAAGAAGTTCCTGACAAAGTTTCTCCCTGTTCTTGCCTTGGTTGCATCAGTATTTTCATTCTGCCTGTCCTCTTGTGAAAATCCAAGAACTACTTTAAAGATAAGCTACTTTAAAGATAAAAGTATTCCTGGAAATGCATATATACATTGTACCTGTGCAACTGCCTAAGATTCTGACAGACATTGGATTCTTAAAGTCTCTGAACCAAATGAGAAAACAACACACTTAAAGTCACTCAGGCAGGAAGGATATAATAAGGTCAGCTGGTACCTGTGTGTCTAAGTCAACTCCATATGCTTTTGAAATGGTGTAAATTCATCCCGCGTCCTTGAAGCAGTCTGCTGCTTTTACTTTCCAGTGTCATGAATTTTCATCTTCCAGTCTTTGCAGGCAAGTTTCTGAGGAAAGGAAGAACTGAAGTAGTGCTGTGAGCCAGATGGAGAGTTTTAAATGATGAATGTTTCATGTATTTCCTAGCAAGTACTCTTTTTCCATTCGGTGACTTTAGCAGAAATCATGATCTAAGTTCTAGACTTTAGCACTGTTAAAAAGTCACTCTGGTAATTTAATATCAACTCTTAAAAGACAAGAAAAAGTATTTGAATTAATTAGAGATTTTTAAAAAATGGCTTTTATCTTGCTTCATGGAATGCTGCCTTTGTGGAGTGAAATTAAGTATCTTTATAAAATTAAGTCCCTTTGCACAAGTTGCCAACTATGCAAATGATTTTGTCATTTTTAGAATCTGCTGAAAAAGAACATTGTGTGCTAGACTGAATGGAAGGAGACGGCTTCAGAACTGACAGGGGAGAACTCTAGTATTACAAAGAAGGTAAACGTCTAAATAAAAATTGCACGTAGGAAACACCAGCAGGACAGGCATGCCCATCAGCAATAAAAACTCCCAGCAACAATATGATGTTTCAAATAAGAACGGCCCTCATCGGTTCCTATATTTGAATGGTTAGTCACCAAGGAGTGGCAATGTTTGAAAAGATTAGGAGGCGTGGCCTTATTGGAGTAGTTGTGGGCCTTGATGGAGGAAGTGTGTTGCTGGGTGTGGGCTTTGTGGTTTCAAAACAATCCATCCCTAGCCCAGAGTCTCTCTCTCTCTCTCTCTCTCTCTCTCTCTCTCTCTCTCTCTCTCT
>OU015747.1:38144840-38247382 GCA_907169655.1 Acomys percivali | reverse complement strand
ATATATATATATATATATATATATATATATATATATATATATATATACACACACACACACACACACAATAAATAACATACAGCAAGAAGAACCATGAAACAATCAGGAATTATATAAATGTTACATTTATGGTGTTTTGGCTATTTGTATTTGGCAACCTGGAGAGGATGACATTTTCTAAGTCCACCAATTTGCCTGAAAATTGCATGGTTTCATTGTTTTCAGTAGCTGAGTAGTATTCCATTGTGTAAAAATGTACCACATTTTCTTTATCCATTTTTCGGTTGAGGCATGTCTGGGATGTTTCAAGTTTTTGATTATTATGAATAACACTTCTATGAACATAATTGAGCAAGTATCCTTGTGGTATGGTGGAGCATCTTTTGGGTATATGCCCAGGAGTGGTATAGCCCTCCAAAGCTACCTTGATTAATGTTGTTGAATGTTATAAAAACAATCTCTTCTCCTTCTTTTAATATTTAACCTATTTTTTCCTATTTCCTATTTCCTATTTCCTAGTTTATGGCTGTTTTATTACAGCACACAGTTTATGCTCACTGCTCTAACAACAATGTTAAGCTAAAGAGCCATTTTCTTAATTGTGTGCATACAACAGTCATCACCACCATTTTTTGAGTGTTGTCCACCAAACCCAGGTGTCTCCCTAAGGTAACAGTATCCAAGAACACAAAGCAATGAAGAAACTGGATCCAGGATCCCAAAGCCTTTTTATGCACTCCCAAACATGTCTTATGAGTCCTCTCCCTTTAGCTGTCACTGCTCCTCTCATGTTGTAGTTATACGTCTTTCTCTAGATCAAAGATGGTTATATTCACTTTTAGGTGTCAACTTGGGTGGGCCATGGGTATCTAGATATTTGGTTAAACATTTTTAATTATATGTGTGAAAATGTTTCTGCGTGACAATGTTTCAGTCAGCAGGCTGACTAAAGGCAATTACCCTTCCCAGTGGTGGAGGGGTGTTAGCCCACTATTAAAAGATAATAGAAAGAATAAGAAATTTTCTATCTGTACCTGTCTGTGTTTGGGTTCAGGCCTTGGCTTGTTTGTTTCTTTGTTGATTCAGATAATTAAACCATTGTCTTTCCTGAATCTCCAGTTTGCCAACTGAAAATACTTGAATTCTCAACCTCTATAGTCATAGTATATAGATTCTTTCTCCAGGTATATAGCTACATTCTTCTGTCTGTAAATCTAGCATAGGTATAGTTATTAGCATATAAAATTTCAAATATCTAGTTGATCTTAATGGTTCTATTGCTCTGGTAAACCCAAGGAAATACAGAGACAGCCACTGAGAACCACCACATTTGGCTTTCACATCTGATCTCAGAATTTAGGTTCCTGCCTTGTTGCTGCTGCTGCTGTTGCTGTTTCTTTCATTTTCTTTTTTCCCTCCTCTCCCCTTTTTAAAAACAAACAAACATACAGTTTTCAGAAGTTTTTAAGGCAAGAATGAATTTCTATGGATTTTACCTGTCACAGCTTTTAGGTTCTTTATGACACTAAAAGAACTACATAGAAGCTTTTTCAGGGTTACTGTATTGTCTCTGGCCACATGTGGCAAAATCATCATTAGAAATGGAAATAACATCTGAAAGCCATTAGACTTCCAAGCGATGCATCTACGAAAGATTAATCACACAACAGAGCCATATGTGCTGTCATTTTTTCCTTTTTCAATTGTTTAAATTGAATTTTATACCAATATTTACACTTAATTGGGTGTTAGCTTGCGGTGTTTTGGGGGAATTTGTTGTAATGTTTTTTCTGCAAACTGTGTTTGGAACTCTGCTCAAGTGTTGCTGAAAAGCATGGTGCTGGAAACAGTTCAACAATACAAGCTGCTCATTCTTGCTGACTCCTTCCGCTCTGAAGCAGGTTAGCATTGAAGGTGGTAGGGAAGCCTGCATGTTCAACTCTGTTCCTCCTTCCCCCCTCCTCCTTAGCTCTCTCAACCTTTTTTTTTTTTTCAATATCTGTAACTGGAAGCAAATTTATACTACTGGATATCTGTTCTAACTGAAACACAGCATGGAATTAATATTAAATGTTAATAAAGCAAACCTAAATAAAAAATGCCAAAAAATCTTCAGAGACAGCATAAAATCTGTATGTGAGTTTTAGGGATGCTACAAATCCCCTAACATTTTATGCAGCTATCTCCTCATGTGCATGCTGGCATGCCTGTTCTTCCAAGTGGACATCCATAGTTTTCATAACTATTCTCAGAGTTCTTTCGTTGAATAAATGTAGCTAAATAATGAATGAAGTCTATTGCCTTTTCAATGTCACTGTATACAAGATCTCTGTTTCCCAACATTTGTCCATTTTTTCCTTTTAGGAACTGCAGGGCTTGAGCACTGTGACTTCTCAGACGCGACAATGCAGCGTTGGAAGCAGCGTGCTCCACTTTACTTTTGCCTGCTTTCAACCATACAGCTTTAATGTCTCCATGTTCACTTGTATGTCATAAGTATTTTGAAGTGTTTTGAGAAGATCCCACTGATGTTGCTGGGAGAACCATGGAAAGCACTGGCTATCATTTGATCATAATGTCTAAAAGATCTGTGGAGGCATGGCTAGGGAAGCTTTCTGTCCAGCCATGTGAGGTTGGCACAGATAAAGCTACTCCCCTCTGAGTGTGCTAATTGTGCCATGTGAGACTTCTTCCCTGGAGTGTGAGACGGAGCAGAAGATGCTGCCCCAGGGGTCCTCAGAGGTGAGTCTGCTGGATTTCCCCACAGGTACTTCTGGGACTCATTACTATGTTTGGTAAACTGGTTTGTTGCTTCTCTGCGACTTTCATTAATGCCCATTAACAAAAGTAGGACACTCTGTTTTATGTTCTTCAAATTACATACTTATTTCCAATTTCCAAAGCAATGAAAAACTTTTCTTCACATCTACAGATCTGGTGGGTGATCTCAGGGAGCAGTGGCAGGAGTCAGAATGCTCAGAATCTGCTCACACAGTGTATTTTGAAACTGGCCTCCCTGCTCCTGTTATCAAACTGTGAAACCTTATCATTCAAATGCCATCCATTTAGCCAGGCTCCCCTTACATAAAAGTATGCATTCTCTTGTTTCTGTGAAAGACTGCTAGACAACTCCTTTCTAATTTCATATTTCTTCCTTACAACTTGACCTGAAGGCGAGAAGACTCATAAAGCAAGTTTTCCTCACCTTTGCTCAAACACAGTAGCAGTCTGACTTAGGATTTGTTCCTGTAATGGAATCTTGACTGTCTTTTACATTATCTGTGGCACACAGGCTGAAGGCTTTATCTTTATCAGTGTCATGATTCTAACAACAAAATAGTTCTGGCTAACGTATAGTGACAGGTAAATCATTTAAAAACAATTGCACAAAAAAAGTTCTTTTCAGTTGTGATTATCTTTCTTAATAGTATTTGCTAAACCTGTCCATCCTAATGATTCATGAAATCACTCTCTAATAGTACATAAAGTATGTGCTGTCAAGGTTTTCAAATTTTATAGTTGTTATAAACCTGAAAAAGATGTTCCTTGCCTCTTCTCGCCTGGTGAAGAAATAACACTTCAAGTTTATGCTCTTAATAAAACAAATAAAAACAGAGAGGGCTCTTACAATAGCAATGGAATTTTTTTTTATTTTTCACAGTAGAAATAGCCTCTGAATTCCTGTGGAATGCTATGCAACAAAAATGCTAAAGAAAATTGAGTCAGAAAACAGCGAGGAAAATCATTTTTTCATCCACACAACACCTTTGCATGGTTTCTATTGATGCATTGTTATCATTACCTTATGCAAAGTATGATCAACATGCATATTACAGCAACAGGTGCATAATAAATTCACAGTTATCATCTAGGACAAGAGACAAGTTAAAAAGGCAATTTGATTTTTGTTTCAGAAACGTCTTTCCATCTTTAAACTATAGGTCACTTTATTACTAATCATTCGAAATTTCTTGTCTATCAATTTCTCCTCTCTGTTCTGTAGAACTAAATACCAGTATGATTCTTACCTTAGTTGTATGGACATTAAAGTAAAGCAGCAGTGACATGATGTGGGTAAACAATTATGCCAGAATATGGTGTGTGAAACAAGAGATCTGAATTCTATGTCCATGCTGTGCCAAAATATATATTTCCCTTACCTCTGTTATGATGTATAGATATAAGTTATAGCAAGACAAAGGGATCAGTGTATCACTTAAAATGATTAGTGGACTTGGCAGTCTTTACTTGACTTCAAGAGGTACAGGATGATGAGATTATTAAGAATGGAGGAGGCAGGAATAGTGAGCAACATTTAAAGGGAGGTGGGCAAGAACAGGCTATAGCAGTCAGAAGATGGAACTAAAGTGACCAGTACTTAGAGCAGTAGCTGCTGTGGTCGTAGATGCTTTTTATTGCAGTATAAGATGGAACCAAAATCATGTCCTCTCTTTTTCATTGCTGTTACACAAACACAGTCCTAAATATATACATACCACCAGCCCAGTCCATAAATATTATTTGTATGTACTTGATTTCAGAGGAAATGAATGAGAGGATTGGGAAGGCACAAAGGGATAAGGAAGAGGAAAATGATGTAAATATATTGTGATTTCAAAAAAATAGAAAATTAAATAGCTTTTTAAATACACATCTAGTGTTTTTTTTTATAAATGTTGAACAGAATCTTATTTCAAAGACTTGGTTTATGGCTGTTTTATTTCTAAGCATTCCAGACTGAGGAAGCAGGTAGCAGTGAAAGGCCAAGGCTCTCGATCCCATTTCCACACACTCTGCATTTCTTAAGAGCACATCATTTTGCCATGAGGTGTCTGTCTTGGGAGCTATTTTCTCACATTCTGACACAACTCTCCTTCGTCTGGAGCAGCCATGAGTTTCATCTGTTCCCTGTACCTTCACAGCTATGCTAGTGTGAGATTCAGAGAAGCTTCTTTTTCCTACTTTTTCTTCTAACAGATTTAGTGTGTCAGGTTTTATGTTAGTTCTTTAATCCACTTAGAGTTAAGTTTTGTGCAGGGTAATAAATATGGATCTATTTGCATTTTTCTACATGTAGACATCCAATTAGACCAGCACCATTTGTTGAAGATGCTATCTTTTTTCCATTGTATGGTTTTGACTTGTTTGTTAAAAAATCAAGTGTCCATAGGTCTGTGGGTTTATTTCTGGGTGTTCAATTCTGGGTTTTTGGTTTTTCCACATTAAGGTGAGAATTGATCTTTCAAGATCTGCAAACAATTGTGTAGGTATTTTGATAGGGATTGCATTGGACATCTAGATTGCCTTTGGTAAGATGGCCATTTTTAATATGTTGATTCTCCTAACACACAAGCATGGGAGCTCTTTCCATCTTTAGATATCTTCTTCAGTTTTCTTCTTCAGACACTTGAAATGTTTTCATATAAGTCTTTCCCTTGCTTAGAGTTACACCAAGATACTTAGTATCACTTGTCACTATTGTGAAGGGTGTAGTTTCTCTAATTTCTTTCTTAGCTGGTTTGTCATTTGTGTACAGGAGGGCTACTGACTCTTTTGAGTTGATTTTGTATGCAGCCACATGGATACTCTCAACAGGACAAAACAACACCCTACAGACTAGGAAAAGATCTGCATCAACCCGACATCCAACAAAGGGCTAATATCCAAAATATATAAAGAACTCAAGAAATTTAACACCACCAAACTAAATAATCCAATTTTAAAAATGACTTCTAGAGCTAAACAGAGAATTCTCAACAGAGGAATATCGAATGGCCAAGAAACACTTACAGAAATGCTCAATGTCCCTAGTCATCAGGGAAGTGAAAATCAAAACAACTCTGAGATTCCATCTTACACCTATTAGAATGGCTAAGATAAAAAAACTCAAGGAACAGCACATGCTGGCGAGGATGTGGAGAAAAGCGACTGCTCCTCCATTGTTGGCGGGAGTGCATACTTGTACAACCACTTTGGAAAACATTCTGGTGCTTTCTCAGAAAATTTGGAATAGTGCTACCTCAAGACTCAGCTATACCACTCCTGGGCATATACCTGAAACATGCTCCACCATACAACAAGGACATTTGTTCATCTAAGTTCATAGCTGCTTTATTTGTAACAGCCAGAATCTGGAAACAAATTAGATGTCCCTCAACCAAAGAATGAATAAAGAAATTGTGGTACATTTACACAATGGAATACTATTTGCTACAAAAGACAAGAGAATCTTGAAATTTACAGGTAAATGGATGGAACTAAAAAAGATCCTCCTCAGTGAGGTTACCCAGACTCAGAAAGACACACATGGTATATACTCACTTATAAGTGGATATTAGCCCAACGTAGAGGTCTGTGAGAGGCTCTACCCAGCAGGGGATCAGGACAGATACTGGGATAAATGCTGTACCCTGGGCGAAGTGCTGAGTGTTTTGTGGAAGAGTTGGAGATAGAAGGTCCTGGAGGCGTCAGGAGATCCACAGGGAGACCATCCAGGCCTACGGATCTGGACACAATGGAACCTGCACAAACTGATGCATCAACCAAGGACAATGTAAGCAGAGAAGCTAGACCCCCTGCTCAGATCAGCTGATGGACAGCTCATTCTCCGTGTTGGGCTCCAGGGGAACACTGCCTATGAATTTCTGACATGCACTCTGGTGCCTGTGATTTGATGATTTGATCACTGCCCCTTGCTTAGCAGGACAGCCTTGAGAGCACACAGAGGAAGGGGATGCAGGCTATCCTGATGACACCTGATATGGCCAGGCAGTGGGGGAGGAGCACCCGCCTCCGTCAGAGGTCTAGGGGAAGGGAATAAGGCAGAAGAGAGAGGACGGAAACAGGGAAATAAGATATAATGTGAATAAATTATAATGCTTGTTTTTAAAAGAAAAAAGTTTTTTTTTACATCACAACTACTGCATTGCCTCCATGTCTTTGGCTATAAGAATATCTCCTCAGGAAAACATCCTAATTATTAATGCCAATATAGAAAACCTAAAAGCCAGTTGCATGTGGCTAAATTATCATCATTAAATGTTTTAAGGCTGAATCTTAAGAAAAGTATATAGTCATTTAAAATCATATTAATATGCTTCATAGGAAATAGTCTTTAAAATCAGTTAGAACTAAATATAAACTTCTGGCAAAAGATGGCAAAGGATATGACTTACCTTCACATTTCTTGTGTAGAGAAATGGATGAATAATCAATGTGGTTACAGTTAAGATGTAGAATACAGGAGAGGAACTAAATTCTCAGGAGGAAAAGACTAAGATTTGTTCTAAAATGAAGACACAGGTGAAGCCACCTTCAACTACTCCTGGATTCTAACCTGGGACCCATGAATCTCCCCCAAACCCAAAGGTCTGCAATGCTGGGGCGAAGCGTTAAAATTCGTGTGAACTCGGAACAACAGGACAGAAAAAAATTCACTGTCATATAAAAGATCAGGGGTGGGGGAAGGCACAAAACAATGGCCGGGGTTCTCAACCTGTAGGCTGTAACCCTTTTAATAGCAAATGACTTTTTCACAGCATCACCAAAGACCATTGGGGAACACAGATATTTACATTGTGAGTCATGACAGTGACAAAATTACAATTATGAAGTAGTAATAAAAATAATTTTATGGTTGGAGCTCTACCACAACCTGAGGAACTGTATTAAAGGGTTGCAGCATTAGAAAGGTAGAGAACCACTGGAAAGAAATGCGATGCCAGAGCAACTCAAGGGATGGAAGTGAAGGTGCAGACCAGTAACCAGAGTCAGATAGAGGTAACTGGGTGCAGGCAGCCATAGTATGTGGGAGGAAGTCCTAGAAATGTCCCAGTCACCAGGGATCTGAGTGAGCCATTGCCACTGAGGTCATATGACTGATGTAACACTAGTTCAAAGTAAGGAACACAATGTTATTTGCAGAGTGTGATCTTAAATAGATTGGGGAAGTGGCCTGAAGGGATAGAGAAGATGAACTATTAATGATTCTGTGTTTGAAATCAGAAAAATATGGCTCCTGCTTATATATTTAAAAACTACAGAAATATGAAATGACTTAAAATGTATAAAGTTTTATACAAGTGTACAAGTCTGAGTGAATCAGGCAAAATGTGCATGATTATATTAAAAATAAACATATTATTAACCTAGAGATTGCTTTGATGTAAGAAAAATAATAAACAACTGTGGTGGGAAATTGATATAAAAAGTTGAAGAATATTAATAATAAAAACATTTCATACAAAGAAAGTCATTGGGATACACAGAACATGTAAAACATTGGCAAGGCCTATGACAGGAAGAGAAGGCCATGGTGCTTTGATTCGTGATTCTTTCTGTTGTATGAAACTTACACATGAAATGTCCAATCCAAAAGAAAACTTAAAGTATGTTCTAAGAAGCAAAGAGAAGACACTGGTCTGTGAGAAGTGAAAATTTCTTTGGGTCTTTCAAAATGAATATATATAATTTTTTGTCTTTTGGTTTAAGTTTGTTTTTGTTTGTTTGTTTGTTTTTGTTTTGTTGTTGTTGTTGTTTTGTTTAAGATACTTTCTCTATTGAGAGCAGCAGGATGCAAACAATATACAACAATAGCCAAGCTTCTCCGTCGCTGAATTAACTTTTCTTTCTCTGTTTGTTGAATTGGACTTGGATGTTTCTTTGCACATTTCCTAAGGGTCCTGACCTGTTCACAAGAAGCACTGGGGAAGATCCCTCGAGGGACACCATGAGAGAGCAGGCGTCAGGGCAGGGGAGTCAGTGCTCCATCAGGCCACTTCTTTCCCTTCTGATCCATGTGTGGTACGAAACGGTCATTGCATGCCATAATGAGCCCTGCAACTAGTGAGGAAAAGCTCTGGAAGCCCACTTTGCCATCTCGGCACTGGTCTAGCTTCTTCGTTATTTTGCCCCAGCCAAGAGGGTCCTTTTGATTTTCTAAAAGACCAGGACACTCCCTTTCCATGAGCTCTCTCAGGTCCTCCTTTGTCAAGTAGTCTTTATGCCCTCCAAACCTGTGAAATGCCACCAACATGGTTTCCATGGCATCTTCCTTTTGAGATGGTATTTTGAAGAATCTGTTGAATTCTGGGCCTCAGGGCACAGCAGTCCTTGGAAGAGCTAGGCACACAGAACTCATGAACATATGTATATATATATATATATATATATATATATATATCCCTTTATAAAGTAATTAAATTGTATACTACCAAATAACAGGGAAAAAATCCTGATGTAAGCTGTAAGCCACTAACTATCTAACCATCAAAGAGTGACATAGCAGCCCCAAATGCCAACAGAGGCACTAACACAAGAATTGGTTCCTGCAGAATAGAAAAAAGTTCTAAGTTCTAGAAGATATACAAGAGTAAAAATTAATCAATTCAGACATTTTATAACTCTGTACATCCGATGTTACCATTTTGTGTATCTGGATATTAGCAGCGAGGAGCAAAACAATATTCCCATGAAGCCGAAGCAATCACTTCATCGTGCAGTTATTATCTCCTTCGCTTTCATCTCTCTCAATAACATGTGAAACCTATTAATCAGCCTGCTCATGGGTTTCACAAAAAGTGGTTCATTATCTGTTCTATTAATAGATGCAAGGTTTTTGAATCAGGAGTCGGTTGCTCAGAGTGATTAATATTTAAATGTGTTGATTTTTTTTTTTTTTTGGTTGAACTAAGATCTGATAATAAAATGAGAATGAGTCATTGAAAATAACCCAGAGATGACCATTTTCCTCAGCAGTGTTTCTAGCCCCATGCATTCTTCTGAAAATTGTGAAGTCCACTTCCCAGGATGGATAACTCTCTAGAGAACAAGGGGGCTTACGGGGTGGGGCTGGGAGGAACTGAGCCCCATGGGTCAAAGGCTGCAAGACCACAAAGGGTGGTGGATGAGTGGATGAAGCACAACTGGGCTTAATAGTAGAGGCTGTGCTTAAGCCCTTTGAAAAATGGGGACACTCTTATTGTTCATTGCACAGGGAAAATGGGAAATTATGACACTGTGATAATGCTCTTTTGTTTAGTGAACTATGGTACCCATTTTTACTAGATGTACGTCTTATAACACCATGGTTTTGTTTTGGTTTAGTTTAGATTTTGGTGGTTTGGGGTGGGGCTGCCCTTGAACTCATGACCTTCTTCCTCTACCTCCTGAATGCTTAAATCACAGGCTTTGCCATCACGTCTGCTTCTAACACTATATTTCATTCTTTAAATTTACAAAATAAAATGTATTCTTAAAAGGTCTCTCTTGAAGGCAGGAAGAATGCATGTGCTTATAATCACAGTCTAAGGAGGCTGAGACTGAAAGTTCATAGGATGGAGGCCGATCTCTGCTACATAATCAGACCATGTCTCAGAAATGAAAACAAGAGTTGAAATAGATGCAAAGCCCATCACCACCATAAATGCCCCTCTTCTCTTCATCCTATCATACAATCTCTTTTATATTATTAGCTTACCCATGGATATAAGGATAAGATTTAGAATGAAGTAAGGGACTATGGCAGTGTAGCCAGCAGTCATAGTAGATTTTTGTCAAAGGTCCATGACCTCACCAGCTGTAGAAAGCTGGCAAGGTTTCCAGTACTGGGCTTGATTTCCTCTCCTGTTCACTGGGCCTCAAGTCCAACCAGACAGCTGTTGGTTGTCACCAACATGTGTGCCACATATTGCACCTTTATGCATATCTTTCCATGCTGGTAAATTGCCATTGTCCATAGGTGACGCAGGTAGAGAGGACTGTTTAGTTGCTTCGCTCCCATGGCAGCTTACATAGTGTTTTCTGCAACCGTGGAAGCCATATTACATGAAAGAGCTTTTAGGTTAGATTCAGCTCTAGTCTTCTGGGCCCTAGGTCCTAAGTATGTAGTTTCTTCAGCAATAGGTGCCAACCTCAGCCACTGAGAGGAAAACAAGGCCTGTATCAGAAATCTATATTGTTTTGGGGAATCACTTGGACTCCAGTGATCAACTATTTGAAAGATTTAATGTGCCTCTCCCTTTTAAGAATTAACATTCTATCAGACAAGAAATGAACAAATGAGATGTTCCCCATTCCTTCTGTGGCACAATCTCATTAATTAATGGATAAAAATAAATTAACATTTTAATGAGGATTATTATGGTGTTTTTTAAATCATTTTACAAAAAGCTTTTAATTGCTTTTAGCAGTGATGTGGTTGAAGTATCACAGAACTGTGGGAACTCAGAGGGTCTCTCTTTGTTTTATTTGTGCGTAACTCCTTTTTATCTATAAATACATGAAAATAAATAGTAAATAATGCAAATTAACAAGATGCCAGAGCCTGTTTATGGGAAATTTCCCAACTGCTTTTAAGTCTCTTGAGGTTCTCACTTTTATTTGTATGGTACTGGAAACAGGTTGAGGAAATCTATGGAATTTTCCTCAATCCTCAGATTTAAATCCACTAACTTAACCTGTTTGCAGGGGAGGGGGGTTGGATTATGAAACAATGTGAATGTCGGGAAATTGAAAGAATGTAACCAGTTTCACAAACTTGAGGGACTAGAAAGAAAACGCTTAGTGAGGTTGAAGTAGTTTTCCATTGCCTCCAATATTGGTGTAGTTCTAGTCTGGGCTGCCCTAAAACGAACCCATATGGTAAATACAGGCTTAGTCCCCAGGCTGGTGTGCTGTAAGATGGTCCAGCCTTTTAGGGGCAGGGCCTGTTGGGAGGAAGCTGTCATTAGAGATGTGTTCTTAAAGGCCAGATGAGACCCATAGCGGTTTCTTGTCCCCTTTCTTTAGCTTCTTAGTTACAGTGAAGAGGGCGCCTTGTACCACAGTGCACATCCCATCATCATTCATGCTCCTCCACAGGCCCAGAGGCAACCAGGCCAAAGGACTAGTGGCCTCCAAAACTGTGAGGCAAAGTAGGCTTTCTCACTTCTTTGCCTAATTATCTCTGGAATTTTTTTTTCAAGTCTCAAAATGCTAATACCGATGCCCCTGACTGAATCTAGCCCTCCTCTAGGTATTTCAAAACCTAAGGTTGGTATGAGATAAAAAATAAGAACAAGAATTCTGGGTGGTCTCTTGAAGGAATCACTGTTTATTCCCTTAGTTCTCTTTTACATGTGTTTTGAGGACATGATACTGCTGTCCCAGAAACCATTTTGCTTGACCCCACCCCTTCCTTTATTCCACCAACATAATTGAGGTTTTTCTCTTTTTCTGTTGCAAAGTCTCTCAGTAACAGGACTGTAAGATTTTTTTTTCCATGGGAGCCACGATGTTTTTAAAACATTGAGCAGGAATCCTGGCCTCTACCCTATACCCCCCCCTAGTATCCCCCCCCCCCCCCCCCCCCCCCGACATGTAACTATAGCAGACAAAGATGTCTCCAGACATCACCCCTGGGGAGCAAATGATCCTGGATCCAGCCTGCTGCTCTATACATCGCCTTTGTCACAGTGTGAGTTCTCTCAGCTTTCTCATTTTGCTTCCTCTAAAATATGTCTAAGGGTTTTGACGGCACCCAGAAATCTAATGAAGACTAGAGAAACCAAATAGATACTCTGTGGATAATATAGAATAAAGAGCAGTAGGACTTTGGTATGATTACTAAGAATTTTAACCTTAATTAAAACCAAATAGAATGCTAATAAAGGCCCTCATTATTAGAAAGGGAGGAAAACAACTTTGATCAACAAAATTTTAAAAAAAAAATGTTTTTCAGTATATAGGAAGCATAATGCAACTCAGTCATGAAAAACAAGAAAAACTCATTCCAACACTTTTTTTTTACCATCAGTGTGAGAGTGTTCTGAGGATGATTAAATAAGATATGAGGCTCATTTTGAAGCTGATTAAAGTTCTAAAAATATAAACCAAGAAGTCAGAGGGAAATAATATGACTACACAATTACCATTTATTTCAGTTTTATCATTTGTGTCTCATTATTTTATTTAAAAAGTAATTATTTTTTACATTTTTGTGCATATTTCATATTAACTTTTTACTAATTTAATAAATTCCAACATAAGCATGCTTAATCTTCATAATCCGGAGCCCGCGATGTAACTTGCACGAATGGACACAGATGAGGTAGTAACCATGTAGTAACACACACACACACAGCAGAGCCTGCTCCCTCGCACTCGTGTTTGCACTCTGCTGGTCTTGCTGGCAGGTCTGATTCTGTGGTCTGAGGTTCTGTCTATGTTCCCTGGCACTTCTGTGATGCTGCTGCACTGGATGCAAGTCCATGAGCAAGGCCTTCAACTCTTTCTACCAAGCATCACTGTTCTGCATGCATCCCATGCCATTGGCCTAGGTTGGGGGAAAGGAAACATTGATTTTTCAGGTTCCTGTTTCAGACTTCCCTCTTTCTCTCTCCCTCCCACCCCCACTCTCTATCACTCTCTCACTTTCTCTTACCAAAAATTATTGAAAACTCTTCCCCCATAAAAAGATACCGAAAGAAGCAGTGGGGACGTTTTCCAACAAAGACAAAGCCTGGGAAGGGAGCCCTCCTAGTCCCCAGATGCCAGATTACATGAGGAAAACAGGCAAAGGGCCACCATTCGAGCTCAAGTCAGAGTATAAAATGTATAAAGGACTTACAAAAGGCACTACAAGGTGCCAAAACAGTTGGCTCAATTGGTAAAGGCACCTGCACCAAGCCTGATGACCTGAGTTCAATTCCCACAACCCACATGATAGGTGTGCACTGAAATGGCATGTGTGTTCCCTATACAGACACACACAACATAAATAAAAGTATAAAATATTTTTTAAAAATACCCTAGGCATGAAACTAAAAGAAAATATTAAGAGTTACTCTCTAATTTTCTTCAGACCTTATTACATACAACAGAATTTAGTAAGCTGTATACCCATGAATAATGTGGGTACAAATGTCTCCGTAAATTTTCACCATGTTTCAACATAAGTAGCTATAAAATTACATAAAGTGGGGCTACAGAGGTAAAGCGCACTGGTTGTTCTTCCAGAGGACCAGCATGTGGTTCCCAGCACCCATATTAAAACTCTCACCAGTTCCAGTTTCAGTTTAATCTTCTGTAACTCCAGTTCCAGAAATCTGATGCGCTCTCTTCTAACCTCTGTGCACACCAGGAAAACAAGTGTTCCATAGATACACATGGAGGCAAAAGACCCAAGTACATAAAGTAACATTAAGATTAAATATCTTAAAACTGAATATATTTAATAACATGTAATAAGAATTCAATATATGTGGAAATAGATGTGATAAGATCCAAAACAAGTGATGTTGAGTATAGTCATAAAATCCCTACTCCTTTCCCTCCAAAATATGTTAAGCCAGGCACAGTGGCACACATAATCCCAGCACTCTGGGAGGCAGAGGCAGCTTGGTCGCTGTGAGTTCAAGACCAGCCTGGTCTACAAAGTGAGTCCCGGACAGCCAAAGATACACAGAGAGACCCTGTCTTGAGGAAAACAAAAATACAAAACAAAACAAAACAAAAATCAAAAACAAAAAACAAAAAAAAACAAAAAACAAAAAAACAAAAACTAAAAACTCCCTACTCCATCGTGTGAAGTCCTGTCTTAATGTTGCTAACATTTGACTAAAATCTCAGTAATCCTTATAATGTATTGTAAAACTACAAATAAAAACATTTCTACATGCCCATATCCCATTTCTCATTAAATTATCATTTGTTGTTAGCATGAGTTAAAATATACATTAACATAAAGGTGTGTCAGATTGTTACCTGGTTATTCTTTTTTATTTTTATTTTTATTTTTATTTTTTATTAATTTATTCTTGTTACATCTCAATAATTATCCCATCCCTTGTATCCTCCCATTCTCCCCTCCCTCCCATTTTCCCCTTATTCCCCTCCCCTATGACTGTTCCTCAGAGGGATTACCTCCCCCTGTATATGCTCATAGGGAATCAAGTCTCTTCTCGGTGACCTGCTGTCCTTCCTCTGAGTGCCACTAGGTCTCCCCCACCAGGGGACATAGTCAAATGTGAGGCACCAGAGTACATGAGAAAGTCAAATCCCTCTCTCCACTCAAGTGTGGAGACTGTCCTCTCCATGGACTAGATCAGGGTAGGGGTTGGTTATTCTTAGAACCCAAAGACAAGCTTCTTCCACGTGCTCTTGCCTGTATTTCTTCTCCTGCTTTTGGAGTTAGGGTGTGTGCACCTTAAAGTGTGTAGACTACAAATAGAAGAAAGCAGTGGTCAAACTAAGTAGAGAAAGACATTCCAGGCTCTACACAGGAAATACAAATAAATTCTGTCATCTGATATGCATCATTGTTTCTTCCTACTTGGGTATGATAGGCATCTAGTTTTCTTAGAGAAGTGACAGGAGTTAGGTAATGCAGAGTTGCCTTGACTGCTCACCCAGGGTCCATGTGGTGATGCAGCTCCAGGCCTTTGTGTGCTGTTCTGCAGAGGAAGGACAATTTCCCAGACGATTCCTAAAGTACCTCTCAATTCCGTGATTCTATGACTTTAATGCATTTCATATTGAGAAAGATGTGCATGATAATGTGTCCTCGGCACATTATCTAAAATAGGGCATGATTAAATAATAAAATGTCAGTTTTCAATTGCATGCCGTAATTTTTTTAAATGCATTTTAAGACAAGAAGATTGTTCAAGGCTTTTATAGACATTAATGCTTTTTTAAAATTACTCTTTTCTTAGGTGGTGCCAGTAGGAACCATTTATGCATGGAGCTTCTCTGTCAGCATCTACCTTCAAACTTGATCCAAACTATCTTAAGGCAAACAGAACAGAGATACCCAGACCATGAACACAAAAACCTGAAAATTAGGCTGAAATTTATACTGAAAGAAAAGACAACAGAATTCAAATGTCTGTTACCTCATTTTTGACATTCTTAAATACATGAATGTATATATTAACTTTTGGGAAACATGCTGCTCTCTGGCTTATTTGTATGCCTATGTCATGTTACTGGAGAAGATGCTGATCAAAATGCATTAAGTTGGAGTACAGGATGCAGGCTGAGTCTCAGTTGGCCTCACCTCTTCTTTTATGTATCTGTCTCTGGCACTTGGCAGGGGAGTGGCTTGTGTTTCCTATGTGGGAGATGCCCATTGGACCCAACAGCTCCAAACAATGGATACTACAGCTTCATGTGCAAGTCAACAGTAACCATCTCACCTGAAATACTTTGAAAACTATTGTTCTGGGTCAGATACTGTAGATCATTAGTAAAATTAAACACAAAATTAATAATTTCCAGAAGATAATGACCTAGGATTGTTTCTGCTCTTTACCACATGTGGGTAATGCCCTGCGGCTTTAATGATACTTCTTCAGTGCTGTGTTAACATGTAGCATCAGTATATATCAGCTGCCAGAATACAGTCTTCAAAACCTGTAAGTAATTTTGTGTGTATGTGTGCAAGCATACTATGGAAATTTAGGATGAGTGCTCATAACAAACTTTATGGGGGGAGGCTGGAGAAACCGCTCAGTGGTTAGGAGCACTGGCTGCTCTTCCAGAGGACCCAGATTCAACTTACAGCACACACATGGTGGCTCGCTCTGTCTGTAACTTCACCTCTGGGAGTTCTGACACCTTCACAGAGAAATGCATGAAGGGAACTTTTCAAAAGGCTGTCTTCCAAAGGAGGGAAGCAACTAACAGTCCTGCCGAACTGTGATGCATATGACCACAAGACAATGACCAGCATAGCCCTAAAGCTGTAATGGTTGCATGCATACTTTGGGGGTAACTAAAGATCTCTATATGGCACTTAAGACCTACTCAGGAAGAAGGAAATCACACCTGGTATTGAAAATGAAGCTGACTAACCAGGGCTAGTGAAGTTATGGGTCTTGAAGAACTATTTTTTCTTCACAATGTCAGCATAAGCCTAACTACATCTTAAATTTGTCCTATACCTACAGATCCCATAGATCAGTGTAACCCTTATCTCCCATCAAAGAAACTTCTCTTTGCAATAGGCAAAGACCACTATAGAAAGCCATAACCAATCAAAATGCAGAGTGTGGAACCCCGTCCCAACAGACACATTTACAACTCAACTCATCTGTATTCTTTTCTTTTAATAACTTATTTGTTTTAATTTTATGTACATTGGTGTTTTGAGTGTACACCAATGTATGAGGGTGTCTGTTGCCCTGGAACAAGAATTACAGACAGTTGTGAGCTGCCATGTGGGTTCTGGGAGTTGAACTTGGGTCCTCTGGAAGATCAGTCAGTGCTCTTAACCACTGAGCTCTCTCTAGCCCAATAGCTTCCTTTTTTCCCCCAAGACAGGGTCTCTCTGTGTAGCCTTGATTGTCCTGGACTCACTTTATAGACCAGACTGGCCTTGAACTCACAACAATCCACTTGCCTCTGCTTCCCAAGTGCTGGGATTAAAGGCATACACCATCACCACCCAGCCCTCATCTGTATTCTTAAATGCTTCATCCAACTGACTGCAGAATTGTTAGCAACATTTTTTACATGGCCAGATTCTGAGAAGACCTATTTACAATCAGAGTCAACGATAATGCTTATTCGAAATAATGTACTTGTAGGAATCTTTGATCCCACCACACCTTTTTCTGAATCTTAAGCTCTAGCACCCAAGATTTTTATGAAGCCCTTAAAGTATGTGTCTGAGATGATTTTGACCTCACTAGCATACATTTCAACACTTAGGAGCAGTATACAATGACACTTAAGAAATAGAAGACAATAATATAGCCTATTATGCTCACACAACTTTTATCAGAAATAGTTGACTTCACTAAGAAGTTCTGCCGTAATCACAAATTCAATTTCCACTTCAGCTACAGAATTATCTCAGGCTTGAGAATAACTAAAAACACAATACTGCTAAGTGTTGGATTTAAATCATCATTTATCTGTCTAACTCGTGATGAATGCAGTGATTAGAAATGTTGCCGTTGATTATTATTGCCAGTGTGAATATGCTAATGAAGCCATGTAGACAAATATGGTATGAAGCTGAGTGTTGCAAGTAGGTAGGACAAAGTTCTGAGTTAAACACCCTCAAATCTTTGAAAATAAAAGTTACATATTTGTATGTATATCCATTATGGATTTTTTTTTTTTTTTGCAGTCTCTCAAAAGAACAAGTTTACTGCTTATTAGCCAGCCTGGTCTACAAAGAGAGTCCAGGAGAGTCCAGCCAAGGCTACACAAAGAAAGCCTGTCTTGAAAAAAAAAATCTCTTTATTTAACATTCAAATAAATTTTGTGTATATCCATTGTAATAATAATATTTCATCATAATCTTGACTTTGTTTCAAAATTAAGCTTTTATGATAATGTAGGATACATCTTATCATTCAGTACAGTTATGAGAACCTACTGTGTGTAAGCAGAAACTAGTACTAGAAGACACAACTCACAAAACCACTTACCTTCTACTTTGGAAAGAGATATGCCGATAATACATGATGTAGCAGCTCTGACTGATGATGAAGAATCTGGGGGAGGGGAAGCTGCACCAGGGAAAGCCTTACTGCTTCTTGTCTGCATTAACATGCTCTCATGCTCTGCAGGACTAAATCTCACCACAGGGGTCCATCCTTTTTTGGTACCCTCTGTATGAGCCCAATGCACCTGACTTGGAAATTTATCCCGGGTAACCTTCCCTGTTGACATGTATTCACTCTGGGCTGTCCCAGCATCACCATCATTACTTCCTTGCCAGTGACTCCTAGCATATCACATAGCTCTGACAGCTTCTCTGTTGTCATGGTCTGGGTCTCCAATGGCCTCTTTGACATGCCCCACAGGGATCTAATGTGCAGTTTGATGACTCACGAAAACAATTCTGCTGTTGCCTTCCTCTCTCTCAGTAACAACATCCCACTAACTCTCCCCAGGTGTTCAAAGCAGAGACAGAAGAAAACACCATGTTTCTCTTGTTTAAATTACCACAAACATTTGGCCTCTCAGTTTATGCTGTCCCCCTCCTTTGAGGGTACATCCAATGACTCACCGTAAATCTCCTGTGCGGTGGGCATTGTATGAATCCAGAATCATTGTTTTAGAAATGAAGCTAGTCATTTCTTCCCTGCTCCCAACTTTTCCATGACCTTCTTCTTTCACACACAAAATAGAGGCCAAATCCATTTCCCTGCTACCAGTGCCTTTTAGCACCTTGGGCTATCCATCACTCCCTGCCTCCGGCTCCGGCCACTAAGGAAGCTCATCAGCCTTTATTCCTCTTCACAGCATTTGTTGTAGTTGTTTCCAGGACCTGAACTTTCCCAACTCTTCTCACACCTGACTTCTGCTTCGTTCATTGAGATATCACCTCTCTGTGACCTTCCATGGCGATCCTGTCCACATAGTATCCTGTACGCTTTGCAAAGTCTTTGCTGATATTCTGTAGTATTTGTGGCTTTATGGCCCTATCTATAGCCTTCTCTCCCCAAACTTTTTCCAGCTAGAACGTAACTCTACGAATGGAACAACAAACATTGGGGCTGGAGAAATGGCTGAGCTGGTAAAGTGTTTGCCTTATTAGCATAAGAACTCAACCCCCGGCACTTATGTAAAAGTAGGGTGTTTATAAGTCAAGCCCTGCATGGGATAACAATTGAGATGTAATATGAATAAATTAATAAAATATATTAAAAAAAATAAGTCAAGCCCTGGGAAAGAGAAACAAGAGCTTCCATGGGGCTTGCTGGTCTACCCAGTCAGCAAGTTTGGGTTCAGCAAGAGCTACTCATTGTCATAAAGTAGATGAAGAGTGATTAAAGAAAGCAATCCATGCCAACCTCTGGCCTCCATATCCATGTGCATCTATTTACATATATGTGCTTACACACAGACACACACACACACACTAGGGGTAAAAGGAAAATCAGTGAACAAGCTGTTTACTGATTTACAGTCATCCTTTTTTTAGTTGTGATTGGTTCTAAGATGCTCCAAAAGTAGTAACTCTGAGGAAGATTGGGCCCCTTGTTTAAAAACAAAATAGATCCTCTCTGTCATCACTGAATAAATGGAGTGATAAAACAGATCCAATATGGAGAGATTTATTATTGAAGCATGGAAGAGAATGAAAGGGGGAAGGGGCATCCCAGGAGAACAGAGAAAGACACAGACAAAGTGTAAGAGAGAAAGAGACAAAGTAAAACAGAGATGGAGAGAGGAAGTGGGTTTGTCCTTTTATATCCTGGGCCCCTGGTACTCACCTGGTGGTGGGCTGTGATGATGTCACAAGTTGCTAAGCAATCTAGAGGCAGGTATATTAACACCCTTACCACCTCCAGATTCAAGATTTCTGATGGTACCAGGTGGAAACTTCATTTGACTCAAGACAAGGTCAAAGACTCTCCACTTGCAACCCTGTTCCCTTGCCAGATTCCAAGCACTTGCCATGAACCATGGGAACTCCAGCTAGCCCAGGGGAGATATGAGGCCCATGCACTGAAACCCTATCCCCTTGCCCAACTCCAGGTTCCTCCTAAAATCTACAGAGATTCTGACCATCTGTGTGAGGGTAGAGACCTGGGACCCATGACCCCAGATCCTTGCCAGCCTCTGGTTCTTACTGGCAACCATACACAAACTAATCAGAGATCCTTAGCATGTATATCCTATGCTTAATCCTAGCCCCTGCACATCCAGGGACCCCAGCTCCTGAAGTCAGAGATCACATGAAAACTTGCCAACTTGGCCTTCCTATAAATCACATCATGATGCCATCTGTCAATAACTACCTGGCTGAGATGGGAGTGCCTTAGCCTCCCTACTCATAAATCAACATCAAGAGTCCCCACAACTGAACTTCAGGCAGCACCTAATGGAGCCAAGATCGGCTACGCTAAGGGAACACTGAGAAACAATATAATTGCTCACTCAACCCCGATTTGTGAATAAAGCTCAACCAGTGAACTAATTGCAAATGTGCATGTCCAAAATTCAGAATCACAAGCAACAGGAAAATCAATAAAGCTTTTCTGAAAAAAAAAATTGCCAATAGTAATGATTCCCAATGAAAGCCACATAGACAGAACTCCAAAGAATTCAAAAGAACAATTATATGTGTGTGTGTGTGTGTGTGTTCAAAGAATTCAAAATAGATGCAAATAAACTACCAAATGAATTTAAAGAGCAAAGTAATAAATTCATGAATGAATTCCAAGAGAACACAAATAAAAAGTTGAATGAAATGTAAAACTTGACTAAGGATACAAAGATGGAAATTGATAAAGAAATAGAAGTGCTGAAGAAAAGCCAAGCTGAAATAAAGCTGGAAATTAAAGATAAAACAAATGAAATAAAAATCTCAGTGGAAAGCCTTATCAAAAGGCTGAGTCATATACAGGGCAGAATAGTGGGGCTTGTAGACAAAATTCGAGGAATTCAATCATCCAGTCAAAGAAAATGATGAAATTTGGGGGAAATTCGTTTGATTAGAACATGTTCCACATTAAAGGACCAAAGAAGTGAATTATGTTATGTTATGGATGAAAGAGAATTCCATAGCAAAGGCATGGAAATACTTTCAATAAAATCAAATGGAAAAATAAAAAGCTGTAACTTAGGAAAGAGGTGTCCATACATGTTCAAGAGGCACACAGAATATTAAACAGGTGTGAGCAGAAAAGAAACTGTCCATATCAACTTACACTCAAAACACTCAATATTCAGAACAAAGAAATCAAACTGAAGGGTGAAAGAAAAAATCCAGTACTGGAAAATATGTCATTCAAACTCTAAATGATGTCAACCAACCAACAAGGCTAGTGTTTTTCTCATAACTGAAGGAAAAAGTAAGACTTTCCATGATAAAAAAAAAAAAAACCAAAAAAAAAAAAACCATAGACTGAAGAGAATTATCACTAAGCCAGCTATAAAGAGGGCACTGTAAGGAATATTTCAGACTGAAAAGGTAGATAAACACAACCAATAGACTGTGAAGGGTGCAGGAGAGGATGCCTACTCTCTTCACTCCTATTAGATACGGTGCCTGGAGTTTTAGCAAAGGCAATCAAAAAAGCTGGATGAGTAAAAGATAAAAAAAATAGAAAATAGAAAATAATGAAGTCAAATGTCCTTAGCTGAAGACAATACAATTCTATGCACAACCTAAAGTATTCATCGGAATACTCATGAGGCCCATAAACACTTTCAGTCAAATAGCAGGATCCAAAATTAACACAAAAAGTTAGTAGCCTTCTTATTTATAAATGAATTACAAAGCAAACTGAGGAACAAATTAAGGAAACAACCTCATTTATAATGTCTCACAAAGAAAGTAAGTTTGAATGAACCTAAACATGGAAGGGGAAGCCCTATATAGTAAGAATTAAAAAAAAAAAACCTGAAGAAAAAAAAAAAAAAAAAAGCTGAGGAAGACACTAGACGGAAAGATTTCCCATGCTCGTATATAGGATGGAAGCAAATTGTGAAACTAGCCACCTAACAAAAGCAATCTACAAACTCCATGTATTTCTAATAAAAATTGCAGTGACATTCTTCACAGATATATAAAGATATTTTAAAATTCATATGAATGTACAAAACACCCGAAAGCCAAGGCCACCCTCAGCAAAAATGAATAATGCTGGGGATATTACCATATCTGACTTGAAGTTATACTTCAGAGTCCAGCAATGAAAATAGCATGCACGGGGTTGGCACAAACACAGTTGTATCTATCCAGTATGGTGTTAAGTTCCTAGTATGAGATCTCTCAGGTCTTTCTATGTAAGTACTAAGAGCTTTATCCTTGCCTCCAAGAACCCCCTTCACTGTATCTCATAAGTTAAGGTATGCTGTGTTTTCATTTTCATTTCATTCTAGAAAGTTTTTTTATTTCCTTCCTCAGTCCTTTCTCAACCCATTTTCTTTTTCTTTTCTTTCTTTTTTTTTTTTTATTACTTTTAGATTTATTTAGTGTTTTGTATACAGTGTTCTGCCTGCACACCTGCAGCCCAGAAGAGGGCAGCAGATCACATTACAGATGGTTGTGAGTCACCTGTCGTTACTGGGAATTGAACTCAGGACCTCTGGAATTGCAGTCCATGTGCTTTAACCTCTGAGCCATCTCTCCAGCCCTCCCATTTTCATTCTTTAGTAAATTGTTCAGTTTTTGTGAGTTTGTAAGCTTTCTGTTGTTGTTGATATCCAGTGTTAATCCATGGTGGTCAGATAGGATACAGGATGTTATTTCAATTTTTCTGTATCTGTTGACACTTGCTTTGTGACCAAGTGTGTGGTCAGTTTTGGAGAAAGTTCCATGAGGTGATAAGAAGAAGATAAATTCCTTTGTTTGGATTTTCTGTTAGGTTCATTTGGTATGATGTCAGTTAGTTTCTCTTTCTAGTTTTTGTGTGGATGGCACATGGTGGGCTGTATTGTCTTCCACTCAAAATCCCAGAGTGCCATCTGTAGAGCTGGGGACAGGGTGCAAAGTGTAGGGATTTGGGCTAGGGCAGAGGTCTGTGCTGTCTGCTATTTGAATTACAATTGCACTGCATATGTCAGGAGTCATAAAAAGTACATTAACTGCACATTAAAGTTAAAGGCTATATGCTAAATACATCTAATACTAGAGAACCACATTACTGAGAAATGAACAAAAGAAGCACATTGTGTAGGAGCCTTAAATGAACCAGAAGAGCCAAAACAGAAAGCACTGATTTCTACCAGCATCACCAGGGTGCCAGCTGACAAGGCAAGCTACAGACAAGGCTGTCATCATTATTCCAAACACGCAGTGAAGCATGGGTTCAGAGAAGAGCCAATAAGCTAACAAGTAGTGAATCATGATGTATTCCAGCCATATCACCAGCCACACCCATCCATGGCACACATGACCCATGGTATTCTTCTTTGAAAGCAATTAAAAGAATTAAAAGAATTGTTGTCAGCCGGGAGGTGGTGGCGCATGCCTTTAATCCCAGCACTTGGGAGGCAGAGGCAGGTGGATTGCTGTGAGTTTGAGGCCAGCCTGGTCTACATAAGCGAGTCCAGGACAGTCAAGGCTACATAGAGAAACCCTGTCTCGAAAAACAAAAACAAAACAAAACAAAACAAAAAAAAAGAATTGTTGTCAATGACTGAATTGGGGAAATCATCCTTTCAATGCTAACAAACTATTTGTATAAGTCCAATGTAGATCTGTTGTGTAGCAGGAAAATTTCCCCCCCAAATAACTGTTTTTCTGCCTAGCCAACCCATTCTACCATATATCTGATATTAAAAGTGTCCTCAAGATGTCCTATGATATGCTATCTAGGGATTTTTATCAACAAACTTGGGCAAAGTACCTATTACTGGAAAGTTGGGGTTCCCTTTTTACAAGTTATTGTCTTGTTGATAAAAGAATTTAGGAAGAGATTCAGGAAGAGGTTTAGGGGCATTTCAACAGAGTCTGAGAGAGAAACAGTAAGCTAGAGAAGCTGTAATCCCAGAAGCTACCAGGAGGAGGGGGATGGAGAAAGATAATGTCATAACCTTCTGAATAAAGGTCACCAAGCAGTTATAGAAAGGATGTTAGGTCTCAAAGAAAATAGTGAGAAAACCCAATGTCAGGGCAAAGATGTTTAAAATTTTGGTCACTAACCAAAGAAAAGATAAAAATCGGGGAAAGAACAGTAATGCTCTGAATTAGAACTCAAGGCAGCACACAGTGTCTTATTCTTTGCTTTTCAAAGCGTGTGAATCTCTGTAAGGGTCTTCATCTATAACAAAATAAATTCATTTGATGAAACCTTCACTTACCTTTGGCTATAAAGGTAAGCGTTTATAATGTACTGGTAAAAATGCAGAGAATAAGAAACAGAGCCGGGCGTTGGTGGCGCACGCCTGTAATCCCAGCACTCGAGAGGCAGAGGCAGGCAGATCTTTGTAAGTTCGAGGCCAGCCTGGTCTACAAAGTAAGTCCAGGATAGGCAAGGCTACACAGAGAAATCTTGTCTCAAAAAAAAAAAAATAAAAATAAGGAAAAAGAGAAAGGAACAATGGGGTGCTCAACACCAGCTGGCATACCTGCAATATGACCCCTACACCTAAGGTTCATAGAAAATCATGGAAGATGAGTCAGAAAGAATGTAAAAGCCAGAGCCCCAGCACACCCACAGCTAGGTAGCATCCTCCATTCATGACAGGAAAACACACCCGTAGAATCTCAAAAGTATGGTTGCTTGAACAAGACCAGCATAATGACAATACCAACTGATGTGCCAAAATGGACAGGGGAAGTTCTACATGATCTTATCATCAAATGAGGAGCTCCAAGTGGTCAATGGCTACCAAGAGAGGGAGAATCCACTTTCTTCATTGGCAAGCTCCTGAATAGGATATCTATTCAGTAGTCAGTCCTGTACACATGTGTACAGGAGCAATGATAAACAGACTCTGGGGTGTGTGTGTGTGTGTGTGTGTGTGTGTGTGTGTGTGTGTGTGTGTCTGTGTCTGTGTGTCTGTGTGTGTGTCTGTGTGTGTACATGTGACAGAAATAATTTAACAAGAAACCATGAATTTGGGATTTGGGGCACGGAAGGAGTTTGAGGAGTTTGTTGGGAGAGGGAAAGGTAAAAATGATGGAGATGCACACCTCATATAAGATATTCTAAACATAAATTAATAAAAATTCAAAAGCAGATACAATTAACAGTGAAGGATTGCCTTCTGGAAGGAGTGGTTCCTGGAGTATGTAGGTACAGTATTATATCGAGGGGATAATTATTCCTATCTCTTTAGCCTATCTTCAGATGAATTGAATTCCCTGAGGAGTGGTCTTCTGGTAAGGTGATTGACAGGCTCAGTTGGATTAATAACAAAGAGTAAGTATAGAATGCGAAGTTATAATATTTGGGGACAGAGCAGAATGTTTCCATCAAAGCAAGAGGCAGAACTCAGGTTCCATTCTTCTGACTAGGAGAGGTAGTTTTGCCTTAATGGGCTTTAACTCTAGCCCTGATGCCTCCACTTTGCATATGGTGAGTCGAGGTGGAGTCCATAGCTGATCATAAAGAAGAGTTCCATCAATGGCCTCTAAGCCCACTGGCCTATTCAATGACTACAATATTGCATATCTCATGGCTTATTTGTATAACAAATGCTGGCAACCCTAAATGATTGATCTATGACCCTATATTCTTTGTGTCTGATACAAGGGGTGAGCACAAATTTCAGCCATAACAAAGAAAATTGTGCTAAATCTTTGGTCAATAAAACTGTGCAGTTAATACATTACGCCAACTATAACTTGGCATATTCTTGCACTTTTTACTTAAGTAAGTAAAACAAATATTTTTTTTTCTAAAACATAAAAGGAATCCAGCAAATAAGTAAATGTCATTGCTATCTTGACTTGTAAAGTTATTTGGGATAAAAATATACTGTGAAACTTTGTTAAAGACATTATTCATTGATTTGTTGCTGTCTACACATAAATATATGCATATCTGTGTGTGTGTGTGTGTGTGTGTGTGTGTGTGTGTATAATTAAAGCTCTCCCTTCACTTTTCTATTGTTTTTACCTGCTTCATTCCCAAATCATCCGTTTTTTCTACATTTTCTGCTTCATCTATTTAAGTGATGCCAAAGATTATTTTCAGCTAATATTAATTAAAATATTGCTTGTGAACACTCTCAGGCCACATTGTCATTATCAAAGCAAAGGAAAGATGAGGAGGCCAACTTGAGAAAACTGATTACCAAACCACATTACTTTAGGTGAATGTTTGAATTTCACTATTTTCAATCAAGTTTAAAAGATGTGGGTGAGTACTTCATATGGGTATCCATGGAGCATGAAATCAATGCAGACCTGAATAAAGAGAAAGGAGCCACCTGGGCCCCCTCCTCACCTAGGAATGTTACTAGGGGTCTTGGTTAGGGCCAAGGATCTCCAGGTTCTTGGCCTCCTAGCTAAATTTGACTTACATGGATTTGAAAAATAATCAAGATAACTTTATTCACAGCAAAACCACAGTGAGATGATCAGTGGAGACAGTGTCAAGATTGGCAGCAAGCCACATGAGTGTGAGTACTCAAGGATCTTTATTTTATAGGATTCAAAAGAAGTAGTTTGGTTAATAAGAGGTGTAGTGAATTTATTTCTTTGTTTTTACTGAAAGATTTATCTCATGTGTTCACCTTTCCCACTGTGCCTGTCTCTTCCTGTAACACATTTGATTTTAATCATATGTATATCCAGTTATGCATAGGCATAAGATGGTAAATAAAATATTATTTTATTTATACTCCATAAAAGAGTATACTGGGAGACACAGATACCCATTCTTCCACGTGCACCCAGGCTAGACTGGCGCTTTTATTCCTTATGCTCAGATACATTACCAATGCACTTGAATAGAAATGATCTAAGTTTGATTGTATCTAGGGCTGGTTCGGGCGAGAGGTCAAAGGAGCTCTTATATTTTGAAGTGCATGGTTTGGGGAGAGCCATGTATGCACATATGAGCTTGGAAACAAACTGTGAAGTGCATTATTACAAGGGTGTGTGCATAACCCCAAACCAAATAGGGTCCCAGGGTACTAAACCACTCCCTATGCATGCCCATATTAGATGGGATCGTGGTCAGGACCTGAGCACTCTCTAAACAAGCCAGGCAATGTCTTAAGATGCCCGGTCTACTTTCAGAAGAAGATTGACCATAGAGTATAACTAACTTCAGAGAATCATTTAAAATGACATCTTACAGGAGGGAAAGGTAGTAGACTGTCCCTGTGGAAGAAAAGCTAAAAGCCAGGAGCTGGGGAATGTTTTCAGCAGTGAGAATTACCAGGAGGATTTTGACCTTACATAAATTCATTATGTAAACAGAGATAGAACGCCAGAGGCAGGAACACTTCCGGCAAGCAGTGAGAGCCATACCCTTGAACTCTGAGTTCATCATCCAGCAAAGGAGAACCACCTCGCATAAATCATTACCAACCAATGCTTGCTGCACTAAACAGCTCCTCTGTGTGTAAAGTGCCCAGGGTCTCACCTAGCTTGGAATTGATTTAGGAACGCTCTACTCAGACCAGAATTAGAGGAGGCTACAAAGAGCCCATCTGGCACACCAACAAAGTATATGGGGACAAAAGCATTCCAGAAATTAGTGTTAGCCTGGAAGCAGAAGAACCGCTGAGATTTCCAGAGAACTGAAAAGAACCCTCTCACAAGAAGGTACAGAAAGGTAAATAAGGAATCATAATCAGGCGACATTGAAAATTAAGTCACTTTTAATGAACACACCGTAGATTCCATTTCATGCTGAGACTGAAAAGAAGAGATGGAGGATGTTAAAGCTCTAAGTGACAGCGTTAGGCTTCATTTTAGGGAGTCACTGAAGATACAAAGTGGAAAGTAAGAGGATGTGAAAGCAGACGCAGAGACACAGAGCGCTGCAGAGATGCAATGCAAGATAGCTCAGCGTGTTAGGGAGAGAGGAAACGGCATTCCTCAACGAAGTCTGATATCTATTAAACATTCCGTAAACAAGTGTTGGACGTCCCCTTGCATGTGAGAGTCTGGCTTTAGTGTTGCATTGTACAGCGGAGAAAACAGACTTCCAGAGATCTGTCACAAAATCAGAGCCCAGGACTTGGTCTTGGGTCACTGCCATCGGGTGACATTCATTTGGTGTCTGGTTCTAAAAGCCGCGCCCTGGGATTCGGGTTTCCTCGTCTCGCAGTCCCTCACCGGTTTGGGAGGATTCAGCCTTAGCTGCTTTACGCAACGGAGCTCAAGCACAGCGAACAGAACAGGTGCTCAGGAATTCAGAGCTAGTGAGGCCAAGTTACTCCAAATGGGGCTCAGGACGTCTAAACCTCTCTACAATGCTGCCACCTACTGCCCCTCTCAAGGCTGAACACAGGCAAAGCAATTCCCACTGCGGCAGCAGAGTTGCTTTTCCTGAACTGGGAGAGACTGAGTCAACTTGAATTTGAAAAATAAATGTTCTGTCTTAACTGTTGTCCAGCGCTGACTAAAAAGTCAGGCTAAATCCTGAAAGAGGAAAGTCTAAAAAAATCGCTGCGGCTGGAACAGCCATCACAATTCTTTATATAATCAGGACACCACCCCCCAAAAATGACTAGGCTCCTTCAGTGTCTGTACTGACTCAAAATATGTCCTCTGACTTCATCGCCTGAGGTGGAGGCAGGGGAGTACTTACTGTACTAGTCCTGGTTCTCTAGAGGAACAGAACTAGTAGAAATAGTAAGTGAATGTATATGTATCTGTACACCTCCATATAGACGCAAGTATTTATTTATTTATTAGTGTGGTGGTCCAGCTAGTCCAACAACGGCTCTCTACATTGGTGAGTCCAAAGACGTATTAGTTGTTCAGTTCATGAGGCTAGATGTCTCAGTCTTCAGCATGTTTCAGAATCTCAAAAGGTCCTCTCTAATTCCAATGAAGGAACGGAATTGCCGGTGAGAGTGAGGGCAAACAGGCAAGTAGCAAGTGCCTCATCTCCTTCCATGCCCTTTCTATAGGTTGCCACCAGAAAGTATGGCCCAGACTTTAAGGGGGTGTCTTCTCAGATCGAAACATCCAGATTAAGGTAGGGCTTTCCACCTCAAACGATTTCAATCAAGAAAAATCCCTCACAACTTATACCCAACTGCTTGGGTTTTAGTTCATCCCAGTTGTGCTGTTGAAAACTAAGAGTGGCCATCGCAGAGGGAATCAAGGACGAGCTGCTTTGAAGCTAGAGTTGCCAACTAGCTGTCAGTGGCACAGCGCACCTGATGCAAAGGCAAGGTTTCCCTTCAGGCCTGAGAAAGAGGCGAAAGATGTACTAGGAAAAACCAAAGGACTTAGTAGAACTCTTCAGGCTACCTGAGCTTTCTCTTTTTCAAGCTCAGAGCCAGTCAGGCACCTCACCCCAACTCCCACCCAACATCCTGACCTTTCCTCAGAGAGGCAGCCATGGGGGGAAGCAGCTTGTCAACTAAAGAATAAAGCGACAGTTCCCTGCCGATTGGTTGCATACAAAGGGACAAAACTATGGACATGCCATTTGGACAAGTCAGAAGGAAGCGTGGGCCATCACAGTCCTCCGAAGGGCAGGGTTTGCCAAACTTGCCAAGCCAAGGGTCTGCACTGGCTAGAAAAGCCCTCCTAACAGTCTAATGCGGCCATCTGAGAGAAAGCTACTCTCTGTTCTGAATTACTTTAGACCTGTTTTCTGGAGAATTCTTGCTTGTTCACCTGGCTTCATTACCTTCACTGGTACCTGACGTGTCCTTCAGATAATAATTTCTTTCACACTGCAATTCCTGATAAATCTTCGAGTTTATTTCCAAACTGTTTTACTTACCTATAACCACACCAAGGTATTTACCCAGAAAATAAAATCATTCATTTAAACCTTCATTTTCCTGTTTGTCTGCTTTTTCAATTCTTGCCTGTATCAGCTTCAGAGAGGAAGGAAGAAAAAAACAGTATTCTGATCATGGCCATGAAGTTTCGTCAAAGTAAAACTATAGCACAAAAACTTTTATTTCAGTGCCTTACTTTTTTTCTTTTTATGTTCCCAGTGCTTTAGAATTAGCAACCCATTGAGCATTCAAGTATCTTGAATATTATCCACGTATTCTATTCTGAGTTCTTCACTGTCATGAGAGAAGCCTGTCAATACAGCCTGTGGTAGGGGATAATATATTCACGCTTCAATATCAATATTACTTTTACTGCAGCTTCTGATGCATGTGTCTCACACTCTATCTCCAAAGATATTTTGGGCAATAATTGTACATAAGTATTCCAAGATATAGCATAGCTTAGCAACTACTTTGCCAATCAGCACTCAACCCCCAATCAATATCAAATATAAGATTCTACAGCTAAAATTACTCCCTTTTGAGGCACCAATTCTGGGGTTAGTCCCGATAGTCTTTTTTGTATCAGTTCTCAAATTTTAACACTAAATGTTTGCCTCTTCCTCACGTGGCATCCTAATCAGAGCAGTATGACTCTCCATAGAGTCATGACTCCAGCCAGCCAGACTCGATCCTTTGTGACATCTACGTACTCAGCACACTGTCTCCAAAGAAGATCAGAGATATCGGTGACGTCCTTTAGATGCTCATTTCCAACAGCAATCATGTTTCTTGTTAACACAGCTGCCTTCTCCGAGTGGCTGCTAACTGCCGGGAGTCCAGATATGGCCAGAATACAAATCACTGTGTTCCCAGCTCATGTGCTTTTTTTTCTCCTCTATTAAGTGAGATAAATGTGTGAATAACAACGCATTTTAACAATTGATGACTTTATAAACAGTGGGTATAGTAAGTACAGGACAATGTAATACAAGCACACACCTAGTTTCGGGGTGAATAGAGGCTATAAAGCTTGACATTTGGACCCAGCAGAAAAAGAGATGAAGAAGAGAAAGAAGTGTTGAGGTCCCTGGCTTTACAGATGGGTAGGGGAGAGCACCACCTAGTCCTGGTCACTACGTGAATGATTTTGTTTTATCTCAGTGCTACTATGATGTGCTTCTGCCTTGCCAAGGGACAAAAACAACAATCATAACCTAAATCCCCAGACCTGTGAGACAAAATAAACCCTTGCTCTTTATTGAGATGATTACCTTAGAGAGCTTTGGGATGGGTGTCAGACAATCCCTAGGCAGTAAGAAATGGGCCATGGAGAAGGAAACAGACACTTTTAATGTAAGTAGCCAGAGACGGTTCACTTCAAGGTTGCCAGGTTCTGAACCTTTCAGTAAACTTAGCAGTCCATGTCAGTGTGCACAGGGATTACATCAACCATTCCTTACACTGTCAACTATTATTTTTTCAAAATACGGTTTCTCTGTGTAGCCCTGGATGTCTTAGACTCTCTTTGTAGACCAGGATGACTCAATCTGCCTGCCTCTGCCTCCCTGAGTGCTGAGATTAGGAGAATGTGCCACCACGCCTAGTTCAACCATTCTTATGTAACCTCAGATGCCAACACTTGAATGCTTTTTTTTTTTTTTTCTCACTCTTGTAGCCCCTCCCATTCAGGAAGATTTTTTTTTCTTTCTTTTTCTCTCTAATAAGTTTGCATATTGATTGTTCTCTCTTTTGAGTCTGGGAGCTCTTTCTTCATAGTCCCTGAGATCTGTTTCTGAGTGACAGAGAGAGACAAGACTATAGTTTTCCATAGTAAAATATTATTTAAAAATTTTTACTTATCAATAAAAACATCTGTTTGCAACAGACAGAGATCATTACAGAATGTCACAACTGATCAAAATACACAGTTGGAGAGCTTAGTCCCAACAGGCTCATCGGCAACATGAATCCGCACCTAAAGCCTACAGATCATTGCACAGGGTTAATTTTAAAGGAGAGCACTCTCTCATTGCCAACCAAAAGGCTTTCGACAAATACTGAACCATTGAAACATCAGCAAGAAATTTGCCACTTTTTTTGTTGTTATTCATTTTTTTAATTAATTTATTCTTGTTACATCTCAATGGTTATCCCATCCCTTGTATCCTCCCATTCTCCCCTCCTTCCCATTTTCCCCTTATTCCCCTCCCCTATGACTGTTCCTGAGGGGGATTTCCTCCCCCTGTATATGCTCATAGGGTATCAAGTCTCTTCTCAGTGACCTGCTGTCATTCCTCTGAGTGCCACCAGGTCTCCCCCTCCAGGGGACATAGTCAAATGTGAGGCACGAGAGTACGTGAGAAAGTCAAATCCCACTCTCCACTCAAGTGTGGAGACTGTTCTGACCATGGGCTAGATCAGGGTAGGGGTTTAAATTTTACCGCCTGTATTGTCCTTGGCTGGTGCCTTAGTTTGAGAGGGACCCCTTGACCCAAATCTGCCTATCATAATGTTCTACTTGTAGGTTTCTAGGACCCACTGGATCCTTCTACATTGCTATTCTCACATGGTTCTCTTTTAACTATCACTTTGCACACCTAATATGCCAGTAACAACATAATTTATAGCAACATGAAAAACATTTGACCATTTAGCAGAGCCAAGGTTCTGTAAAAGAAGAAAGAAAGAAAGAAAGAAAGAAAGAAAGAAAGAAAGAAAGAAAGAAAAGAGTCCCCCACTGAAAAAGACAAGGCCACTAATTATTCTGGTTTACTTCACACAGTTTATCCAACCTCTTAAGAAGCAAAGCACTAGTCTCAAATTCAGCTTCACCTTATTTTAAACTTGTAGCAATGCTTAAGAAATGCATTTTTATTGTAGATCCTTAATATGAATACATTAGTAGGAGTGCATTTATTTTAATTCAGTTGATGATTATTGAAGCTTGGAAACCTGTCTCTGCAAACCTCAGAAAATTATTTGAAATGACTCTTCCTGTGAATGAAAAGCTACAAGAAAGAGAACCAGCTGAAGGTCATCATGTAGGAGACAGCGATGCCGCAACAATTAAGAGCAGGCATCTATTTTAGTTTTTCAGGTGTGTGTTGATGAGGTGAGTTGGAACTGTTTAATTGCTAATCTCTCAAAGGAAGGAACACACCATGTTAATTAAATGCAGTGATGATAGAAAGTGTGGAGGTGGATTAATCACTTCTAATGACAGAACAATTTTCTTTAAAAGTGAGTTTTACAAATAAGAAGGAGAATTAACCAAAAGAGAACTCTGTTCTTAGAGAATACATGCGTGTGCATACACACACACACACACACACACACAGAGAGAGAGAGAGAGAGAGAGAGAGAGAGAGAGAGAGAGAGAGAGAGAGAATCCTCCTGCTGCTTAGATTACAGTGAGTTATGCTTTTATGGTTGTTTTTGTTTTTTTTATTTTTTTTAAGGCATGATAATCAGCAAAGACTAGCATCTAAATCTCACTCTTTGAACTAAGGCAAAACACGAGCCTACTATATGCATATAAAACTCTGGCTTGGAGTGAGGAATACACCCCCTCAGCTATATTTTAGGTCTACTTATTATGCTCTGTGGCCTTTTATATCAATTATTTGAATTACGAATCACCTTTCCCTGGTACCTACATAATGTAACATAAAATACATTTTAAAGAAATAGAAATTTGAGGTTATCATTTTCCTAACTGGAAATGCATTAGGAGAATGGTCATAAAGAAGGTACACATCTCCGGTAAGCATGCGCTGATTTACAGATATAGAAGATGATCTTATGCAAGGTACAAGTTACGAGGATTATATAATGAAGCCTTCATAGCTGACATTGACCAACATCTCAGACTAAAAAGGAAGGAAAATGGCACCAAGTGCTGATTCACAGCAAGCTAGGCCTACAAAGAGGATGATCACAGGGGAGTGATGGAGGGCCAGGAGGTACAATTCCTATATGGTAAAGGAACCTTACTGTGTTCTCCCACAGTGTTAAAAACCAAGAATAATCATCTCTAGTCTACTTCTCAACAACTTTGCACCCAACTTTTTAATCATAACATTCCACCCTGGCCCTCAAAGTGCCTAAGAACACAATTAACCTCAAAATGAAAAATTGACCAATACCATGAGCACTGGTTGCCCATCACTAAAATAAAAACTGTGTTTTATTGATAGTTTTCTTCCTGGGTCTTAGGTTACTTGAAGAGATATTATTTTTTTAAATGTCCACCTCACTTGTATTAATTATTTTCTCTTTATTTTCACACAATACTTGGCAAAGGCTACTTCAAGACTGAAGAGTTTATTTTGGCATAATAGTATATTTCCCTGTCATGGCAAAAAGAAAGTGTAGTGAGGAAGGTCACCAGGGCTATTGTAGCAGAAGAGACACCAGGTCACACAGCTTGCACAGACAGCAGGCAGACACAGATGAATGCCTGCGCTCCACTTACTTTCTCCTCTGTACCCAGTTGTGCTTGTCCAGTGATTCTATGCTATCATGCTAACAGTCAAGGTTAACTACCACAAATCTATCCCTGTAAACTTGGCACCCAAGGTTTAAATTACAGCGTCCCACCTGAGGCCTTCAAACTGAACTCAGCTCATCCATAAACATCCCCCAAACAATAACAACTTTAGTATTCTTCAAAATCCCAACTCAAGAGAAATTCTAAACTGTGAATCCCTGAAATTATTCAAAAATACATTGCATAGACCCATAGACAGTGGCACAGAGCAAACATTCCCCTTATAAAATAAGTGATAGTCAAGAAATATTTAACTAAAGAAACCTTCAGCAAATGAGGTCAATACCATACCTTGAAGACTCATGTTCAGCTTTTAGTACTTGTAATGATATCATATGCACCAATGGGCTTAGAGGCACATCTTCCAGTTCTTCCACCTTATGAAGTACATTTAAACAGCCTCTAACTTGAGGTGGTTCTACTGTACATATGAGACTCTATCACCGGATGTTAAGTCATGATGCTGACATCTTCAACGTGCTGGGGTCTCCACCACAACCTGGCACTTTACCATCACAATATCATGCAATAGCCTCTCAGGGCCTCCTTGCAAGAGACTTGACCATGCTGCCTATTTCCAGGCCTCAGCATTTTTCTAGAATCTTGATTCAAACCGCCATAGTCCCTATTATATTTTCATGCTTGTAAAACAAGAACTGTTTGATGCTTCCGTAGATCTCTGCTACCACTTCAAGATATTGTCAGCCCTTTTCTAACACAGCTACAAAGGCCTCTGTGTGCCTTGGCATGTGAAACTGCAAAAACACTTCCCTGGGAGGGAGTCCTTGCAGAGAATTCTTTCAGTGACACCCTCAATTTGGAATCTTTCTGTTCCAAAAACTGTGGAAACTGGTGCTTTCAAAAGTTAGAGCAGTCCACTGGTAGAGTCTTCTTATCTCAGTGAAAGAGGTTGCTTTTTTATTTTACATATGTATTTGTATTCTTACACAAATATGCAATAAACTATAGACAGCCAGAAGAACCACAAAACAATCAGGAATTATATAAATGTTACATCCATAGTGCTCTGTCTATTTGTATTTGGCAACCTTTAAGAAAACATCCCTCCTATCTTGGTGTGTCTAAAATTCTGAATGTAAATCAGTATCTATCATATGTCATCACTATCAACCTAAAAACATCTATTGAGACTGAAAAACATCTTAACACTCAAACAACTAAGCTTAATTGTAAAACTAAACTACCTGATCTTTAACCTCATCAGAGACTTGAGAAGGAATAAAATTAATTACGTGAGTATACAGGAAGTGTAGGCTAGCACCTTCCCAAATGAGAAGATGACAGAGACAGTTTGCTGCCTGAATAGTTACCCAAAATTCTATATAACGTTGGAGCATCATCCTCAGCCGTCTGGTCCAATATATCCGACAGACATATTTGTGAGGCAGGAACTATTGAGGACTTGTTTACCCTGTTTTGGCAGAGTTTGGTTGTTGACTCTGCCTGCATACAAACTTGCCCATTTTTAGGCAGAATTCTGTCTGTGGCAGAAATTAGGCTATTTTTCCCAATGACTTGTTTGCCATATTTGAAGCCGTCTCCATAAGGAGGTTCTTTGATGTTCATCATCTTCTTTGAGTCAGAATGGGTGTCACCAGGAGTTAACCTGTCTTATTGTCAAAGAGTTCTTAAAACGATAAAAAACATCTTTAAATCCCATATTCTGTAGGTTTTTGAAGACCTTATCTAGCTATTTTACCTTATCTATCTACAGAATCATATCTATCTGTTAAAACTAGGATATATATTCTTGTCATAAAAATAGACTAATAATTGAAAGACCATGAGTTGATAAACTAACAATTAAATTGTATTACTTAATTTTCCTAAACAGCTTGTAATAGCACTTTCAAAGTATTGGATGTAAACTTTGTATTATAATTGAGTTGTATGGGTGCAATACCTCATATTAGAGTATATATATAATATGTTGTGTGGAAAATAATCTTAAATTTGAGTTCTATATGAATGTATTAAAATTAAACTTATTTTGTATCACTATACAAAAGTATATACCAATGAATTAAAAATAACCTTATTTGTGAGTAACAATTAAGGCCTTAAGTTGAGAAGCATATTCAATAGTCTATTTTTTGTCCTACTGTCTCTATATATTTCTATATTTCCTCTTCTTTCTTTTTAACCCCTATGTCCATACTAAGAAAGAAAGATAAAGGAAAAGAGAGAAATCCCTGAATCCAGCCTCGTTTTCTCTCTGAATAAGAGCAATAACAACTTATAACCAACTCCCAATGAAAATAAACATCTATAGCTCAAGAAAACAATCAAAACTCTACCCAACCCCCTTTAAGGGAAATAGAGCCTTGTTCTCTTAAGATTTCTTCCAGTTGATTTGGGATGAATAATACCTTTGCAGGGGCCAAAGTAAAATTGGGGAAATGGTTAAACAAGCTAGGAATAACATTTGTGGTCCAGTTCCTAAATGTTGAGAAATTCCAGGCTTAATAGAAGTCCTGTGGTGGACAGTCTACATGAACACAAGCTCAGAGATCCATGTATGGTCAATCTTATCACAGCAGCAGCTCCATTCCTATATACTAAATCTCTGTGCCAGTGACTGCTCTCATTGCTGTGACAAAGTGCCAATTAAGGGAAAGTTAAAGAAAGAAAGGTATTTGGAGTTCATTGCTTGAGAGTACAATCCATCACTAGGGAAATGGCCTGGTGGTGAGAGAGAGGCAGATATCATTGTAGAAGAAACATGATACAGCTTTTCACATTGTGTCCAGAGTCAGGAAGACGAGGGATGATGTCTGGTATACCACTCACCTTCTCCACTGTATTGAGTCTGGGACCACAGCCCATGGTATGGTGATACCCATATGCAGAGTGGACTTCCTCCCACCTCAGCTAAACCTCTTTGGAAACAGCTACATATCCAAATGTGTATCTTCTGGGTGCTTCTAAGTCTTGTCAAATTAGCAATCAAGATTAAGCATCACAGCAGCCTAAACAGTGAGAAGCAGTTTGGATCTCTGAGCTTGTTTGTAAATATACAAGATGCTCTTAGCAGAACAGTGGGTGCTCACAACTCCACTGTTTCTGCCACACTCTCTGATATACGATCCTTCTACCGATGCACTCTTCTGTCAGTGTACTCCTGTATGGAATGATTGGAAGAAAAGGAGGAGATGCCAGTGCCTCCTTCCCTGTTACCTTTTTATCTTCTTCGGCAAAATGGTTAACTTGAACTGGACAGTAACAAAAAGAAGAAAGACCATTCTATTATCTCTGCTTGTTCATGTTTAGCAACATGGAGATTGCTATCACCATATTTTTGAAGTAGAGAAAATCCTGGCTAAGCTGAAAAATTGTGAGGTCTCTTGGCTATCATTACTCTGTCCACTTACCACAGATGCACCCCTGTCACAGGTGGTTCACAGAGTCTCTCTAGAGTCTAATAGATTCATTAGAACTCCAGTCTTATGGGGAAATGCAAACTGTGTGTGTCCTTCACTAATTCTGGAAAATTACTCCAAATACCAAGATCACAATGGCACAGCACGAATCACAGAGCCCTTTTGAAAGTGGGGCCTCTCTGGAGGTCAGGATCTCTGTCACTGAATAAGATGCACGATTGTGAAGCCCTTTGAAAATTGATAATGGCACAAAGCAAAATGGCAAAATTCTACGTCTATCCTATCCTATCCTCCCAGAGTCCTACACAGAGCAAAAATTAAACTGGCCTTTGGTGAAGAAAAGACAAGCATTACACAAGCCTCTCCTGGCTCTGGAGCCTTCTCTGTGAATTGAAGGCACAAAGAAGGAAGTGGTATCAATTACTTATGAAGATCAGTAAGCTAGGGAACAGAAAAGGAAGAAGGTCAGAGAGTCAAGTCAGTAAAGAAGTGAGTCTAGGAAGGCTTGGATTCATTTGAAAAGATTTGTTTATAATGGCTTTCTTTGGCTTAACTTTCCATCTTATCCATACAAAGCCTACTTTATAGAGAGGATGCTTTTCGTGTGGACACCTCATCTCCTGCCTTGAGAAATAACACAACTGCATAGCTTGAACATTGTGCTCTTAGCTTCTTTAGTTCCAGCTTGTAAGGTGTGGTCTCTACAAGCTAGGACATAATGATTCTCTGTAAGACAGGTGGAGGTGAGTTTGAGTCCAGCCTGGTTTACAAAGAGAGGGCAGGACAGCCAGGGCTCTGTGTAACAGAGAAACCCTGTCTCAAAAACAACAACAACAAATCCACCAGACATTACAGTTTTTCTGTTTTCTACCTGTACAGTATTCTAGAAGACAAGCCTCCAAGCAGTCAAGGATTGCACCATAGCAGTATCACTGATTTAGTGCTTGTGAATGTCTGCTTCACATGAATCATCTCATGGCAGGTGGCCGCCCATCAGCCTGTCCTGCAACCTTGACCTGGGAAACCATTACCTCCAGCACTGACACGGTTGCTTCCTCTTAACATCAATCTACTCACACAGGAATGATTATCTAATTAAAAATAAGTCAGAATGCAAAACTTTATCTACCAAATGATTCATTTTAATAAAAGCTAGCATGAAAAATTCCATGCATTCAGGGATTTATTTTATTTTATTTTACATATCTCCTATATAGAGTTGTCATTGTCATAATGCAAAAAAAAAAAAAAAAGAAACAACAAAAATAAAAAGGTGATTTAAACAATGAAGGCATTAAGATCCCTGTAACATTATCACTGGCTCTTTCTCCACCTCTAAATTATGATGCTAGTGTTGTTTTGCTCATAAACATACAGCAGTTTTCAATAGCGAGATTCAAGCACACTTTGAAGGCATCTTCCTTTATTTAATTTTTTGAACCTGGAAATTAGCTGATAATAAGATATGCCTGAGTACAAAACAAATTAGAAAAGGTAAACAAAACCTTATTTGTAATAAAAGCTGGAATAATGCTCAAAGACAAAAATAATTCAGTCCTCTACCTCAGGTATAGGAAGATTCAGTAAGTATGAACAATAAGAGCTCAATATGAAATTACATTAAGGGCTCCATGACTTTTCTTCTGTGAGCATCTTATTAGTGACACAGGCACTTCCTAACACAGTAGAGTTGGAAGACAGGGAACAGTATTTTATGTCCTTGTTTCCACCTTCAGGTCTATACTTGTAAGATTTTTTTTCTTTACATTTCCTTTAGTATTTTTGAGAATTGATAACACGCACACACACACACATACACACACACACACACACACACACACACACAATCAGCTAGCTACAGCAAAGAATTAAAATCATAAAATTAAAGTATATGCAATGAGGAAGTAACAATGATCTTCTTTCAGGTGATTGTCAATTTACTGATGAAGACTCAAGGATAAATAATCCTGGAACGTATAAATTCTTCCCACTGGATTAAACTCTCAAATGAGAGACTCCTTATTTTTGTTTTAAAATTAAACTATTCTTTTACCTTGACTGATTGTGGATTTCTATATTAATCTACTGCAAAGAGAAATTTCTCTGATGAGGTCTGAGAGATGTATTGAGTTATGGTTATGAAGATAAGAAGGTAGCAGGCAGTTTATTAGCATGTCCATTTAGCAGAGCAACAGTATTAAGTTCTCCCCCTGAGGCTCGTAAGCATGCCAGCCATAGTGTTCTGGTGCACTGAACAATAGCAGGCAGGGCTCTGTCCTGTGGGTAGGCAGTAAATCCAATCAGAAAGCAGTTGGCTATTCCTATAACGTTTGTGCCACTACTCAATCAGTGAGCACACCTCGGCGGGTGCTCATATCTGGCTGAGACTGCTACCAATTCTCTCCCCTGGAGAGGAAATTTCCAGAGAGCTTTGTGCTGAGACCATTCTCACAGTCGGCCACGCTGTGCATGTCTCCTTCTACAGTATCACACTTAGTCTCATCCTTTTTTCCCTCTGCCTCTCTGCTGCATATACAAGTATTTCCACATTTTAAATTTTATTTTTCTTTCTTTAGAGTTGTCGTCAGGGAGCAGTCCCCGTGTTTCTCGGCCATATTTTAGAACTTAATCCTTTCAGCAAAATTCTAAAGAAGGTTAAGCCACCAGGTTTCATCTCGATAGATCATGCATGATTTTCAGGTAGAAAATTATGTTGGGGATCCAGCCCAATTGTGCTCCCCTGTGTTCAGAAGTCAATGCAGAGTAAAGTCCCCTATGTGGCTGTTTCTTCTCAGCATCTGCCATCATCCATTTTTCCCTTAAGGGACCAGAACTGAAGAAGAGGGGCCTGCCCATCCTCACTGTACTATCACTCACCACTGTTGTGTCTAGAATAACACGGGAGCTATGTTTCATACCTCTGGGGAAGTTTCTTGATTATTTAACCGATATGGGAGACCTCATCTAGTTGTGGGTAGGGCCATTCCCTGTACAGGGGACCTTGGAATGTATAAAATGGCAGAAGGGAGCCACACACCAGCAAGCATGCATTTGTAGCTCTCTGTTTCTTGACTGAGATTAGTGTGATCGACTTCCTCTGGCTCCTGCTGCTGTGACTTCCTGCCATCACGGACTATCACCTACAACTACAAGCTGAATAAAATCTTTCTTCCTTAATACTCATAGTAGAGGACATTGTTCAGACAATTATATTGAACTGAACCTTCAGGTTGAAAGAACATGGTAGCTTCTAATTTGGGTCTTTTGCACACAGGAGCCATTGAAATCACAGCTGAGTAATATCGCCCAGACCTCTGTGAATGCAAGACTAATGAAGCATTTAAACCAAATACCAAGCCAGGTGGTGGTGGCACTTACCTTTAATCCCAGCACTTAGAAGGCAAACGCATGTGGATCTCTGAGTTTGAGATCAGCCTGGTCTACATAGAGAGTTCCAGGACAACCAGGGCTACACAGAGAAACCCTGTCTTGAAAACCAAAAGTAAATGAACAAACAAGTCAATAAATTATTTTAGGAAAAAATGCCAAGCCTCAGCAGAGCTTCTACCACCACCAAAACTTTAGGTGTGAAGGTGAGGTGATGGTGACTTAAGAGACTTGGTAAAGAGAAGACCACAGAAGGTGTAGAGACATCAGCACAGAGAGAAGAATCCAGCAGCTGTCCCCATGTTCATAACTCTGTACAGGACTTGACCGCTCACAGCACCAGGAAGCAACTGGAGAATGAGGAAAACACCTAGGCCGTGGAACAGGGGCAATGTCTAGGAAACAGACAATATCCTGTGCTCTAAGTGAAAAGCTGCATAATATTATATACTCACATAAAATAGAAATGCAGATTTAAAAGTGGGAAGAGAAATTGAAAAGGAAAATAAGATGATTAATTGTTGCATAGGTAAGAAATACGGATCAGCTCGAAAATGAAATGAAATATTAGTTTTCTCCAGTGGAGTCTCACTGGGTTTATAAGCCACCCTTAAGAGTAGGCCTCAGGGTTGGAGAGATGGCTCAGAGGTTAAGGGCTCTGTCTGCTCTTCCAGAGGTCCTGCGTTCAATTCCCAGCAGCCACAAGGTGGTTCACAGCCATTGTAATGTAATCTGATGCCCTCTTCTGGCCTGCAGGTATACAAGCAGGCAGAGAGCTGTTTACATAATAATAAATAAAATCTTAAAAAAAAGAGAGAGAGAGAGAGAGAGAGAGAGAGAGAGAGAGAGAGAGAGAGAGAGAGTAGGCCTCAGGCCTAGGCATAAATGGCCAACACAAATGCAACTCAGTGATGATTTTGTAGAATTTACTTTATTTTGCTTGTTTATTGTGGTTTCCAATTTTGTGTTTTTATTGGTTTCATTTTGTGTACATTTTTCATGTGTCTTTTGTGGTTTTGTTGTTGTTGTTTTTTAAACTCTGATTCACTCATTCATCTGTTCATTCATTTGCCTGTTTATTTTCTAAAGAGAAAGAGAAAGAAGACATAGAGTTGGAGGGGTCAGAGGGTGGGAGGCTATGGACGGAGATGGGGGAGGGCAAACCATACTCGGAATGTTGATTTTCAATATAACAAAGGATAAATTGGAAACACAAAACATGGATCAGTAATTTATTTTAAAATGAATATGGACCAGTAGAAATACTAAGAAAAATAAAAAGTTAAAGGACCCCTGACTTGCAGGCACTGAAGTAAGTGTGTCTTGATGATTTGTTACACAGCAAGAAAAAACAAAAACAGAAGTTTTTAGGGGTTTGCTTAAACATACAACTAATATTATGAAATACATAGAAAGGGCTATTGATATTCCAGGAGGACAGATGCTGCAATAAGCGGGAGACAATTATGTAGAAATATGGAAATCAATCAGCTAATCGATCAATAAGTAAAGAGCTATGAGTATTAACACTAAGAATAAATTAAGTCTTTATAAGAAATGGGAAACACTAACCATGTGGCTCCAAAGTATATTTTCATAGAATTATAAATATAGATATTGATTTAGCCATAAATTATTATGTAACTATGTTAAGCAATTTGGTTCTAGGAAAACAACACAGGAAATCAATGCAGTATGTCCAATCCTAACAAACCAAGAGGCAGACTACAGCTTTTTAAAAGTGTGTGATGTTGGTAACACTGTGAGCTAGAGGAGCTGAGGCTGGCTCTTGAGAGAAGGTCTGGGTCAGAGGAAGACATATATGTAATGGTGCACAGTTTATGTGATAAGACAGTTACCTACAAAATGAAAAGCAAATACACTTTCTTTTTTTTTTTTAATTAATTTATTCTTGTTACATCTCTATGGTTATCCCATCCCTTGTATCCTCCCATTCTCCCCTCCCTCCCATTTTCCCCTTATTCCCCTCCCCTATGACTGTTCCTCAGAGGGATTACCTCCCTCTGTATATGCTCATAGGGTATCAAGTCTCTTCTCAGTGACCTGCTGTCCTTCCTCTGAGTGCCACTAGGTCTCCCCCGTCAGGGGACATAGTCAGATGTGAGGCACCAGAGTACATGAGAAAGTCAAATCCCTCTCTCCACTCAAGTGTGGAGACTGTCTTGTCCATGGGCTAGATCAGGGTAGGGGTTTAAATTTTACCGCCTGTATTGTCCTTGGCTAGGGCCTTAGTTTGAGTGGGACCCCTTGGCCCAAATCTGCCTATCATATGGTATATACTCACTTATATCTGCATACTAGCCCAATGGACATGTCCCATGAAAGCCTTCCCTTACCAGGAAACTGGGACCGAGGGGAGGACATCCTATTGGGACTCTAGATGAGAGAACAATGGGTGAATAGCAATGTAGAAGGATCCAGTGGGTTCTAGAAACCTACAAGCAAATACACTTTCAAGACCTTCGGCAGTGAGCAGTATTGAACCTGAGCCTCCACAAAGGCAGCTGACCTGATTTACCTTTTTTAGAAATCTTGGTGTCAGCTGATATGGTGGTTTGAATAAGATTGTCTCCAGGTTAATATATTTGAGTGCTTATTCATCAGGGAGTGGCCTGGATGGAGAAAGCGTGCCACAGAGGGTGGGCTTTGAGGTGTCAGAAGCCCAAGCCAGGTCCCGTGGCTCTCTCTTCCTGCTGCCTGTAGATCTGGATGTAGAACTCTCAGCTCCTTCTCCAGCACCATGTCAGTCTGTGTGCCACCACGCTCCCTACCACGATGAAAAGGGACTCAAGCTCTGAAACTGTGCACAAGCTGCAATTAAATGCTTTCTTTTATAAAAGCTACTCTGGTCACAGTGTTTCTTTATAGCAGTAGAACACTAACTAATACAGTCACTACTAAAATTTGACTTACCTAAGTTTGCACCTAACACCTTACACTCAAAGTTCATTTTATGTTGTTTTAGTGCTGAAATTACTTATGGAGAGTAAGTCGACTGTTGATGGGCGTATGATATAATGGAGTGCGCCTGGGCATTTCCATTCGGCTTCTCATTGTCCACCATCATGCGCAAAGAGAAATTAACAGATGCTCAATTTGGCACATGATCGGTTGCATTGTTATTACCTACATTTTATAAAGTTTTGAAATTTTTCTCTCTTTGTTAGAGCCTTCTTTATACCCGGGAGAGGAATCCTCTATAGAACTACATCCCCAAAACTCAAAGAACAAAATTTTCTAATGAAAATAAAAGTTAAAGCTTGGGGATATCTATACCTACTACATTGTGAATAGCCTAAAATCTTTAGAGAAATAGTCTTACAGACAAGCTCCTAAAATATCTCCTCAGTGCCTCACTTTTGTCTTAATAACATAGGGGGAAACATCAGCCAGTGTCTACATGAGGACTATACTCACTCAGTGGTTAGAACAATAGGTCACCTGAAGGTCCAAGGGAAGGTCTTTCCTGAGAGCCAGTTAATTACTTTGTACTATAGTAAAGAACAATGTGCATTTTATCACTGCCTGTAAATTAAAATTGCATATAATTTTGGTGAGCAAGATCTATAATAGACTTTTGCATGTATGTGGATCTATATTTAATGATTTTTACTTTGAACATGCCATACATCTAAATAATGAAGTTTGATCACATCTATTCCCCCCCCCCCATATCTCCTCCAGGTCCTACCATATAATCCAAACATGGCCTACCCCCAACTTCAATTCTGTAATCATTTTTGAAAATCCACAAAATCCAGTTAGTTTGGTTCATATATGCATGGGTATGGGGCCATTCACTGAAGCATGGGAAACCTACTAGTAGCCACATCTTTAAAAAAATAAAAATGATTCTCCCTCCCTGAGCAACGGCGCAATGCTAATAGTAAATGTGTTTCCTGGGTATCCTCCTCCCTGCTTATGCGGGGGGATTTTTGCTGGCATTATCTTATGCAGGTCTTATGCAGATAACCCCAACTACTATGAGTTGGTCAGTGCAATAGTCATGTCATGTCCCAGAGACAACATTTTGCAGCATCCCTTTCCATCAGCTTGTTCTGACATCACATTCTTTCTACCTCCTCTTTCATGGCATGGCCTCAGCCTTTCTGGTAGTGGGGTTAATAGAGATATTAATTTAGGTAGTTAAAGTAGGTATCCCATTTACAGATGATCACCCCATCTCTTATTTTTTGTTCTTTTACCAGTTACCCATCTCTTCATTGGCTGATACCCACTGAAAAAAAGAAGCATTATTATATTATGAAATTGAGGTACCTTAAATGATCTGATGCCGGCACTTCTCATAACGTTTTCTCTTAGAACTGCCTTCGTTGTGTCCCATAGGTTTTAGTATATTGTGTTTTTATTTGCGTTCAATTCTAAGAGTTCTAAATTTTTGTTTCTGAATTCTTCACTGACACAATTATCATTTAATTGTGTGTTGTTTAGTTTGCATGAATTTATGTACTTTCTGGAGTTTTTATTGCTGTCAGCATCTAGCTCTGTTCCACCATGGTCAGATAGAATACGGGACGTTATTACATTTTTCCTACATTTTTGAGATATTTTGTATCCTGATATGTGAGTAATTTTGTAGAAAATTTCATGGACTGCTGAGAAGAATGAGTATGTTTTAGTGATTTGGCAGAGTGTAGATGTCAGCTAGGTCCTTTTGACTTATGACATCTTTGAACTCCAATGTTTCTGTGCTTAGTGTTTATCCAGATAACCTGTTTGTTGGTGCAAATAGGCTATTTAAGTCACTCATTAGCATTTTAAAAAATGATATTTGGTCTACACATGTTTGGTGATATATCATTGGGACAGTAACTTCTGCTTGGTTGGTTGCTATGTGATAAATATGGTGTGAGCTTTCTTGTCTCCTCTGAATGATTGTGGCTTGAAATCTATTTTGTCAAATATTAGAATAACTATACCTGCTTGCTTCTTAGTTCCAGTTGCTCAGAATAATTTTTTGCACCTTTTACCCTAAAGTAGTGAGGCAAACAATCTCACTCACTCACTCATAGTACCAATAAAGAAACAACTTTTAGAATTAAATGCAAATAAAAACATAATATACTAAAACTTATGGGACACAATGATACCAATGATGATGAGGGTTTTTTGTTTTGTTTTAGTTGCAAAAATTATAGATCCTGTTTTCTAATCCAGTATATAATTCTGTGGGTTTTTTTTTATTAGAGAATTGAAATAGTTTATATTCAGATTTATTATTGAAAGATGCGTGTTAATTCCTGCCTTTCTGTTGATTTTGTGGTATGTTTTCAGATATCTGTGCTGGACAGTTTTATGTTAACTTGGTACAGATAAGGTCATCTGAAAGTAGGAAATATCAATTAAGAAGAAGAAGACTGTGTAAGATGGGGCTGCAGGCAAGCCTGTAGGGCATTTTCTTAATTAGTGAATGATGGGGAAGCCCATGGTGGTTGGTGCCATTCCTGGGCTGGTGGTCCTGAGTACTATAAGAAAGCAGGTTGAGCAAGCTATGGAGAGCCATCCAGTAAGCAGCATCCTTCCATGGCCTCTTCATCAGCTCCTGCCTCCAAGTTCTTGCCCTGTATGAGTTTCTGTAGTGCCTTCCTTCAATGATAAACAGTGCTGTGAAAGAATAAGGCAAATAAACCCTTTCCTCCCTAAGATGCTTTGGTCATGGTGTTTCATTACAGCAATGATAGCCCTATGTAAGACAACTTTTGGTCAGCTGTCCTGCCATTGTTTATTTATTATCTTTGGCCTTTGGGCTGTTTTTCCTTCTCTGAAGATTGAAGAATTCTTTCCAGTATCCTCCATGTAGCTGGCTTAGTATTTATAAATTTTTAAATCTGTTTTAATCCTGCAATGTATTTATTTCTTCTGAAATTTTAGTAATGTTCCTTGGTGTAAAGGTCTGGGGTAACAAGTTTAGAACTTAGAGTACATCTTTCCAGGCCCATCTGGCCTTAAACATGTCTATCATGTAATAAGATGTTATTTTGATGGGGTTTCCTTTTATAAGGAGTTTCATCTTTCACTCCTGTAGCTTTCAATAGCCTTCCATTGCTCTATGTTTTAAATAATTTATTTTCATTTTATGTGCATTGCTTTTTTCTCTGCATGTATGCTTTTGGAAGGGTGTCATATCCCCTGAATAGGAGTTTTAGGCAGTTGTGAGCTGACATGTGGGTGCTGGGAATTGAACCCAGGTCCTCTGGAAGAGCAGTCAGTGCTCTTAACCACTGAGGCGTCTCTCCAGCCCCTATTCTGTGTTTTTAATGTTGTAACCTCCTCATGAGGAGGATGTAGGCTTTTGTTTGTTTGTTTGTTTGTTTTCTGGCCCTATTTCTTTGGAGTTCTATAGTCCTCTTATGCATAGATAAGCATCTACTTCTCTAGATGTGGATGTTTTTCTTCTATGATTTTATAAAAAAATGAATTCTATAACATTGGTATTCTCCTATTTCTATGCCCATAATTGGAAAGTTAAGTCTTCTCATGTTCTTTCAGGGCTCTCTCATGTCCTACTCATGGACTTCTATTAATTTATCATGTACCTTTCTAGATTTTTCCAAATCCTCTACTTTATCTTCCAGTCCCATTATTCTCTTTTCCACATGATCCATGCTATAGGTGTGGCTTTACACTGAGACTTTTATCTGCATATCACTTCAGATTGGCTTTTCTTGAGTAATTTTCTTTATTTTCATATTTTGTATTGACTTATTTATTTCATTCATTTCTCTGCTTTTCTTATGTAAGAGTGTATTCATGCATTCTTTAAGCTGTTTTACTACAGTTATAATTGGTCCTTTGAGTACTCTGTCTGGAAATTCTTCCAGGTCATTCTCACTTGGGGTCATTGTATGGCTAGTAATTTTTAGAGGAGACACATTGTTGTGGGCTTTCATATTTTGGCTTCTATGCTTGTCCTTGCAAGTCTGGAATTATTCATCTGGATGAAAATGTGGGCTTGAGGCTGATGGTCTGGGAACTGCTTGCATGGTGGCACCCACAGCTGGGAGAACTGTGGGAACGTAGGCTGGAACCCTGGTGTCTCTCAGTTCCTACCTGTTTTCACTGAGAGCTAGTGGATGGCAGAAGTTTGGGCTCATGTTCAGGGATTCCCTATGACAGGCCCCTGGGTCTCGGGGAACAGCAGGAATTTGGTAGGCCTTAGAGACTGGGCACTGCTTACCTGTCAAGACTGGAAACTGGGGTTATAGAGTGAGTTTGGAATGAGTGCCCAGAGATCCAGGGCCGGCTAAGGACAAGAACTAGAGGGTGGTAAGTTTGGTCTAATTGCTCAGGCTCTAGGGGATCCCTTGCCTGTCATTGCCAGAGTGGGGTGGAGGGCTGCATGGACATTTTTAATCTCTAAAATCATCTGTTAGAAATGTGAACACATCAGTAGGCTGAAGTCTGCTAATTTCGTGTCTGAGTACTCTATTTGCTTTCTTTTTTTTTTTCTATGACTATATATACTGAGTTTTAAATACCTTTGTACTTTTTATAGAATTAAAAGTTATCAGACTTCCATAATATTCTATTAATAGGCAAAATTAAGTAACCATTTAAAAACTTAATTTAATTGATTAAAGTTGGTTTTGTTTGTTTTTAGTAGCCACTAAAGATCAAATGTAAATGAGTGTCTTAGTTTGGGTTTTATTGCTGTGAAGAGACCCCATAACGAAGGCAACTCTTATACAAGAAAGCATTTAATTGGGGTTGGCTTACAGTTTTAGAGGTTTGGTCCATTGTCATCATGGTAGGAAGCAAGACAGAATGCCAGCAGACATGGTGCTAGAGAAGGAGCTGAGAGTTCTACATTTTGATCCACAGGCAGCAGAAGGAGACTGTGTGCCACAAAACCTCAAAGCCCACCCCCACAGTGACACACTTCTTCCAAGAAAGCCACACCTGCTCCACCAAGGCCCATGCTCCCAATGGACCATGCATTCAAATGCATAAGTCTATGGGGGGCCATACCTATTCAAACCACCACAATGATACATGAATAGTGACTCAGAAGGAGATTTTAAGGCAACTTATTTATGCTTTAAAATATTCAATATTATCATCAAATATATATATATAAACATTTCACAAAAGAAAACAGTAGAAATGTGAACTATATGTGTTTGTGTTATTTGCAAATATTACGGAAAATTACTTAATGTTGGATGTAATTATGTTTATATGATAAAATAGTGTGGTGATTTGAATAAGAAATGTCCCTCATAGGCTCATTTATTTGAACACCTGGTCGCCAGTTGATGACAGCTTTTTGAAAAAATATACAGCCTTTAGGAAAAGCACTGGAGAAGGTACATCACCAGTAGCAGGAGTTCAGCGTTCGTTGCCCACTCTCCCTCCTCCTGCTTTTACTTTATAAATTTACTTTAATATTTGAGACAGAGTTTCTATGTATATCCTTGGCTGTCCTGGAACTCATTATGTAGACCAGGGTGGCCTAGAACTCAGGGATCCACGTGCATCTGCATCCAAAGGTGTTGGGATTAAAGGAATACAGTTGAAATGTAATCACCCAGTTTCTTGCTCTAGCCACCTGCTGCTGTACCATCCTTGCCTGTACAGACGCTCCATTCTGGACCATAAGCCAAAGTAAACTCTTTCTTAGGGAAATTACTTTGGTCATGGTATTTTATCACAGCAACAGGAAAGTAACTGATATAAATAGTTTGTACATAACAAATGGATTTTAAGCTAAGCACAGTAGCTCATGCTTTTAATTTCAGAATTTGGGCATCAGGAGCAAGTACATCTCTAAGTTAAAGGTCAGCCTGATCTCTCTAACAGCTCTAAGGCCAGTAGAGGTTAAATAGTGAGACCTTTTCTCAAATAATAATTGCTATTATTGCTATTCAGATTATTTTAATAATTTATGTATACTTATAAATGTGTGAAGTAGCACAAAATAACAAATATGAAATGGAAAAATGAAAATTACCAACCTTTTTACTGGGATGACTTTAATAAGGAAGAAGTATGAAGATAACAAAAAGATTATGAAATAATTGAATAGAGTATTGTTTGACCTTTGGATAAAGAGGAACTAGCTATATTTAGAAACCATGAAATTATACAAGAAATTAGATAACACAGCAAAGAAAAAGTATAAGATTGTTTTTATCTCCAGGCAGATCTTGACAAGAGCTCACCCTGTCCCCAAAGTTGCAATCCATCCACTTCAGCCTCCCAAATGCTCGCATCAACGACATGCATCAGTGTGCGCGTCCCTAGTAATTGATTTTTAATATATTTAAGCATGATACAGTAAAAAAGAAACATAGAGAATATTATTACTCATATAAAAACTAAAGACAACATAAATTTACTAAAGCAAAAAATAAGATGTGCAGGTAAACTTGTATGAATTGTAACTTCTTAATATTCAAACTGAAATTAGGCCTTTTGTAAGTATATGTAGGCATTTTGTATGTACACCCACATACAGATATGCACTTCTTTACTATCACTATTAATCATTGATTGAACAGTTCAGTCTTTTATGTCTATACTAGCACCAAATTCTATAACAAATCTCTTTTAAAAAGACAAACTACATGAAAAAGTAAGAAAGTCATATATTAAAACATGCATGGAGACAAACATTACCTTACAGTGGAAAAATCACACAGTCAATTAAAATTGTATTTGAAGTCAGTCAAAATGATTATTTAGGGATAGTGAGATGGCTCAGTACTGAATGGTGCCAGCTACTAAGCCTGATAGCCAGAGTCAATCCCTGGAGACCACACTGAAAAAGGTTATGTATAATGCCTTTCTTTCAGTGTTCTGATTGTTTTTTTACATATCTTGTAGATGAATGTTTTGTTTTCACAATTGAGAGCAAAAAAGTTTACTTGATCTTTTAAAATATATTATATTAACTTATTCATACTACATCTCAGTGGTTATCCCACCCCTTGTATCCTCCCATTCCTCCCTCCCTCCCATTTTCCCCTTACTCCCCTCCCCTATGACTGTGACTGAGGAGGACCTCCTCCCCCTGTATATGCTCATAGGTTATCAAGTCTCTTCTTGGTAGCCTGCTGTCCTTCCTCTGAGTGCCACCAGGCCTCCCCCTCCAGGGGACGTGATCAAATATGGGGCACCAGAGTTCATGTGAAAGTCATACCCCACTCTCCACTCAATGTGGAGAATGTCCTGTCCATTGACTAGATCTGGGTAGGGGTTCGAAGTTTACTGCACATATTGTCCTTGGCTGGTGCCGTAGTACTTGATCTTTTAAAACTGGCCATTTAACAAGAATGTCTAATAGAAAAGAAACGTAAAGGAAAATGGACAAATCTCTGTTTTTTAAATAGCAGCAGCAAAGGGAAAGGAATAAAGAAGTCATTAAAAGTGGCATCTCTGTGACAAAACTGGAGACTTAAGTCAGAATAGACCTTTGAAAGAATATGAGGGGGACTGTAGCTGAGACACCTAGCAGCAAGGGGCATGGAGACTGAAAAGGACACCCTCTAACTGGACAAGACTCCAGGTGGAGAGAGGAGAACACCAACCCACCCACAAAAAAAAATTGATCCAAAACTTACGCTGCTTACAAGAAGTGCAGGGACAAAGAACAGGCAGAACAGAGATTGAGGGAATGCCCAACTAATGCCTGCCCCAAACCAAGACCCATCCCATGGAAGCGAACCAGCCCCTGATGCTATAAATGATTGTCTGCTATACTTTCATGATAGGAGCCTAACATAGCTCTCTTCTGAGAGGCTCCACTCACCAGCTGATAGAAACAGATACTGAGACTTACAGCCAAACATTGGGCAATGCATAGAAAGTCTTGTGGGTAAGTGAAGGGAAGGATAAAAAGGACCTAGAGTCATCATGAGATCCACAGGAAGACCAACAGGGTCCAGAGGGGCCTGTGGAGGCCTAGACCCTGACACACATGTAGCCTATGGGGAGCTTGGGCTACCTGTGGGTCCACTAGTAAGGGGAGCGGGGTCTACCTTGGACATGGACTCTGTTGCTTGCTTTTCAATCACTTATTTCCTCTGATGGGACTGCCTTTCCAGGCCACAGGGGAGGAGGATGAACTCAGTCCTGATGAGACTTCATGAGATGGGGTGGGTGGATAGGGTGGCTCCCTTTTTCCAAGGAATGAGGGAGGGGGAAGAGAGAGGGAGGGGAGGGATGGAGGGAAAGAGGGAGGGAGCTATAACCAGAATGTAAAGTGAATTAATTAATTAATTAATTAATTAATTTTTAAAAGTGTGGGTAAGCTATGCAAACCAGATGCTGAAACTCAAAAACCTGAGCATTCTGGATTATTCAAGCTACTATTTAAAATGACCGTCACATGCGACATTTTGTTTGTATGTCCCTTTTGTGTCTCATGTCCAAATCGCTCATTCTTATTAGGGCATTAGTCATTAGATCATGGCCCACTCCACCCCAGTTTGACTCAGTATTATCCGGATCACATCTCCACACACTCAGTCTCCCCATAAGGTCATATTCATAAGCATAACAACTAGAACTTATGTATGAATCAACTCATAACAAATATTTGTAGTTGAAAGGTAATGTGATTGATAGCAAAACATATTATCATAGGACAGTGGATATTTGCTAGAGTCTTTTTAAAAACTCTTTTGGAACATAGGACTTAGTGGTAACATATGCCACAGGCCTTTTTTGGTGGGATGGGACCTCTATCTAACAGTTTTGAAAGATATTAAAGTGAATTTAGTTCTAATACAAAACTCTTTAGCTCCTATAATATAATCATTGTAGCCTTCCTCCTAGTAAGTAGTTTCCATTTTCTGATAAAGCCAGAGTAGAAAATTGAGGGAGAAGTGGCTAGCATTCATTGATTTCAGGGTATAACATGGTATACCTTCTTTGGAAATTGTTTAGCAGTTTCTTCTAAAAGTAAATCATAACATTTTCCCATGTCAGGGAGTCTACTCCTGGATCTATACCAAGGGAAATGGGTACATCTGTTCCTTGTTTGGCACTTACAGGAACACTCATACTAGAAGGAACCCACATTCCCACTAGTCAGAAACCAGAAAATACGTAGTGAGACATTTGTAGAGTAGAAAACTTCTCAGCAATAAGAAAGAATGAGCTAGAACCACAGCCACAGCCTGGGTACACCTCATAAACAGAATGAAAGGCAAGCAATGAGCAGTGTACATTTACATAAGAAATTCAAGATCAAAAGAAATAGAAGATGGCAGACAAGCTGCATCAGTTGTTATTCCCTAGGGCAGCTGTCACCTGGGAAAGGTTGCCAGGTCCCTTTCTTTTGGAGTAAAGATACTTCCACTGAGAATGCTATACGCATGTGTTTGAGTATGGAAAAGTATTAAGATATGCACTGAAGACCAGTCTAAATGCAAATTTGGAAGGAAACTCAAGAATCTATAATGTACTGAATATCTATCTGAATGTACCATCTGAAGAAGAAATACGAATGGTTGAGAATGCATGAAAAAAATGTTTGTCATCATTAGCCTTCGGAGAAACACAAATCAAAACTAGTAGAGGATACCATCACACTCCAATTAGAATGGCCCCTTTGACAACGCAGTCAAATCCATAGAGAGGAAGAAACCCTTAAAACACAGTCACTAGGAATGCAAATTAGTATAGTCTTTATAGGAAACAATATGGTGGGTCCTCATAAAAAAATAAATAAAAACTATCAGGCTCTCGGACCAGCCCAACTGCCTGGAAGAGACAGAGTCCAGCAGCAGAGCCCAGGAGGAGGCTCAAACCACCCAAGTTGCCTGATACACTAATCTACCTGTTGAGGTGCCAGCAAGTTACACAGTTACCTCCAGGCTGCCAGGTTTGTTATCTACCAGCCATGCTGTGGTGGGCTCTTTATGATGTTGCTGTCTTTGAGTCATTTCTGCTCCTGTAAGTAACCCCCTCGGCCTAAATCCTCTAAATAGCCCCAATACAACTCATTGGTTTAAGAAGCATAAGACGATGAATATGTGTGTGTGTGTGTGTGTGTGTGTGTGTGTGTTTGTGTGTGTGTGTGTGTGTGTGTAATGTTTAAGTTATCTGGACTGTTAACTCTGTTTGTCTAACAGGATATAAGTCAAATTATCAAAGTACAAAGGTTGGTGTGAGAACCCAGTCCTGTAAGATAAGTGTGCTATCACAGGAAATAGGTTAACAATGCTTAAAGAGCCTCTCTTGTGTCATATGCTAAGCGGAAATTTGCTTTGTTGTCATTTCTTTACCCCTGCCCAATGTTATGCAGGGTGATGGAGCCCCCTTCCTAATACTCAGCTCCTCTAATTGAATGACATGGCAGCTTAGTCAGTGAGCTAAGTGTGGAGTATAGTATATGCCCATTTCTGACTGTACATCTGTAGAGCTATAGAACCACCAACTAGCTCCAGACACAATAACAGAAGAACAGACAACAGTACGAGTCACATTTGGCAACACCTGCAGACTTTGTCAGGACCAAAGGCCCACCTGAACTTTACCAACAGGCTCAGTGTGGGCTGTGCTCTGAGCTTAAGCTGTGGCGGGAACTGGCTGAAGAGCCCTGAGGTCTTGTCTCATAGGCCTCACAGAAGAGTGGTGGGAGCTCAGCACCTCAACCCAATGTTTAACACTATTTATTTCTAAAAGCCAGAAGCCAGCTGGGAAGACACAGCTGCAGGAGAGAAAGCATCTGTCCAGGAAAGTATCCAAACAGCACAGGAAAGTCATACAATTAGTCAACTTTAAACATTGCTATTACTCAATGCTCAAAGGTGCAGATCTAGTTTGATCAGACTGCATAAGAAGTCCCTATTATGATCCCTTCCTTATCTCTCAACTGAATATCACTTTGGCAAGACAGATGTTGGTAAATGGAGGCAATTCTTCCAAAGTGCTGATTTAGGAAATTTAACCTGTATATGAAACAGGTCCATCTAGAAAGTTAGCAAACATTCAAGTGCATTGATCCCTCATTTTCCATTTAAAATTTTATTTTTTTATTTTTAAATTAAAGTTTATTCAGATTACATCCAGATTGTTATCCCCTCACTTGTATCTTCCTGTTTCACACTCCCTCCCTCTTTTGCCCTATTCCCCTCCCTTGGACCTCTGACAGAAGGGGACCTCCTCCCCACCATATGACCACAGCCTATCACAGCTCATCAGGATAGCCTGCTTCCCCTTCTTTGTGTGCCTCCCCACCAAGGGGAAGGGATCAAATTGGAGCCCCCAGAGTTCATGTCAGAGGCAGTCACCACTCTCCCCATAACTGTGGAGAACGAGCTGTCCATTGGCTAGATCTGAACAGGGGATCTAGGTTTACTGCATGCATTGTCCTTGGTTGGTACAACAGTTTGTACAGTACAAGCCCCATATTTTTAGAAAATAAAATCTCTTTCTCTTTAAAATATGAACACACCTTTGATATTTCTGAGGAAATTGAAGATACAAAACATATTTTCAAACAGCTCCTAAACTGTGTAGTCTCAATCCATAGTTTATGTTCCCAACTGTCTTCAGATTCTCACAACTTCAATATTTGGAAGTGGTGCTGAGATTTTTGTGTATGCTTTGACTTGATTCCTCAGATAAGAATTTAAAAAGAGCTTGGCTCAGGTATTGCTATAAATGCATTCCACTGTGCAGATCCCATACTAGTCCAAAACCTTCCTGTAAGACTTTACCATTTTTTCTTTCCCTACTATTGAATATGGAAGTTATTTCTCTCTTGATTCAAGCCAGAAACCTTGCTTGTAAGTAACCAGTTTTGGTGGGCACAATCCATGGACCCAAACCATGCCTATCAGCATTTTTCATGTGTTATCAGTTTACATTTAAGGGCTTAAAGTTTTGGGGTGAAGACAAAGTTTTCACAAAGGAATGAACTTAATACTCCATCTTGACTGGAATCTGGTTGTATAATCTAGCTTGTTCAATTGGATGCTCAGTTCATTTATTTCACCCAAAAACAAAAGGGTTGGGCTTCAGAGTTTGACTAAAGAGCATCAATATTTAAATAGCTTCTCATTAATCTCATTTTCTGAATAAGCTATAATTAATTTTTATTTCTTTTTTGGCCTAGAAATTTTTGTTCCTTAGCATCTGAAATATGAATCAGTGAATAAGCCAACCCCTTTTCTAATTTTAAACCTTTTTTCAGTTGTTCTATATATATGTGTGTTCCCCACCATATGAATCATGAAAGAAAAATCCCAAATCATCAAAATCCATATTTATCTGTCCTTGAGAAGAAGCCTACCTCAGAAAACCCCATTGACATTTCCTGTCTTCTTTTAAAGTTATGGTTAAAATTCCCCATAACCCACAATATTTACAGTAAAATAACAGCGGGGTTTTAGTGTGACCTAACCTCATTCTATAATGTTAGCTTTATGATATTTTCTTTCCTATATTATCCATACTCTGGCCATTCAAATTCAAAAGAGGATTTAAGAGGCTTGCTTATATACATTTCAGTAGATTCAAACTCAACCACTAAGGCTATCAAGAGCACCTTAGGTCTAGAAGCTAATTGGGGTAAATTTCTCTATTGTGTTATACACATAAAGTTAAATTTAGGAAAACTGTACTAAATGAAAAAGAGAGAAAAATCAAACCAGTAATAATTTGTTTAGAACTCAGAGAGAGAAGAAAAGGTTAAGTTTGAAATAATCCTTGTGGTTTGTAAAGTAAAAGACCTTACAAAAGACCAGCATTGGCCTTGGGTGAGCAGCCGAGTTTGTACTGGCAGTTTCACATGAGGCCTTGCTGTGCCTTCTTCTAGGCAGCTCATATTTGCAGAAGAGAGAAAGGAAGTGAGAAGGCTGGAGGAAGGTGCAAAAGAAAATCTGACATATCTCTCCTGGGAGTGTTGAATTCATAAGGCTCATTTTCAACATGTGTCACGGGAGCAAGGACATTCAGTTTCACCCCAATCTTGTTAGAAATGCAAATCTCTAGGCTTTTCATGACCTGTCCAATAAACCTCTAGGGATGAAGCCTAGAAAACTGGAGATGGAAGCAAGATGAAGTGCTTAGTTATAAAGTGAATACTTCTGGGCATCTAATCAACAACATAGTGACTGTAGTTAACAACACTGTGTCATATAATTGAAAATTGCTGAGAAGTAGGTCTCGTGTTCTGAGTACACACACACACACACACACACACACACACACACGAGGGGGGGGGAACCATAGATTTGTAGTAATTATTTCTTATGTGTATGTGTGTGTGTGTATATATATATATATATATATATATATATATATATATCCACATTTGTTATGCATTTCAAATATATCAACTCTTCAATTCTTTTTATTAAGTTTTTAATTTAAAAATTACATCACTTTCCCTCTTCCCTTGCCTCCCTCCAGCCCTTCCCACCTACTTACCCTGTAACTCCTCCCATTTCTCCCACTGACTCTCAAATGATGGCCTTTTTCTTTATTATTGTAGGATACATATAAATTTGTATACATATATGTATGTATGTACATATATATGTGTGATATATATATATATATATATGTATATATATGAATGATTTGTTGTTGGCTTATAAGTGGTTTCAAGGCTGACCATGCTGCTTTAGACATAAAAGGGGGCTTATCCCTTAGAGAAGGTAACTCTCCTCTCAGAAGTTTCATGTAGTTCTTTGTCCATGTATGAGACCTCATGACTTTTCTTCCTTTCCATATTAACATGTCTATTGATATTGCCATTGTTCCAGTACTGTTTATGCAGCCATTCCTAAGAAAGATCGTTTCATAGCAGAATTCTTTGTATTCTGGCTCTTACAGTCTTTCTACCCCCTCCTCAGATATGTTTCCTGAGACATAGATTCAGGAGCTCTAATGTAGATATACTCATTGGAGCTGATTGATTGATATAGAAGATTCAGCCCAAGGATGGTGGTGCCACCCCTGGACAGAGGGTCTTACGTACTACCAGAAAGATGACTGAGCGAGTCATGAGGAGCAGTCCACTAAGCAGCACTCCTCTGTGGCTCATCTCTTTTCCTTCCTTCCTTCCTTCCTTTCTTCTTGTTAACTGGTGAAAAGTCTGTCAGTCTTCCTCATCTTTTCAAAGAACATGTTCTTCGATTCCTTGATTCTTCCTATTGTTCTTATTTATTGTTCTTCTCAGCTTATTTTTGTTTTTTGGTTTTTATTTATTTTTTTCTTCTCAGTTTAATTATTTCTTCCCCTATACTAGATTTGGGGTTGGCTTGTTCTTGATTTTCCAAATTATTGAGTTGCATCATTAAGTCATTTATTTATTTATGCTCATTCTGATTTTTTTAACTTAGGGTCTTAGAGTTATAAATTTGTTTCTTAGAATGGCTTTAATGTGTCCCCAATTTTTTTTTTTTTACTGACTTGGCCTGTCAATTTCAACCAATAATGGTAAAAGAACCAGACAAACTGCATTTTGAAAAAGAAACTCCATTTTTGTTAAACCTAGCCAATGGCTGAACCCAGATTCCAGAAAAACCACAAACTAGTCTAAATAGAAAAATATTCCCTAGCAACACAATCAGCTCACCTTGGGAAAGTCCAAATATACTCTCTGCTGGTCAAGCTGACCAGGTGTGATGGTTTGAATAGGTATGGTACCCATAGACTCATGTGTTTGAATGTTTGGTCCATACTGACTGCCTTATTGGAGTAGGTGTGGCTTTGTTGAAGGAAGTGTATCACTGTGGAGACAGAGTTTGGGATCTTATATATCCTCAAGTACCACCCACTGTGTGACACAGTCTCCTACAGATCAAGACATAGAATTCTCAGCTCTTTCTCCAGCACCACGTCAGCCTGATCACTGGTATGATTCCTGACATAATGATAATGGACTAAACCTCTAAAACTGTAAGCTAGCCCCCAATTAAAAGCTTTGTTTTATAAGAGTTGTCATGGGCATAGTGTTTCTGCACAGCAATAAAACCATAAGACAGACTGGCTTGGGCTTTTGAAAGCCAAAGTCTACCTCCAGTAATAAATTTCCTCCAACAAGGTCATACCTACTCTAACAAGGCCACACCCCCTAATCCTGCTCAAATAGTGCCACTCCCTAATGACTAAGCATTCAAATGTATGACCCTATGGAGGCAAGTCTTATTCAAACCATTATAAGGAGTATTGCCTATTTTTAAATCTCTACTACTGAATATATTTCTCACAATGGCATTACTTTTTATTTATATGTTGCTACATTATCTTTAGTATTGCTTTGTACCTTCATCACCAAATATATACTTGCTTATTCTCTCCCCTTCTTCCCACACTAAACATTTATACTTTCACTTTCATTCTTACCTTTCATTTTTCCCCATTCTTTATCACTTACTTGTTATAGCTCATAGATAAACCTTCAATGAATTCAACAGTTTCTACAATCTGTTGCCCTAAGTAGTAGACCAACATTCCTATCCCAGGAGAAAAGGATCACACTTTTGCCTTTTTCAATGTTGATCTAACAATAGTCATTACATTCACCTACAATATTTACCTCCCAGTCCTTATGGTAGTAATTGAAATCCCACCATACACCATATTATCTTTACTTATTTATCATCAAACAGCTATTGAAGTCAAAGAGAAAACTGTTAACTGGACAGTACATCTGCATCAGCAGTGTTTCTCAACCTGTGATTCATGACCCCTTTGGGGACCACATAATAGATATTCTGCATATCAGTTACTCACATCATGATTTATAGCAGCAGCAAAATTACAGTTATGAAGTAGCAACAAAATAATTTCATGGTTGAAGTCACCACCACAACATGAGGAACTGTATTAAAGGATCATAGGATTAGGAAGGTTGAGAGCCACTGGCAGATAGGAACATCCAGAAGCCATATTTGCTTTCAGTTAGTCACTCTAGGAGTACATGGACCCTGTACAAGAACTTAGCTTTTATTATGTGCAGACTATTTTATTATGAAATACATACCTCAACTCTAGCACAACATAGTTAAATTTGAGTATTATAGATATATCAACTAGAAGAATATATCTGTTAAAAAAATCAGCCAAATTTCCCAACATACATATATCCTACCTAGCATGGTAATGAAAGAAGCATGAACAACAGTCAAGGTACCATAACTCTTCCTATTAATCACACATAATCACCTCCAGTAAAAGTGAGTTAGATACGCCAACCTCCCAAAACTTAAAATAATAATAACAAATTCAAAACCAAAGGAAAGTATGTTGAATGAATCCCAAGAGAACACACACACACACACACACACACACACACACACACACACACAGAGCGACAGAGACAGAGACAGAGACACAGAGATACAGAGAGGAGAATAAATTAATTAATAAATTAACGTCCAAGAGCAACACTTATGAAATTAACAAGATAAGAAATAAGAGTTCAGAAAACCAAAAGAAAATAAGTATGATCTTGCTAAGGGTCTATGAAAAGCAAATAATATCAGGCAAGAGGCATCATTTTATCTGAGAGGTGTGCCTTCTTTAAAGAGTAGTGAGCAACAACAGTACTTCATATACTCTGTTAATTTGTGACAGTTATGGACATTAATATGAAGGAGATAATTCATAGAAATAATTCTTTTCAATAATCAAATAACTTGTCATACATATGTATTCCTATGTAAAAAACAGCAGCTGACTTGTGAAGTCAATTATGGTACATTCTTAAGATATAACTAGCAAATATGTCATTGATTTAAATATTTATGATTTATCAAAGTAAACACATACATATATATATATAAACCAATATATATAAAACATATATATATATATGTATACCAATATATTTATAAAACCAGTATCAGTTTGGGTATGGGCAAAAAAAAATATACTAAATATTTATTCTAAGCTTAAGTGTTTATCCCTTAGGTAGGGAATTTTGAGAGTTTTCTCTCTCTCTCTCTCTCTCTCTCTCTCTCTATCTATCTATCTATCTGTCTATCTCAATTTTCTATTAAGATTTGTCATTATTTTAAGTATCTTTAATGTACCAAGGAAAAGGGAATTTAAATGTTTCCACCACAAAGATATAATTGTTTAAGGCAACGGCTATGCTAGTTCCCTTAATTTGATCACTACACAATGTATATATGAATCAAAACATCACATTTTATTTCACATATTTATTTCATAAATCTGACAATCAAAAACTGAAAAAATGTGAATCAGGGGTTCACAGAAACAGCATAATTTCTCCAAAATCAAATTGGTATAAATAGTAAAACCAAAATCCCAATATTAATATACCCCTGCTATAGTCCACACTTTATGCCGTATAACTCTAGTTGAAAAACAAAATCACTGGGGACCTCAGTTTGACCATTCTGTTACCCTCAAGTGCAGTCACTATACCATTACTGTCACCACCATCCCAGCACATGACAACATGAAAGACTTTCATATGATAATGCCTTTAAGAATTACTGCCTTGCTATCTCAGAAAACTGGGAATAGGGCTTCCTCAAGACCCAGCTATTCCACTCCTTGGAATATACCCAGAAGATGCTCCAGCATACAACAGGGACATATGCTCAACCATGTTCATAGCAGCCTTATTCATAATAGCCAGAACATGGAAACAGTGTAAATGTCCCTCAGTAGAAGAATGGATAAAGAAACTGTGGTACATTTACACTATGGAATACTACTTAGCTATTAAAAACAAGGAATTTCTGAAATTTGTGGACAAATGGGTTGAACTAGAAATGATCATAATGAGTGAGCTAACCCAGAAGCAGAGAGAGTCAAATAGTATATACTCACTTATATCTGGACACTAGGCCAAGGGGCATGTCTCATGAAAGTCTTCACTTACCAGGAAAATGGGATAGTGGTGAGGACATCCTAGGGTGAGAGAAATATAGGAAACAGGGAAATAGATGGATCCAGCGGGTCCTAGAAACCTACAAGAAGAACACTATGATGGGCAGATCTGGCCCCAGGGGTTCTGCTCTATCTATAGCACCAACCAAGGACAATATGTGCAGTCATCATCAAACCCCTACCCAGACCTAGCCAAGGGACAGAATATTCTCCACAGTTAAGGGGAGACTGGGGACTAACTTTCACACGAACTCTGGTGCCCCTTATTTGGCCATGTCCCCTTGATGGGGAGGTCGATGGCACTCGGAGGAAGGATAGCAGACTACCAAGAAGAAACTTGATACCCTAGCATCATATTCAAGGGGAGGAGGTCCCCATCAGTCACAGTCATAGGGAAGGGGAATGGAGTGAAAGCGGGAGGGAGGGAGGAATGGGAGGATGCATGGAATGGGATAGCAATTGGGATGTAATATGAATGATTTTTTCCTTTTCAATAAAAAATATATACATTAAAAAATAAAAAAAGAATTACTGCCTCTCCAGTTCACCATGGCCAATAGTAGCAAGCAGTAACAACTCGACTGGCTGAGAGACCTGTGGTACAAAGATACTTTCTCGAGTTCCAGGAAGAGGCAGCATGCCAAGAGTGTTCTCTTGGGAATATAATATATGGAATACTAATTATGTACTGCTAGAGCACACAAAACAGGAATATAATTACACTGAGCCTTCAGAAAGGCAGGTTATTTATCAGCCAGAGGAGAGAAAATGGAACAGTATGTAATAAGCAATAATTGAAAGTTAATAACTGATAAAAAATAAATATTTACTCCTACAATGATACTAGAAAACTTCAGGTTAACAGAAATACATATAAATGAGATTTTTTTTCTAATAGTACAATAGGAATGTAGTTCAAAGTGATAGGAATGATAATACAGATTCTGGGATATAGTAACAAATACAGGTAAAAAAAAACAAAATGGCAATGTAATGACTAAGATTTAATAACTTAAGGCATGTTTAATATACTGTAAAATCTTTACAGAGGTAGATTGGTTATGTAATATTATATTTGCAAAATTATGGTCCAATTACTTCAAAAATCATTCTATGCAGTTTAGCCATCTGTCCAAATGCTTGTTAGTACTACACTAATGGGTCTTGAGTTATAATAAAAAAACGTACAACCTTGAGTGGCTTTCAACCAGACTTCACTCACCCTTTCAAATGACTTCCCTACAAAGAATGTTTGTGATCTGACTTTTGGTGTGTTCACTCATGAGTCCCCAAATCTTGGTAAGTAGTATAGGAGATCTTTCCCAGGTAGTGTTAAACATAGAATTGAATATATGGTCATTTTGTTAATATTATTATTATTCATTTTGTGTTTAAAGAGCATCATTAAAGGACAAAACACCCAAATACATACATACACACTAGAACAAAATATCTCTCTAAACACAGGCACATCATACTGTAAATTCAGAAAAAAAATGATAGCATGCTAGCTAAGTTCTAGTTCTTGATATGGGTGATATATACATGGGCTAATGTATACTTGAAATTTTGTATGAGCTGTACTCTCAGGAAATTCTCACTTTGCTGCACTGTTTTTGTTGTACATTTGTATGTATTAAAAGTGGTGAAGTATTGTTATAAAATTCTATAACTGAGATGTGCCAAGAGCCGTCCTGTTGAGGGGGCTTACTAGGCATGTGGGCTGTCTAGGAGGTGATCTGGTGTGTTTACAAGGTCTTATACCACGATGTACCCTGAAACTGCTTCCAGCCTCTGACATGCTGTCAGGAGCCACTGATTTGGGAAAGTCCAGGAGGCATGAGAGATCTCTGGAGGTGATCTGATATTTGCAAGGTCTGTATCGTGATGTGCCCCAGAATTGCTTCCAACCTCTGACTACCCTGTCAGTTGTGCACTGCTGCATCTCTCTGAAATCTGGCATTAGAGCCAGGCATGGTGGCGCATGCTTTTAATCCCAGCACCCAGGGAGGCAGAGGCAGGTGAATCACTGTGAGTCTAAAGCCAGCTTGGTCTACAAAGTGAGTCCAAGACAGCCAGGACTACATTCATGGCCAGCCTGGTCTACAAAGCTAGTCCAGGATAGCCAAGATTACACAGAGAAACCCTGTCTCGAAAAACCTAAAGTAAATACATCTGGCATTGGTGTGAATTGTCATTTTTTGGGTGCTGACCAGCTCTGATTGAGCAAACTTCCTAGAGGATCTTACTGAAGATGTACTTTTTGTTATCCAGATGAATTAATCCCTGATTATGGAATTCCTGATTTGGCTCAAATAGTTTTAAAAGTTAAAGTTAGTTTATGGCTGCAATAAATACCTTTGTGGACCTCCAGATGCCTCACTTAGGATAGCCTACCAGCAGATTTGTGGCTTCAGATAAGCCTCCACCACAGATGGCACCACAAATCCTGGTGTTTGACCATAAATATAGCCAGATTTGTTTAAACTCCATGTGAACCTATGTGGAATGAAGTTACCTAGAAATGTCTGAATTTACTCTGTTTCTTAGAATGAAAGACAGACAAAATTATTGTCCTGAGCTCATTACAAACTAAGAGATAGGTGGATAATGTATAGTCAGGTCCGTCCTAACTGATAAGTTGTATACTCTTGTAAGTTTCAGACCCTGTTAACCTTAGACCCTGCCAACCTTTGTCATTTTGAACTCACCATGAACTTATGTAATGGATACATAGATAAGAAATGTTTAGATTTAAAGCATGTAACCTGTTGTATTTTTAGGATTCATCTGTTTTTGTGATTAATTGTACTCTTTTGACTATGAGGTAATTCCCTTTTTTCAGAAGTATAAGTATGGGCTACAATAAACGTGAGCAGGAGCACAGAGGAGAAAATGAGGGAGAACAGAGGAGAAAATGAAGGAAAAAATTGAGGAGAAACTTGGGGAGAACAGAGGAGGAAAGATTGAGCAGCTTAACTTCAGTTGAAGTTAAGATGCCTGACTTCATCCACCTTTTTTCCTGATCCTCTTCTCTTGAACGTATGTGTGTGAATGGTTTATTTTCTATCTCTCTCTTACTTCTTATTTCTCTATAGATTCGCAAATAAGTTAGCAGACTCAGGGGCATCAGCCTCCTATGGCTAATAAGCCTAAGTTTACACCAACTTATTGGAGAGGCCTATCTGCAGATCAAAGAGCCTCCTTTTATGACCCCTGTGCAGTTTCTAGCCAGAAGCCGCTTTTACAGCCTCAGCCATAGGAAAAAAGGTGGTCAGTTTAAGTTCTCCTCAGCCGCAGTACAGCCAGTCCCTAGAGAAGAAACCTTGGGCTCTTTTTCCCCTTCTTTCCTTTTTCTTCTTTCAATCCTGATCGGTTGCCTGAGCCATCAGCTCTGGCCACCCAAGAGATAAAGTGCACTAGAAGGGCATCCGCAGTCCAACACCCCAGAGAGAAACTACCCTGGACCCTCTCCAGAGGACTAGCCGGGCATTAACAGAGATGATTGGGAACTATAACTCACTAATGTTTACATTTAAATGCAATAAGGAATATGAGACTAACTTTCAACCTCCATCACCTCTGATGAAAAGACAAAAGGGGGTCAGTAAGTCGGCTCATTGGGCAAAGGATACTTGCTGACCATCCTGATGACCAAATTAGATCTTCAGGATACATCTGGTAGAAGGAGAGAAGCTTGCAAGTTGTCCTCTGACATCTACACATGTCCGCAGCATGCACACACATGTGGACACATATAGACAACAAATGAATAAATAAATGTGCTGAAGTACAAGTAAGAATAAGTGCTGTTAAAATCAAAGTAAAATATTAATGTCTTAATGTCTTTTTGCTACCAAGAATATCCCTTTAATGTATAAGCATAAATGTGGTGAGTGAGTCATTACTTTGTAAACAGAATACTTCTAACTTTCATGATTTAGAATAATACCATGAATCTCCTTTTAGCACTATGAGCCAGCATTTCAGAGAAACTGGACAAGAAAGTCAGCCTCTCTCTCTCTCTCTCTCTCTCTCTCTCTCTCTCTCTCTCTCTCTCTCTCTCTCTCTCCCCCCCCCCCCCCCCCCCCCCCCCCCCCCCCCCCCCCCCCCTCTCTCTCTGTGTGTGTGTGTGTGTGTGTGTGTGTGTGTGTGTGTGTGTGCCACACAGCATGGGTACTGAAAACTAAACTCCAGTCCTCTGGAAGGTCAAAATCACTCTTAACAGCTCAGCCATTTTTCCAGCCCAGGTTTGTATCTTAGTTCATGTTTCTTGCTACAACTTGGGATACATACATTAAGTTTTATTGTCCATGTAGTTTTAGTTTAATTAAATTTAGGATTTTTCATCTATATTCCAATTTCCAGTCAACATTCCTTCCATCTTATGATCCAGAAACAGTAAATGGCTGGATTATAATATCTGTTTGGATGTGGCAACATGTCTGTTAAACTTTTCTCCTTTCTGCCTAGGAAATTGACTTGTGGTGATATTGTTAAGTCGGAATATTTGGAAACATGATAAAGATACAATAATATCTAGAACTTTCTAGGGAAAAAGTATTAAAAAGAGAACTTCAGAGAAAAAAGGAAAAAAGGAAATACTTTTCATGAAAAAATGGATCTTAACTGATAAAATTAGAGATACAGACAAAGGCATGCATTTGGTCTTCCTTGACTATGGAGACTTGTAATAGGTATCCCATTGGCTAATACTCAGCCTAGAAGAGATAAAACCTCTGTGTGTCATTAGGCCTACGGAAAAACTTATCTAATAAGAATAACAAATCATTGCACTTAAAAGTTTACCTTCGGTCAAAAATATTTTGCTAGTTGACTTTATGGACCTTTTCAATAAACACTATAGAAGAGGAACACCTTTATTAACAATTCTGCATTGATATCATAGCACATCACTAAAGCTATATATCCCTAAGCTATCATTTACCTAGTGTAGCTTGTCTATGAGCTTCAATGTCCAACTGAGTTTAAGAAAACTCTTTGGCTACTTTTGAAGCACTATCATGAGCACAATGCTCTCCTTGAACGTAGCTCATAATGAAATCAGGGTAGACGGCACTAATAAGGTTACTTTTGTTCTATGTGCTGCACTTACATGCTACAGAGCATGGTGTCTCTTGCTGTCTCATTCCACATCGTCAGCATGACATCAAGGTCATCTTTGTGGTGACCAACTCACATCCCCACTTCTTATGGCAGAGTGCCTTCCCACTTCTGTGTGGAGTCCAAGCTTTAAACGTGGTAAAATGTCCATCACAACATAGTAATAATAAACAAACAATAAACAGCATAGTTCCTAGTCTTTATTTGGTAAGTTTAACATCTGAGTCACTTGTACTCCAGCTTCTATTATCTGACATTCATCTTGGTTTTCAGTCATTCTGCATTTCATAGCGATGTGTTGGTTTCATTTTCATTGCTGTGACAAAATGCTGCAACAAAAGCTTCGGGGAGGAAGAGCTTGCAATTTCAAGTTACAGTCCATAATCTTGAGAAATTCCAAGAAGAAACACTAGGCTCTTGTCAGATCACATTAACAGTCAGTTAATGTGAGAAGAAAGAAGAAAGGCATCTTTGCTTGCTTCCTCTCATCTATCTTTCTCTTCTCTTATACTGGTCAGAACTCCCTGCCCAGGGAATGGTGCTGCCCACAATGGCTGGGTCTTCCCACATCAAACAATAAGCCAATGTCCTACAAATATACCCACAAACTAACCAGATCGTTACAATTCTTCACTGAGACTTTCTACCCAGGTGAATTAAGCTTTGTCAAATTGACAGTTAAAACTAACTAGTAGACCAACTTTATGTGAATGCCCGTGCTTTCAATTTAAATAACTAATTTCTTTCTAGAAATTCTATTGGCTTTTTAAGAAGTTTATCTTTTTGTGTGATGTTTTTATTATACTACTTTTCTCTTGTTTTGCAATTACTATTTTGAAACATTGTTTTCTATAAAATATTGTCAGTTAGTTGAAGCATTTAGAATCTTTTTACTCTAAATCAGAGTGCTGTATTTTAGCTTGTTTTATTTAACTACCTATGAAGCCAGACGTTTTTTGGTGTGTGATTTATTAATTGTAATATGTTATGTCACAGATGAAAATAATGTCAATTTTTACTTATTTTTATTGTTCTTATATTTAATACTTTAACTTGTTGAAATATATCTTAGGTTCTAATATCTAATCACCAAATTATAAGTGTGTATAAAGTATTATCTACTGACTGACTGTAAGTCCAACTTACTTGCTAAGGCTATTTACCCTACATGAGGGTTCAAGAATGAGTCTTTGTTACTAACACACAAGATTACACTCAGTCCCTGTGTCAGAAGAAGAGAAATATAGATAATACATATAAATAATAAGAATATGGATAATTTAATAAAACTCTTAAATATTCTGCCCCAATGTGACACGAGTCATTTTTGGAGCATATTCCATTAGACAAAGAATGTCTCTTGACACTTAAGAAAAATGCATTAATGTTGAATTGCTAAAAGGGATATCTGGAAATGTTGGGGAGTGACTTTAGGTATTACCAGCTATGGTGTCTACTTTTTCATGTGAATTAATATTTGTTTGGAACAGTCTTTTACTGTGAACAATCAATGTCCTTTATACATTTGTGTGTACATTTCTGGCAGAAGGATTTGCAGATATAAACATGTGGGGAGTTAATTTTCACCTGTGGTTCTTTCGCCTCACAGATTATTGACTCATGTCAATGAGCTGAGTTTTCAACACAGAAAACCTTCTTAACTGCTCCTATAAAAATGTCAGATATGTAACATGAAATATGAAATGATGTGTCAAGTGTTCATCTTTACTTCTGTGTGTCACTTCAGAATCAGGCTCTAAGAGCCTGACATACTTATAAACATTACTGTGGTGGTCTGAATAGGTATGGCCCCCTAGACGCGTTTTTAATGCTTGGCCCATCGAGAGTGGCACTATTAGGAAGTGTGGACCTTTTGGAGTAGGTGTGGCCTTCTTAGAGGAAATGTGTCACTGTGGAGGCAAGCTTAAAGTTCTCATATATGCTCAAACTATACCCAGTGTGGAACACAGCCTCCTTCTGCTGCCTACAGATCAAGATGTAGGACTCTCAGCTCCTTCTCCAGCACTATGTCTGCCATGCTTTCCTCATGGACTAAGCCTTTGAAACTGTGAGCCAGCACCAATTAAATGTTTTCTTTTATCAGAGTTGGGATGGTCATGGTCTCTTCACAGCAATAAAACCCAAACTATGATAACCACTCTACATACTTAGGATTCTCTAAGTTACCATCTTCCACGTGCTATTTGAAATTTCCTAGCTATTCATCCAAATTTTATCCACATCTATTCTTTATTTTTTGTATTTTGTCTTTTTTAAAAAAATCTGCTATGATATGGGATGCAAGTTCTATGTGCTTGACAGTCTCCTGAACAGCATCATAACTATTACAAAGAACTATGTCAATACATGGACCTTTCTCAACTTTTTTTTGAAACAGGGTTTTTCTGTGTAACAGCCCTGGCTGTACTGGCCTTACTTTGTAGATCAGGCTGGCTTCAAACTCACAGAGATCCACCTACCTCTGTCTCCTGAGTGCTGGGATTAAAAGCATGTGCCACCACAGCTGGCTTCTTTCTCCAACTTTTATCCAAGAGCTCAATAATAGGTATCACCACTGAAGAATATTATATAGTATTTAGTAAAGGAAACTATCAGTGATTTTTATTTCTGTAAATCATGTTTCTGTTTGTTCGTTTGTTTTTGTTTTTGTTTTGTTTTGTTTGATCCCATTAAGACACTAAATCTTGCACACGCCTGTAATCCTTGCACTCAGCAAGGCAGAGGCAAGGGGATCTCTGTGAGTTTGAGGCCAGCCTGCTGGTCTCAAAGCAAGTTCAGTACAGCCAAGTCTATGCAGGGAAACCCTGTTTCAGAAAAACCAAAAGAGTCTGGGAGAAACAGAGAGAGAGAGAGAGAGAGAGAGAGAGAGAGAGAGAGAGAGAGAGAATAGGAATCTTGACTATGAGCTGGCCTTGTGGATCGCTTAACAGCAGAAGATACTGTTCTGGGACTTTATTAGTTGCTAAACTAATTGTAATTTCAATTTATTCTGCTAGAGCTTTGTCATCTGTATATCAGAAACATGATAAATAAATGAGATCACATGGAAAGGCTATAGTCAGAGTTCAGCTGAGTTGTCCTGTGAATGCATGTGGATACGTGATCTCAAGATCTTCAGGAAAATCACCAGTTGAGCCAGGACAACCCATTAATCTGTATGAAATCCTAAGTTGCTGCTGTGAATGACATAACATTGTGATTTCTTGTTGTATAATAATAATCAATATTTAGTTAGTAACTAGTAACTTCTTGTAGCACTGAAGGGCATTACAGAAGAGCAATAGACACATTACATTAGATTCTAAAAAGGATGATAGTTTCTCAGCTGGCGTAACAATAACTATAATTTAAGCAATTTTCAATGTATTAAAGTTTCCAGATTATGGATGCATTAATATTTTGGGACTGGGTCCTTCTTGGAGGAAAGCTATAAAATAAATTACTTTGACACTGTCAGTTGGTTTCTAGAAAATCTTGCTGAATTTAAGGTGATTTTTCTCCAATAAATATATATATATACACATACACACATATATGCTTTACATTAACCCAACAGAAATTTCTTATATGGAAAAAAGTATCCTACAGACTTCTGACTGTGGAAACTAACCTTTTATTCACACTGAAATGAATTCAGTTCCTTACCCATGGGTCTCTATTTCGGGCATTTTAAAAATAAAGCAAATGGCACCACTCCAGAATTAATGGCAAATGCATGCTTCAGCAATAATCACCACCAAGACTGTAACTTTCCATGCTTTTGACATTTCATAAATTCTGACTGTAAGTTGTAGAGAAAGTGGAGCAAATTTTAAACTGTTAGCCTATTTTATTATAAACATAAAAGAACACATTTCCCATTATAGCACAGTAACTTTTATTTTATGAATGTCCAGATCAAAGCAATAAAGTTATTTCTATGTATTCCAATAGGATTTTCCAAAAGATGTGTCAGGTTTTATGAAAGGGAACAAGCTGGGAGGAGCTGGACATAAAGTATGGCTTGGCTTTATCATCAGTCTCTGCTTCTCTGCAAAGTTTCTAAAACACAAGGAACTGAAAATTTCTCCAAGCATAACATTCTTTATTTGATTCTATAGAAATAAAGTATATTTATCGTTCTTATTACTGATGTTTATGATTGCTTAAGCATAAAATAAGAAAAAAGAATGGCCACTGCTTACTGCCAAGCACAGGTTAATGAAACCTCTGCCTCTGTATGTTTTTTGAATAATTGTCCTCTGGTCTTAAAATAGTTCTTCCAACACGGTTCTTCTACCATTATTCTCTCATTAAATCATCACATAGATAATTGTATCCTATTGACAAAAGAATCTACTGAAGCACGCCTTCCTTTAAATCAAGTAAAGGTCACAGAAAGTGAAACCAGCTATTAAGTAAATAGCAAATAAATCCAACTCTACAGTAAATATCTTCGTGTGCATACATTTAGATAAAAATGTATCAAACTGAAAACACAAGGTTCCAGTTTAAGACTAATGTAAAAGTATTGTGGTATTGTTGCAAAACCTGATGAGATAATGTGAGATCCCATCACTCTTCAATATTAGAAACATGATGCTAAATTTTTACTATTGATTTAATAGATCATTAGTTTTCTGCTGATTTAAATAGTCTATACACTATTAAATAACTATAATAATAATAAAGGCTTATACAAGTTCTTTTATCAATGCAAACTATAATGCATATTAAGAATTTTCCCACATAGAGTGAGAAATAGAGAAATTATTACAGCTGAAACTCAATTAACTAAAACAATTATACTTTTTATCAAGCCATGTAAAGATATATCTATGTTAAAAATAGTCAATAGAAGTAAACCTAAATTTTTAAAAAGAACACACTTTGAATGCCAATATTCTTACATGTCTGCTAAAAATGACTATTGCAAGTCAACATGTAAGTGCAAGGATGTGAGCACCGTGCCTTTTGCTAACTATTCAATTTTCTCCTCATAAATACAAACCTTAGAACCACAATGTGCTAGTCAGCTGTTGTCATTGTGGCAAAGCACTTGGAATAATAAACAAGAAAGTTAATTTTGCTTTATACTTTCAAAGTTTTGCAATTTTTGGTTGCTTTGCTTCTTGTTTAGGGAACTTTGACAACACCAAAAACCATGACAGAAAATAACAGTGTCAAAAACAAACAAAGCTGCCTATTTTTTGGTGGCCAGAAAGCAGAAAGACACACCTGCTTCAGGAACATGCCCCCAACATATTTCTTGGCTTTCCCTTTTTCTTTTTCTTAAATTGAGTTTTTAAATTTTGTTCAGTTTACATCCCAATAGTAGTTGCCTCCTTCATCTTCTCCCAGTTCCACCTTCCTTTCCTTACCCATCCTATCTCCCCTCCCCTAGTCCTCAGAAAGAGGAAGGGAGCCCTTCTCCTCTGTGATCCCAGCCTATCAAGTCTCCTCAGGACTGTCTGCATCCTCTTTCCTTGTGGCCTGACAAGGCCACCTGACCAGGGGGATGTGATGGAAGAGCAGGCAACAGAGTCCATAGCAGAGAGAGCCTCTGCTCCCCTTACTTGGGCCTCTTTTATTTTAGATTTATTTATTATGTATACAGTGTTTTGCCTGCATGTGTACCTGCCTGACAGAAGCGAGCACCAGATCTCATTATAGATGGTTGTGGGCCACCATGTGGTTGCTGGAAATTGATCTCAGGACTTCTGGAAGAGCAGTGTTCTTAACCTCTATGCCATCTTCAGCACTCCTCACAAGCTAGTGTTTGTTTCTGTGACAAAACACCCCAAGAACAGCAACTTAAGAGGCACAGGGTTTGTTTTGGCTGGTAGCTTCAGGGGTCACGAGGGAGGAGGCTTCAGGGTCAGATCCAGCTGGAATTCTGAGTCCTGTGTCCAAAGTGTGTAGTGTCTTCAGCAATAGGGACTTACCTTTACCTTCAGGGAAGTAACCACAGTTAAAAACAGCCAATATTTTTCGGGGAGTCTCTTAAACTCTCCTGACCAAAATCTCCAGCTTTCTTATGCTTGGTGCTGGGGTTTTGTTAGTCTATGGCTCGTTGAGAGATAATCACCTCAAGTGGCATTAATTCATACATATCTATGCTACACAGAGATGGGGGGGACACAATCCTACCATAATTTAGGTAAATACAAATGATTTCCTATGGCTATTTCAAACATCCCTGGCGTCATTTATCATCCTCTCTCCCTCTTTCTATATTGCATTTTTTCTTCACTCCCCAATTTTACCCATTGCCTCCATATCACTTGCACCATGTTATTTGTCTCCAGAGCCCTTAGCCCACCCAGATGGTCCCTCTGTACCTTCTTAGCTTCTGTTGCTACTTTGGGTTTTATGTTCACATCTGAAGATTTAGAGCTAGGAATCACAGATGCGAGAGAACATTCAATAATTGTTTTTCTGTTTTTATCTTCCTCAATACAGCATTTTCTAGCTCCATCCATTCATCTGCAAATTTCATGATTTCAAATCTCTTTACAGATGAATGATATTCTACTGTGCATATGCACATTCTCATTATCCATCCATCAGCTGAAGGACATTTCGGCTGTTTCTGCTTACTGGCTATAGTGAACAGTGCTGTGGGCTTTCCTTTGAAGCTGGATATTGAATCCTTGGAACCTATACCAGTGAGTGGTATCGGTGGGTCACATAGTAGACCTGTTTTTAGCTTTTTGAGGATTCTCACTAATTTCTAAAGTGACAGCACCAGTTCACAATCTCACCAACCCAAGGGTTCACAGCCTCATCAGCATTTGTTGTCAGCAATTTCCTTAATCTTAGCCATCCTGACGGGTAAAACAAAATTTCAAGTAGTTTTAATTTGCATTTCCCTAATGGTTATATATGATAAACAATTTATTAGCCATTTTATTACTTCTCTTAAGAACTCTTCAAGTCCATAGCCAATTGTTTAATTGGGCCATTTGTTTTTCTTGGCTTTGAGATTTTATGTTCTGGATATATGCTATATATGGGTGGTAAAGCTTCACTCCTACTTTCTCCTCACTCGCTTCTTTTGCCGTACAAATTTTACGTGCTTCCACTTGTCAAGTATTGGTCTCCATCTTGGACAAAAGGGGGCCCTATGTGGAAAGCCCTTGCACTGCCTGTCTTCTTCTAAGAGTTTCAGTACTTCAGATTTAGGTCTTTTATCCATTTTGAGTTGACTTTTGTGTAGGGTGCCAGATAAAGATCTAAATTCATTGTCTACATTTTGGCCATCTAGTTTTTACAGCACCGTTTGTTAAAGGTACTCTACTATCTGTAGTGTTTTTGGAATCTGTCAAACAGCAGCTGGCTGGAGTTGCATGTACTCATGTTTGGGTCTTCTATTGAGTTCCAGTGGTCTACATGTCTAAGCTTTGGTGCCAATACCATATCATCTTTATTACTATAGCTCTGTAGCGTACCTCAAACTCTAGATGATAACCTTTTCTAGCAGTGATCTTTTTGCTCAGGATTGCTTTGGTTCTCTGGGCGCCGTGTAGTTCCTTATGAGTTTTAGGACTCTCCCCCTCCCCCACAACAAATCTCTTTGAAGAATGTTGTGGAGTTTCCCTGGGATTGCATTAGTCAGTACATTGCTTTGGGTAGAACCCTCATTTTCACAATATTGAACCTGCCAATCCACAGCATGGGAAGTCTTTCCATTTTTCTAATATCACCCTCATTCACTGTTTGAAGGCTTTCACTATAAAGTTCAACCTATAAGCAGAGCTAAGTGAGCCATTCTGGTAGAAGCTTGGAACACAAACCCACTGAGAGAACTGCAACAGCAGAGGCCAGATTAAGGAGGTTTCAGAGGGCAGCAAGACCTCTATAAAGAACTGGGCCATGGTGTCATACTCTAGTAAAGAATACAGCTATATTCTTTCTATGCTCTGAGAAATCTACTGAGGTTGGGTTATTTATATGGCAGAGGTAACTTCAAGGCAGCACAGCCCTCAGGTTGTAGAACGTGTACAGCTCACTGCTGTTTAAGCCTACAGTAAGAAAAAGCAGAAAGACATGAAAACATGACGTTCATTTGGGAAAGTTGTATGAGTAGGTCCGTTCCTCCAGAAAGCCTGAACAGATGTTGGTACCCGAAGTGGTTCTAGAGCAGCAGAAGGATGGATTTTTTTAAGCATTTGGAATTCACTTTCCAATTTGCCAACACTGACAGTTACTGTAGCACAGAGAGTGCTGAGAGCCCAAGGTGTCAACTACTTTACAGACTTGAGACAGATACATTTGATTATCCTGACCGACCAAGTGTAAAAAACAATGGATTTGTACATAAAACTACTGGCAATTTGTACTGGCACCAAACATCTCTAGATACACTGACAAAGGAAAGAATGAGTTCCATGAAAATTAACCAGCTTCTAACACTTCAGAATACAGTGAAGGGCAACAACAAACCCAGTGATGATAAAGGTGACGGCTCTAGATGCACATGAACAGCAGAAACGTTGCTAACTGTGCCCAGGAAGAGAATTTTCTCCAGTGGCCAAAGAGTTCAACTTGTGGAAAAATCAAACCAAAGACTTCATGTGTTATAGAATGTGTACAGCTCACTGCTGTTTAGGCCTACAGTAAGAAAAAGCAGACATGAAAAGGTGACATTCATCTGGGAAAGTTGTATGAGTAGGTCCGTTCCTCCAGAGAGCCTGAACCCTTCCAGTGGAGTCTGTGTAACAAATACTACACAGGCCTGAGGCTACGACCCCCAAAAAGGGGAGAGCCTCCTGGACTGGGACTGTTTCTGCCAAGAAACATTAAATCACAGTTCTCTCATTGTGCTGAAATCTATTCTTTCTTCTTAACTCTACTTCACTCCCAAATCAGGACTTTTCAGACATGAGCGCTGCTATGAGACGACCCTGACTTGAGACTGCAGCCAGGGACTGTCCAGGTCCAGAGTAGTTCTACTTCACTTCCACTTACTAAAAGAAACATGACTAGAAATTAATCATTAGTTAATAAGTTATATTATGGCTTACAAAGAAATAGAATATTTCAAAAAATTCCAGATAGTGGCACAAAGATATCAAAAAGGCAAACTAAAAACAAAAAACAAAACAAAACAAAACTGTCTTGGCACACTGGTGCTAGACATGAGTTTCGTTAGGGAGAGAACACTGACCCTGGACAAAGGGAGCACATGCATAATGATAGCAAGCCAGTAACTTAAAAGTGTTGACGTCTTTACTTATGGGTTCTGTACCCTGTATTGTTTCATTTAAAGTTGTAATTCAGAATATAACAACACAGTAACTTTACATTCTATACCTGTACTGTGTATGCTTGATTGCTCACTGACTTCCATGAATCTACTCTGCGAGAAAATGTAACCATAAGCCCCCTGCTTTTTTAAATGAATGTTTAAAAACGGAGACTGCTTGGCTGCAAAATACACTCAGATACAGACTCGATCTTGAGTTTTGTCTGTTTGTCACCGCCTTATCTCTGCCCACTGACACTTCCAGAACTCCCTATCCCAAAGACTGATCTTCGACTGAGCCTGTCCGTGACACTCATGATAAGGTTGGCTTAACTATGAAAATTCAAGTCGCAGCATCAGTTGTAATTAATTGAGGGCATTAATTAGTAAAGAAGGCGACTCTCTAACTTGGAATAGGATGGTATGGAAGGATTTTACTGAAGCTGAGAACCCTGAATCCTTTGAAACATAGGCAAACAGCACATTTACTAACTGATGAAAGGATCATTAAAGAAACTGTCAAATACATTTTAAAATTGACAATACTGAGCTAATCAAAAGAAAAGACCTAAATAAAGTTAGAAACAAACAGCTCTCAAGGAAACTCAGATCATTAGGGCACACCATAAATCTGCATTTCAGCACACTGAAAAAGTCTTTATAAACAAATTCAAGCTTGACTTACAAAAAAATAAACCAAAAGTACATCAGCAACCTAACAAATTTGCAATATGTGATGGGTCTGAGTGGGATAAAAGTCTCCTAACTAAAAAAGCTCCAGCTCAGAGATCCACTGTTGAATTCTACCAGAACGTTAATGATGACCAGATTCCAATCTCCCCAAACTACTCCAGGGAACGGAATAAGAAATACTAAGACTTAGTTCCTAACAGTATACTCTGATAGTAAAACCAGATATAAATGCAAAAAAAAAAAAAAAAGGCAATTCTCCTTGATGAACAGTGATTCAAAAATTCTCAATTAAAAAACTAGCAAGCTGAATTTAAAAATTACCAGATTATCAAACAGTTAATTCACAATGGTTAAGTTGGCTGCATTCTAGGGAGACAAGAATGATTCAATGGCTGGGAATGATGACACACACCTTTAATTCCAGCAGAGGCAGATGGGTCTTTTGAGTTTGAGGCCAATTTGGTCTACACAACAAGTCCCAGGACAGCCAAAGCTACACAGTTATCTTAGCCCTTGTTCTGTCGCTGTGGAGAGACACTATGACCAGGCTTCTCTTCCACAAGAAAGCATTTAACTGTGGGCTTGCTTGTGGGTTCCTTTCCCTGGGAGGCTGGGCTGAGAATCTGGTCAGAGAGTTCTCTTCAGCCTTCTGGAGGCTAGCTGAGGAAGGCTGTGTCCTGAGAACCAGTCAGGAAGAAGGCCTCTGGACAGGGAGGGAGCGCTGGAGAGCCTTGCTCAAATGGGTTGAGACAATAAAAAACTGCAAACCTTCCAGAGGGTAAAGGGAACCTCTGGCTTGTGAAAGGCCAGACCACACTTGACTAAAATAAAAGTCAAGAGTCAAAGAACTAGATTTTAATTCACTAAGCTTCATGATAAAAGAAAGAAGGGGAGAGAGCTGGGGGGGGGGTGCAGAAGTAGGGAGTGTGCTCCCATCTGGGTTTTTAAACTAACTGTACTTGAATAGCAGCAGACAATCCCAGGACACTTGAGGGGTGGGGTCTTGTCTCCAGGGTACCTTTGATATGTTTTTCTTCAATGAGCCAGCTTTTGATACCTTTTTGTGTGGGTTAGGGTCAATCTTTTTAACACATTTGGGTCTGGTGGGTTGTTATCAGCAAGGATCCCTCACCAGGAGGGAGCATCTCCTCAGCCTGCAGACAAGGGCCCACACTTGCTTACAGTTTTAGAGATTCTTCAGTTGGCATCATAGTGGGCAACTTGTAGTACTTAGGCAGACATGGTGCTGGAGAAGTAGCTTATGTTCTGACCCATAGGCAGAGAGAAAGATCCATGCTGGGGCTGGTGTGAGCCTTTGGAAGCCTCCAAGCCCATCCCCAGTGGCACATTTCACCCAACAAGACCAATTCTTCAAATCTTTCTTAAATAGTGCCACTCCTGGTCATATATTCAAATGCATAGTCACCAGGGAGTGGCCACTCTTATTCAAATGACCACAATAATAGAGAGGTTAGCTCAAAAAACAATGTGTTGAATGTACTTAAATTCACAAATCTAATACATCACATTAATAAACTCACTGAAAGATAGAAACCACAAGATCCTCAAGATCCTATCAATAGATGCAGAAAATGCCTAAGGTACCTACACAAGAAACATGTCATGCCAGGTGTGGTGGCACATACCTTTAATCCCAGCACTCAGGAGGCAGAGGCAGGTGGATCAATGTGAACTCAAGGCCAGCCTGGTCTACAAAAGCAAGCCCAGGATAACAGGACTGTTACACAGAGAAACCCTGTCTCAAAAAAAAAAGGGAAGATGTTAAATAATACCTCTCTTTGGAAGATATGGTCTTAAATATAAAGAGTCTTACAGGCTCTTCAAGAAAATTCTTATAACCAATAAACAATTTCAGCAAAGGAGCAAGAAGCAAAATTAACACACACACACACACATACACATGTGTGCATACACACACACTAGTAGTTTTTCTATATAACATACTGAAAAAGAAATAAGGAAAACAATCTTACCAGTTTCAAAAAGATATATATAAAATACTAAATATAATACAGAATACTGAAAAATGAAAATAAGAATAGGATATATAAAATTTTTAAAAATTTTCACGAACAGGCAGAATTACAATGAAAATGACTGTAGTATCAAAAGTGATCTATAAAGTCAATGCAATCCCTATGAAAATTTCTTCACAGAAATCAAATATTAATATAGCAGTGCAGAACACACACACACACACACATTACTCTATGGTTGTTTGAATGGGCGTGAGCCCCATAGGCTCCTGTTTGAATACTTGGTAACCAATTGGTAGAACTGTTTGGGAAGGATCAGGAAGCTAATTTGAGAAGGAAAAGATTTCTTTGATGGAGATTATAAACCTAATATTGACTCTGCCCAGTGACTCTGTTAGTAATTCCTCTTTTACAGGTTAATGTTAGCCAGTTGTGCTGACTGAGTAAAAAGGAGAAGAATCCGTAGTGGGATAAAGGCAGAGGGGGAGGACCCTTTAAAAAATTCTGTAAGTTGTCTGCTTTTAAAATACAAGGAGAGCTGCTGCAGATGTGATTTAGTGGGGTCAGGCTCCCATCCAAGCAGGAAGCAGAACTTGGGAGTGTTGTCCACATCGGCTGGCTTGAGTCATGAAGGATACACAAATAAAGGAGTTGGAAATCTTTCCTACTCTGAGCTTCAGCAGTGCTGAAGCCAGGCAGTCCCTGCATGAAGGGCCTGCAAGGCCAAGTCCTGAGGGACCACTCCACGAAGCTGGGAAAATAATGTCTGGATTGAATTGGAGATTCCAAGATGATAGAGGTGCAAGGGTCATGGGAGTATCTGTCAAAAAGAACTGAATTCAGGGAAACCAGTCAAAAATATGTTGCAGGCAGCAAAGGTGAAAGGGCAGAGCCATACGAGCCCTCTTTCACCAAGCAGGGAGCTAAGGAATTAAGAGTTTGCACTGCTAGGTTTCGGTCTTGATTTGGTCCAGGATTTCCTCCCTATATATCCCATCCCTCCCTTCTGGAATGGAAATGTGTATTCTGTGCTATATGTTGGAAGTATTCAATCTGCCTTTTGCTTTTATAGGAGGTTACAATTAAGAGCTTGCCTTGAGTCTCGGAAGAAACTGGGACTTAGGTTTTTAAATTCTGGTGTTAAAACTGTGAAAGACTATGGGAAACTGTTGAAGTGGGATTAAATATACTTTGTATGACACAGCCACAGCCTACAGGTGGCGAGGAAGTGGTATGTGCTGGTTTGAAGAAGGCTTCCATTGGCTTTTCTCTTTGATTACTGGGTCCCCATCTCATAGTACTATCTGGGCAAGAGTAGGTGTGGCCTTGTTGGAGGTGTGTCAGAGCAGGTGAGCTATAGGTGTGCTCTCAGCTACTGCTCCCCTCACCTATAGCTTTGCCTTCATCCCACCATCATACACGATCCCTCTGGAACCATAAGCCAAATTAAAGTTGTTTTCTTTTTTCCCTTTTGTTTTTCGAGACAGAGTTTCTCTTTGTATCCCCGGTTGTCCTGTAACTCACTCTGTCCTCAAACTCAAGAGATCTGCCTGCCTCTACCTCCCAAGTGTGAGACTAAAGAAAGGCATGCACCACCACCACCCAACGTACAGCCTTTCATAAACTGCTTTGGTCATAGTGTTTTATCACAGCAATAAAAAAGAAATGAGAACACACCCTCAAATAGTCAAAATAATCCTGGAGGGGGGAGGGAGAGGGGAGATGATTAACTGTGGGAGGTATCATCATACTCGATTTTACATATACTGCAGAGGCCTAGTACCAAAACCAGCATGGCACTAAAACAAAAACAATCATGTAGATCAATTCAGGGGAACAGAGAACCCCCAAACAAACCTATACTACAGCCTCCTAATTATTGACAACTAGCCCAAAAACAAATGTTGGAAGGAAAAAAGCCTCTTCTACAAATGTTTCTGATAAAACTTGGTATGAACAATATTGATGAAACAAGAACCTTATAATCCTATACAAAATTCAGTTCTACATGGATCCCTGCCTTTAGTGTAAAACCTGAGACAGTGAAACTGCCAGAACAAAGAGTGAGCAGGCACTTCTGGGCATGCAGCCCAAGGAGCCGTGAGTCATCCTTAAGAGCCTTCCTTACACACGGTCAGAACCCATGATAAACCACTTCTATCGAAAATACTTAGTTACATTCTTTACTGAGGAAGGACTGACACAGGGGAGGAAGAAAAGCTAAGCAGCGTGAGAAAACAGACTATGTTGCTATGCGTGTGGTACTTTTCTGAACTTGATTATGGCCAGAGAAGATGAAAATTTACTTTCTGATACTGTAATATGCCAGTGGCCTAACTAATCAGGTCACATGGTATATGTGTAGGCTATTCTTGGTTGTCAACTTGACTACATCTGGAATTAACTAAACCCAAGAGTGGGGCACAACTGTGGGGACTTTTGTTTGATTTAAAGTGGAAAGATCTGCTTCTAATCCAGATCTTTGAAGTAGGAAGACACACTTTTAAATCTAGATCTTTTGAGCTGGGAAACCCACCTTAAATCTGGGCCACACCTTCTGCTGAAAGCCAATCTATGGAAGAAGGAAGTTTTGCTCTCGGCCTGCTTGCTTTTTCACCTTGCTAGCAAGTCTGTTCCTTAACTGGCATTACAGCCAACACCTCTGGGATTCCAGCATGTAGTGCAGACCAATTGAGACACCCAGCCTCATGGACTTAACAATGTAATGGATCTTCCATTCATAGGCAGCCACTGTTGGATTAGTTGGATCAGAGCCTGTAAGTTATTCTAATAAACACTTTATATAGATGATAGATAGATAGATAGATAGATAGATAGATAGATAGATAGATAGAGCTAGACAGACATTCGTTCTATAAGTTTCATTACTCTAGCGAACCCTAATTAACAGCTATATTTATAAGGAGTGACTGAACTTCAATTCCATTTCATTAAAAAATGTTTGTAGGAGGCCACTACATGCAAACACCACTCTAGACTCTTGGGATAAAGTGGTAAATCAGTCAAAATGACTACCTTTAACCTTTCTGCAGCCAGGAAAAAAAAATTAACTATTTAGGCAAAACAGTAGAAAACATCAAAATAAGTAAATAAATTTTAAAAGAAACTTAACAACCTTCCTGAGTGCCATGCAAAAGAGCAATCATATAGATGTTAAGTGAAATAAGGCAAGCCCAGAGAGTCAAGTATCTGATTTCCTCTCATATACAGGAGCTAGATTTTAATTTGTGTGTCCATGTAAACCACAAAACTTGGCAGAGGACTATGAGAGAGTAAGGGCATTTAGAGGAGGAATAAAGAAGGGCATAATAGAATGCATGAGACGTGAACACAGTACAGAAATCAAGTACTACAGGAGGGAAAAAAACAAGAGCGTTAGACAGGGAAAGAGGTAGCAATTAATAAAGTATGTATGCTACAATGAAGCAGATAACTTGGTAAATTGCTTTAAAAATTGCCTAAGGTGACACATAAATTTTTACCATATTATAATACAATTTCCATCAGGTCTCACATATAGTAAATTAATAAAACAAACATGTTCTTTCCTATTTAGGAAAGCCAACTGTTGCTTATGAGGATTATTCTCTACTGGGAGTTCTTGGTCAGCCTTCACTTAATATACATGTAAGCATATAAAATACTTAGATCACTCCTCTATTTGGTGTCAGAAATCAGTCAATATTAATCTCATCATTCAGTCCAATAATCTACATTCCTCCTACAACAATAATGCTCATTCAATTCTACTCTTGAAGAAAATAATTATGTAACATGAATAAACCCTCAAGTATGTGTTTATATACATAAACATTTACAAATAAGCAAGTAAATATACATTTGTACCAATACATTTTTTTAGCCTCTAAGGAACTATTTTTAAAATGTAGTTCTATGGAATCCTAAAGTTTAGGAACAGCCAATGATTAACTGCATTTTCATTTCCAAGGACAACACTTCCTTCAAGATTCAAACACTGTCAACACTTCAAAATGAGACGATTAGTTATAATCATAATTAAAATAAATGAAGGATCCCAAAAGAGAATTGGGTTATTTCCTATGGCTTGAATGTGTCTCCAGAAAACGTGTTAAAAGCTTAATCCCCAATGCAACAGCGTTGAGCTGCATGGCTCCATCACAGGTATTTAAACCATGAAGTCTTCATTTTCATAAATGGATTGAGCGTTGATTAAAAAACAGCTTGCAGCCTCCCATATTCCTCTTCCTGCTCTCTCAGTCACTATCATAGGATGGGGTCCCAACAAGACCCTTGCTAGAACCCAAGAACTGGAATTTCCAACCTTTGGTACTCTAAGTGTTTATTAAGTTACACATAATGCACCGTGACAGCAGCAATGCAAAATAAAGGCGTGTATCCGCTACCTTAGCAATTGCTAATCAGAGCAGGATTAGCCACCATGCGTGCTGAGTAGTTAAACAAAAACAGAATTTAGAAAACGCAATAAACTCAGGATGTGATGTGATGTTTACAGAGGCGTGACAGCTTAGCAGATCTTGGGGAAGGAACTTCAATTTCAGACTTTAACCATGGTTTTCAAGTATCACCTGCAAAATTATCTGTCTACAACTTAAGCGCAGCATAGACAAAATTACTATCCTACCTCAAAAGTAATGGGTTCACTATCTTTCCCATCCTTTACTTGTTTCCCTTCTACTAGAGCAAAGTGTCTGTCCAAAAATGCTATGATTTTAATGTGTCCTTCTGAAATTCTGATACTTAATCTCCAGTACATCACAGTCAGTCTTTAGATGATTAGGTCACCAAGTGTCCTCCCTGTCGGAGGGATTATGACCGCTATTAAAGCCTCTTCACACAGCTGTTGGGCCTTCCGCCACACTCGGCATCCTCGGCCACTCTCTGAAGCACTGAGACCAGGTTCTCAGCAGCCCTGCACCTGCTGCCACTGCCGCACTGGACTTCATGCTTCCTGCATGTGAAAAAGGAGTTCTATTACCTACAAGTTACTCAGCTTTGGGCATTTTGTTACAGTGCCCAAACAGTCTAAGGCAAAATAGAATCTGAGTAAGAAATTAAGGAAAATCTTATTTTTTTCCCTCCAAACCAAAAACCTTGAGGAAAAAAAAAAAAAGTACAGTATTATCTGTTACTAAAATCTGATGTTTGTTATGGAAAAAATATTTATTTTGAAATTATTTTAATTTAGAAATAGGAAACCTCATAGGGAAGAGAAAAGAAAAGAAAGACACAAAGTATGCAGGCAACTCTTTACTTCATGAGCTTGTCACACCCTCATTTGTTCACTAGTTCCCACGATGAGACTCAGCCACCCCTGCAAAAGAAAGAAAAGCAGTCTCTTTTAAGCATAGTGTTTGAAATGCAACATGTTGTGGTTTTTTTTTTAAGAAATCAAATGAGTTTCAAGAGAACACCATCCATCTTTATCCTAAGACAGTATAAAAGAATAATAGTAAATTAAAATCTGAAACTGGAAGGTCCTTGATGACAGCGAGGATTCAGGGGCAGATGCATTTTACCACTCATTATGTTCCTTTGGCAAATAGCGTTTTGGAACGGTCTGACATGTCTTTCTAAACGTAACAAAACACATTAATTACAGAAGAAGTTTTTCAATTTTACATTGACATACCAGTTTAAAAACAAGTGGTGAAGATGGGCACCACTGCTCTCAACTACTAAACTCTGTGAAAAACACTCAAAAATCTGTTTTAAGCAGAATGAAAACAAAACTAACATCTCCACAAAAGATCTGCCAAATTTAAAAGCATTATATTATGTAACTCCTTTGAATTACTACATACAATAATTTTGATTACAATTATAAAACAAAAATAAAAACACAAAAACTACCTTGCAAAAATCTATCATGAGGAAAAAAAAGAGAATTACAATTTAATCTAGTGACAAGTTTGTGGTTGTATATTTCTCTTGCCATCCTCTCTGAATGACTTACATTATTTCAAGCACCTAAAAAAATTTCTTTCAGCTCTATAGCTACTGTAGTATAACTTGGAAAGTGCTTTCTGTAGCCACCACCCCTTGCCTCTCCCCCAAAAAACAAAAACAAAACAAAAAATCCAACATTTTATTTGGCTCTCACTTCGGGGAAAATATTAATATTAAATGGTAAACAATTTTACAATGACAAAATAATTTTTTTAACTATAAGAACATTTTCCAAGGAGCCAGCATCCATGATGTTTCCTACACTGCTCTAGCACTTATGAGTCACTGAATGTATTCACTCTCTCTGTGCCTCAGTTTCTTCTAGAGGATTAAAGAGTTGATTCACATTTGACAAAAACAGGATGAGATTCCAGCTAAGGCTGGCTATTAGCATCATCTTCACTAGAAAAGCATAAAGAACTCAAGTCATTCAATTAGTTTACTAGTATTAAGTCAGTGTTCTATATCTGTGTGTGTGTGTGTGTGTGTGTGTGTGTGTGTGTGTGTGCATACATGCACGCATGCTCACAGCCTCTTTACTGTGAACACTCAAGGTTAGGCCTTCAAGAGATATGTAACTTGTACTTCAGTTTCTAAAACATTAAAAAATACATTTCTATTATCTCCAAATTACCAACTCTTGAGCATTTTGCTATGCCTGAAGAGCATCTGTTATATAAGATCACTAGTTCTTTTCCCCATAAACCAGAAGTCAGTGTCAAAAAGAAAAAAAGAAAAAAAATCATTATTTTGTATTATTAGAATTTGATTAACTGTCTATAGTGGAAAAACATTTATTTTGAAGTAAGTATGGTTTGTAAATAAAACATTTGGGGGAAGAGATGGCAAAACCAGAAAAACACAGGTTATACAGGCAGATAAATAAGAGACCTGCCTCTGAACTCAAAATCTTAAGGTAACAGACACACATATCAAAGTATGACCCAAGTACATTTAAGTCTGTCAAGAAAGATAAAAGCCCTAAGTAAGTGAATGTGTGTGGGCAGCGGGGGGGCACATTTAAAAAGAAAGAAAAAAAAGCCAACTAGACTTATTTTTCTGGAGGACAAAAGCAAGGCCGACACCACAGAGAAACGTTGTCATTAAAGAAGGTTTTTACCATCAACTACCTGGCCGTGGATGAGACGCAAGCAGGAGGAGCAGGAACACGGACTTGAAAAGCCACTACTCCACTCTTTCCCTGAGAAGGGAACTGGTCCACATTCACACTCAGGTTCCTATTTCAGAAATCTCTCCAATAGTCCGCAATTGCAAAGTTGACATTTCTTACTAGTAACACAAACGGGTTTCCCATGGACAGAAGAGATTTAATGACTTGGTTCCTCCCAGTTTTCTTTTTTGTTCTATTTTGTCTTGCTACATGGTCTCAATACATAGCCCCGGCTGGCCTTGAATTTGCAGCAATCTTCCTGCCCCAAACATAGGGAATTTTAGGCACCTATCAAGCATGTCCATCTTAACCCTCTATTATTCAAAATACCACTATGTGTTGCTTTTGTTTAAACCCATCTATTAATATGTAGTTAGCCACATGCTATGTAAAAAAACAATTCTACCAGTATTAGTGATAACATATTTAGTATTGAGGAGATTTATAATTAAAGAGTTTACTATATGGATTTAAACTTTAATAAACTCAGTATTATTAGTTCCAAATGGGAGAGGAAGCTGAGGCATTGTGACTACGGGAGTATAAGCTGTGGAGAAAGCTGAGCGCTGGTCAGCCCTCAGGCGTGCCATTGCTCTCGCAGAGGACTAGGCCTCAGCCTAGGCAGCTCCCAGTTCCAACAACTTCAGCTCCAAGGGCTTCAACACCCTCTTCTGGCCCCTGAAGGGCACTGCACTGACATGGACCCCAACACATGCATATAGTTAGAAAAAGTCTGTAATCCCAGCACTTGTGGAGGTAGAAGCAGGTGGATCTCCGTGAGTTCAAGCCCAGCCTGATCTACACAAGAAAAACCCTGTGTCAAAAAAAAAAAAAAAAAAAAAAAAAAGAAAGAAAGAAAGAATTTCTTAAAGTCTATAGTACGTGCTAAAATTCATACCAAGTTCTTTAACTAAACTCAATTTGTAAGTAAGTATGGACTTCTTTTTTTTTTTTTTTTTAAAGTATGGACTTCTTTAACTGTTCTATGCCATAATATGTTCCAATACTCTATAATAAAATTTAAAAGCAAAAGCATAGGGCAAAAAATAAGAGCGGAATTTTTTTTCTCAGCTTCTCTCCCTTGTAATATACTCATGGTTATTTATAATCCCCCTAGCACTAACACCAGGGGTTCAATACGATGACAAATTATCAACTGGATGCTTTTCTTAGGGCCTTATATGACTTCAGACGCCATTACTCTGTAATAGAACCCAAGTAAGAACTGCTATCCTCACACAGGATGGTTAATTAAATTACCCATAGCTATGACGGTCACAAAGCAACAAGAAAAGCTATAGGCAAGCTGGTTCTGTCAGATTTCACAAAAATAGTGATTTCCAGATGAAGCATGGGTCCTCTGCACCTTAAAAGAGCCAACAGGATTCAAAGAGGACAGGACTTATGAATCTGCTGTGACCAAGTGCATGAGAGTGATACAGTGTGCCTCTAATTTACTTGGATACTGGAAAACCTTATTAAGCAGAAGTCCTAGCTCAAAAAGTTGCTATAAGACTGTAATAGATACAAAAGCAGGATTATTAGACACACAATATCAGTACACCACCATTAAAATATCGCAGGTCATATCTGTACATTCAAAACATGGGCTGATCTGCAATTCAGATGGTTTCACTTGTAGTCATTGATAGTCTGCTTTATAAAATCACTTACACAATAATGTTATTGATGGGGATGTGGATCAGTTTCACAAAGAAGCCAATGAATCCCATGATAGCGAATCCTATCGCTGTGGCCATGGCAATCTTCTGGAATTCTGAATTGAAAACACAAAATTTGCATTGGTTTTTGGCAGTCACTGAAAGTATGAAGAAAAGCTATCAGTAATATTAATAAAGATACCAGCATATACTTTGATTAGCGAATACATAACTTTAAAAATGAGGAAAAAGTTTGAGTAGTACAAAAGGTGACTAACAGGCGTCTAAATTCCACACTTTGTTGATATTTAAAAGAAACAGAAATGAAAATGCTATGCTCTTCTTATAGGTTTCTAGGACCCTCTAGATCCTTCTATTTTCCCAATCTCCCATACTTTTCTCACCTAGAGTCCCAATAGGATGTCCTCACCTCTATCCCACTTTCCTGTTAAGTGAAGACTTTCATGGGACATGCCCCTTGGGCTAGTGTCCAGATATAAGTGAGTATGTACCATTTGAGTCTTTCTGCTTCTGGGTGAACTCACTCATTATGATCATCTCTAGTTCAACCCATTTGTCCACAAATTTCAGAAATTCTTTGTTTTTAATAGCTGAATAGTATTCCATAGTATAAATGTACCACAGTTTCATTATCCATTCTTCTACTGAGGGACACTTAGGCTGTTTCCATGTTCTGGCTATTATGAATAAGGCTGCTATGAACATGGTTGAGCATATGTCTGTTGTGTGCTGGAGTATCTTCTGGGTATATTCCAAGGAGTAGAATAGCTGGGTCTTGAGGAAGCCCTATTCCCAGTTTTGAACACTATGACAGGTGGATTTGGGCCCAGGGGTCCTGCTCAAACTATGGCACCAACCATGGACAATATGTGCAGTGAGCATCAGACCCCTACCCTGATCCAGCCAATGGACAGGACAGTTTCTACAGTTAAGTGGAAAGTGGAGACTGACTTCCACACGAACTCTGGTGCCCCATATTTGACCACGTCCCCTTGATGGGGAGGCCCAGTGGCACTCAGAGGAAGGATAGCAAGCTACCAAGAAGAGACTTGATACCCTAGGATCATATACAGGGGGAGGAGGTCCCCCTCAGTCACAGCCATAGGGGAGGGGAGTAGGGTGAAAGCAGGAGGGAGGGAAGAATGGGAGGATACAAGGGATGGGATAACAATTGAAATGTAATATGAATATTTCAATAAAAAAAGAAAGAAAATGCTATGCTCATGAGTTCATCAATAAACTCCAAAAGGATTAGTTATTCTCAATGACCAAAATGAAAAATAGAAAAGGGTTGAAGTCAGTATACATAGTGCTTTATACTATTTTACACACACATAAATGTGTGTGTGTATGTGTGTGTGTGTGTGTGTGTGTGTGTGTGTGTGTGTGTGTGTTAAACTGTCTTTAATACTATAGTGAGTTAAAAGGTATGGAGTGAAAATTCAAGTTAAAATGAGCAGTTTTACAAAAAGGTTTCAACTTTTTCAGTCTTAGAATAAGATCTCCTAAAGATACACTCCCCAACCACCTCACCTAGATCTCCTGTTCCTCCTCAGTATCTTCCTTCCATACCAAGGAAAGAATCAAAACGTTTAATTGCAGTTTACTGGATGGCCTGCCCTGACAGACCCCAGGTTCACAAGAACAAAGTCCAGCATCTATTATTTTATTTGGGTATTGGATGTGTCCTAATTATGCCCACTTGACAGAAACTAGTCATCTGAGAAAGGGAACCCAATTGAGAAAATGCCTCTCTAAGATCTACGATAGACCGGCAAGCCTGTAAGGCATGTTCTTAATAGGCATGTTCTTAATTAGCGGTTGATGGAAGAGGACCCAGCCCATTGTGGGTGGAGACCCTCCCAGCAGGTGGTCCTGGATTCTGTAAGAAAGCAGGCTAATAAGCCTGGAGGAGCAAGGCAGTAAGCAGCACTCCTCCAGGGCCTCTACATCAGCTCTTGCCTCCAAGCTCCTACCCAGCTTGACTTTACCCCCTTGGCTTCCTTCAAGGGACTGTGATTCAAGGTAAATAAACCAAACAAACCCTTTCCTCCCAGAAAGCCTTTGGTCACTGTGTTTCTACACAGCAATACTAGCCCTAAGATAGTGTGTTACTCTTTTATAATAGTCTGCCTTAAATTCTAATCCAGTGAACCCATGAATTAAGGTAGACAAATTCAGACATAACTTCTAAGTTTTGACAGAGAAAGAAAAATAAACTTTCTAGGCTATAGTAACTATACCATTAACTTCATATTGAAGTTTAATTCCAAAACAGGCAATGGTGGTGCCATCAAGGCAATGCTCCTTTTAACAGTGTGCTTAGCAAGTATTCTATCACTGAGCTGATTTCCAGGCCTGCAAAGATTAATCAGATATAAACACAAGATTTAATAAATACAAAGTTATTATTACCTTTTCTATCGGGTTTGGTGCATCTTTTAACCAGCCGAATTGAGTCCTTCACAAACTGTCGACTTGGCTCAACAAATTGCATTACCTGATCCATGACTGTCTGTTTAAAAAAATAAAAGTGAAAACAACATACTCAGTAGGATTCGTTCACATATTAGGACTTGCTGAGTTATATACAAAGGAAAGTAGAGCAGTGGTGAATTCAAGTCATAAAGAAAAGGAAATTTCCAAGCCTAAATGTATAGTGTTTTTATCATATTCAAGAAAACATGAAACTACTGACAACAAACACAGACCTTACAAATGTTGTTATCCTCACACTGAAGGATTCTGTTACACGGTTAAGCAACAACAGACCCTTCCTACAAACTACACTCTTCTCACTACTCTTGCGAAGAAACAAACAAACAAAAGTTTAGATTTAATAACTACTTTCTAAAGTCCAAACTGCTGAGAAATTAGTATCTACTACAGCGAGTTCCAACTATGGTAAAGCAGGAACCTAAAACGGAGGCAAAAGTGTATTCCAATTTAGTTGCCAGAAGTCACGGCAAATTATAATACATTTAAGTATAAGTATATTTCCTGGGATGGACAGGACGGTAAATGGACGGTCCAAAACAACAATAACCGGTAAGATCCAGATTCTGAAAAGCCTCCAGATAAGTGTTTAGATTGAACATTTCGAGGTTGCCTTGAAACGCTTTTAGTTACCAAGAATGCTATTCAATTTTAAGACAATGGTAATGGAGCCTCAGTATCTGTGCTTCAGCCCCAGGCCTTGGAAATCACATGATGATTCCATTCTCTGGGTAGAAAATACAAACCCTGTTAGGTCCCAGTTTCTTTATCTAAGTCGTGAGCCACTGCTGAGGCACTTAAGGTACACACTAAGAAGTCTCCCCCGCAGCCTGACACAAGAGCAGAGGAATGCCTCTTTTCTCAGCCTTTCACTCAGCTGTTCTTCAGCCTGGTCTACAAAGTGAGTCCAGGACAGTCAAGGCTACACAGAGAAACCCTGTCTCAAAAAAACAAACAAACAAACAAACAAAAAAAAAAAAAAAAAAAGAGAAATCCAATGGCCCTAAAATCCACACTAGATCAACCACTGCACTCGATGTGAAGAAGAGACACTAGTGCACGAAGACCCCTTGATGCACTCTTGAAATACGTTTTTACTTTAAACTGCGAGAGTTCAAGACAATTTCACAAGACAATCACACTTAGAGAGGCTCACGGCATCAGGCTCTCAAGCCACAGGAGAGTCAGAGTTCACCAACAGGAGTGGCAGGGGTTGTTCAGAGAGAAGGCTGAATCCTAGGTCAGGAGGCTAAGTCCTGAGAGTTCATTAACTATTGGAAACCCTCCTCTGGAGAGGTTCTTACTGGATAATTCCACCTGAGGCCACGTAGGTAGAACCTGTGCCGGATTTGGTCGCGTTCACAGATGAATGGCTCTCTCTGCCCACCTGTCCATCAACTGCAGGCCCAGCTCTCCTGTCCAGGATTCTGCAGCTCCCAGGTCTCAGCTCCCGGCCTCGAGGCTCGCCAAAGGCGCCCTTGCTACCCCAGCCCACCCATCCTGTGGCCCCTCCGACCCCGGGCCCCTTGCCTCCAGCCCGCCCATCCCGCGGCCCCTTGGTTCCCGGCCCCAATCGTCCCGCCAGACCCTCGCATTCCCGGTCCCTTCCCGTCCCCTTGGTGTCCCCACCCACTCATCCCGCGGGACCCTCAACCAGCTCTCCCCAACATTCATGAGAAAATCCTTACTTGCGGGATGGCAGCTTGAGAGAGAAGAGACACGTAGCGTAGGAGAGGGTTGAGCCCACCGGAACCGGAAGCTGTTTATCCACAGCCCGCCCATTCGTCTTTCCAATTGGTTACTCACGCAGAGACGTCACTGCGCCAGCGCAGTGCTACGTATGCCTCTCCGGGCTTCCGGAGCTGGGACGGACTTGAGAAGCTATAGTGTCTTCCGCACAACCTGTTGACCGTGGCGCACCCTCCTGCCCTCCATCCACCTCCTGGTCTTAGGCACAGCGTCTCCAGCAGCCTCAACGCAAATCTAACAAATGGTCGCTAGTTAATGAGTGTCTGCGTTACAGTTCTGAGTCGCCCCGCTATGAATGTAAATAATGTCACTGATCTAAAAGTGATAGTATGAAAACAATCTCCGTTCCTGGAAAATGGCTTTCTGCTATTGGTCATGAAGATATAGAGGGTTCTCATATAGCTATGAGGATTTAGATGTACCAACGGTGCTAACAGTCTCCGAATGCAATATTTTTTGGCCATTTCTGAGTTAATGCTTGTTCCTCGGATAATCCTGATTTGTTCCATCGTTAGGATAAGAGCCAACCTGAGGGCTTTAAAGAGTTTTTATATATTTCAGTCAAGTACTGTGAAACAGACTGCAATGCTTTGCTTTCTTGTGGAACAGAGGCCATAATTCTACATATTTGAACAACCTATAAAAACTTTATGCCAGTCACTACAACAGATACAGCAGGTTTGCCGAGTAACTTGAAGCATCACAAATCGGAAGGAGTTGTATTTGTACATGCAATATAAGCAATTAGAATTTCTGTTTTTAATTTAGAGCTTGTAACCACATATCAAGAAATGACAACTGACATCCTGACATAACTCAGCCTTTGAGTGTGGAAGGGGTAAATGTAGTTATAACGTTCTTACAGTTCCATACTTTTCCCAGTATTAACACACACCTATAATCCTGGCGCTTGCAAGTAGGAGGTGGGTAGATGTTCAAGGTCACCCTTACCTACATAGAGAATTGAAGGGTACTCTGTGCAACGTGAAACTGTCTCAAAACCAAAAGATAAATTATATTTTTAATTTTGCTTGGTTCCTTTTTCCTGAATTATAATGGATTAATTCTGTACTCCTTTTAATGTCATATTAATGCATGATTCACTTTTCTGCTATATCTGCAGTATTTAATCCTGGGTTTGAATGTTTAAATGTCAAATAATGTGTCTCAGGGAACTGACCTGCAACAACCCTGAAAGGTCTATATTTTGTAAAAGGAAAAACTAAGAAAAAAGAAAAGAAAAGAAAAAAACTGATATGGGCATAAGCAGAGTGCAACCAAGCTCGCTTGCTAAATTGACCTTGAGTATTAAATAAAGTAGAAACAGATGTAGAGGGACAGAGAACTGGGCGGAGGTACCGGATAGGACAAGTGACTGGCCTAATTGCTGGATTCAGACTTGAGTGACAGCACTCCTTCCCTACAAAATGGTTTCCTAGGAACCCATGTTACCCCAGGAATTCCTCCCTGCTAAGCAACCATGCTCCCTGCCAGGGTCTTTCTCAGTGTGTCCTCTGAGGACTCCAGCAAAGGACCACCCCTTTGCAGCTCTTCCCTGGATCCTGTGTGTGTACTGCTTGGTGTCTGAGTGACAGTTCCCCCTGTGAACTTGGCTTGGTTCTCACCGGGTTTTCAGCCTGCCGAATGCCATGTCAATCTGTGTCAGTTTCTTTTAGGCGATTCTTGTAGTAATCTGTTCCACAGGTTTCCAGTGAGCCACACATTTATTCCAAGTTTCACAGGTGGTCTCAGGTTGAGGAACTCTTGAAGAAGGGAAGACTTTTGAAATGAAAAAATTGCCTACTACCTATTTATTACACAATGAGGAAAGAGAGAGTTTTCCTCTGTTTACCTCTGTTCATTTCCCCTGATTTACGTGGCTGCTGCTGTTATTGCTTTGGTCATGTTCTACACTTACTCTACCACTGCGCCACACCCTTTCCTAAGACACATTTTAGAAATCTCTCTTACCTAATATGTTCTTTGACAACATCATATTTTTTCTCTCTCCTAGTAATCAGTTTACCATACTTCAGTGAGATACACTTTTCCTAGACTCCACATGAGTGATTGCACTAAACTTATCACACACCAGTGTCTTGGGTGTTGTCACATATGATAGAATTTCATCCTTTTTATAAATGAATGTTATTTGTTATATATTCATATCATATTTCACATCCATTCTCCTGTTAGTAGATACTTGGGATGACTCCATATCTTTGCTGCTATAAGAAGGCTGTATAAGCATAGAAGTGCAGATTTTCTTTGAAATTCAGTTGCACATATATCCAGCAATGGGACTGTTAAAAAGTCATGGGGGACATCAAGTTTCATCAAGGGTACAAGGCTAAAGGAGTGTGCCACAACTGCTTGTAGGAACATAAGTGATACAGGCATTCTGGAAGACAAACTGGAAATTTCTTAACAAAGATACCTATAGTCCTTGTCTTAGGTAATGTTTCTATTGCTGTGTGTGTACACCATGCCCAAAAGCAGCTTGGGGAAAAGAGTGGTCTAGTTCATCTTCCACTTCCAGGTAGCAGTCCATCTCTTAGGGAAGTCAGAGCAGGAATACCAAGGCAGGAACTGACACAGGATGCATGGAGGAATGCTGCTTTCAGGCTTGACCCTCAGCACTTGCTCAACATGTTTTCTCATATGCTCTAGGACCTTCTTAGGGTAGGGAACACCCACAATCAGCTGGGTCTTCCCCTTGTCAGTCACGAGTTAAGAAAATGTCCCTCAGGCTTACCTATAGGCCTATCTCAAGGCCTGTTTGAGACATATTCTCAACTGTAGTTCTCCCCTCTCAGATGTGTCTAGGTCTTTGTAAAGTTGACAAAACCAAGCAGGCCAGTTTTCCATACTATACTACAGTAATAGAAAGCTCTATGCTCACACAGAAACCCTATCGCTGTTTCTGTAGCTTTTTTCAAAATTATCATGACACAGAGAAAAACAATATACCTCAGTAGATGAATGCCCAAATAAGACGAACACAAGAAGATAATCCTCAAAGAAATTAGTGAACAGCATAAAAAGCTGTGAAGTTAACCTCACGTCACTGACTGACAGAAGCCAATCTGAAAAGTCTGTGTACCCTATAATTCCAATTATACGATACTCTGCAAAAAGCCAAAACGAGAGAGGACAGAAAGAGCAGAAGCTGGCCAGCAGGAGCCTGGGATACAGAGAGGAAGGAGTAGTAGAGCACAGAAGATGCCAGTGAAGTTTTAACTTCTGTACGCTATTGTACTGGTGATGTCTGATGCATTTGTCAGAGCTGGTAGATTGTACAGAGAATGAACCCTAATGGGAACTGTGTGTGTTAATTTAATATGTCAGTGCTAGTTAATCAACTTTTGTAACATGTACACTAGTACTAAGTAAAAAAGATATTGATGGAAAATTTATATAACTACTGACACATTAATGGAGTTGAATTCCTAACTCCTAACTATGTAAGCGAAGCCCTGGACTAGGGAACTGGCTTCATTAGTACCAGGGGACAAATCCTAGGAAACACACAAACATAGAGCCAACAAAGATGAAGAAGCCCTTTCCAACTCAGTGCTTGTGGTCAGTATTGAAGATACTTTAGTCTAACCCTCTAGTTCTCCAGATAAGTCTAGATGCAAAAACTTCTAGTAGGTAGAATCCAGCTATGTATAATAAACATAACTTTCCATGATGATGAGGAATTTCTTCAGAATGATAGAAGTGTGTCATTTGTGTCCAAACCCATTCATTCAAGTGTCACAGAGTGCTGCTGTAGAAGTTATATGCGCCATAAGCCATACATACTTAAAATATATAATACTTAGTCATTTTAGGAAACGTATGCAAGCCTTGAAATATATAGTATATAGCTCAATAAAGTTAAAGGAAGAATGCTTTGAACAATTAATATTCTTAGAAATGCTAGATGGGTTTAATATTTTAAAAATCAATTCAACTCATTAACAGAAAAAAAAAAGGTTTTTGAATTCTTCAGAACTAGAAGGAAAACATGCATCTGACAAAATGTAACCCACATTCATGAAAAAGTTTTCATCAAAGTAGATGTGGAAGGAATCTCAGTCCAACAGAGAAAGAACATTTTAAAACTGCATGGTGCTATATTTGATAGCAAAAGACTGGGTTTATTTTTCCAAAGACCAGGATCCAGTCTTTACATGTCACTTTCATTCAATCTCACCTAGCAAACATTGGCATAAACAGAACAAAAAATATTACATTGGAAGAAAAAGCTCTTAGATAGACACAGAGTGAGTGCTGTGTAATTCTTGAGCTAAGTCAAAGCTGATATAGAGTGAAAGAAAACATTCTACCAGAGGCAGGAACTGGGAGTGGCATCACTTGTAAAGAGGCCCAAGGGCAGTTTTGCAAAGTGAAGGAAGCATATTCTAAGTCTTGTGTTGGTGGTTATGACGTGAAGACATTTGCTGCAAACCCTAGAACTGACAACTTTTAGGAATGTGCCTTTTATTGGCACTAGTGGTTAAGTAATTATACAATGCATGACATTGTAGTTTAATTATTATATGCCTTACTTAGGTTAATATTTCTGGGATGAAACACCATGACCAAAAGCAAACTGGGGAGGAGGGTTTATTTGGCTTGTGTTTCCACATTTCACCAGTGGAGGAAGTCAGGACACAAACTCAAACAGAGCAGCAGTTCCTGGAGGCAGGAGCCAATGCAGAGGCCATGGAAGAGTGCTGCTTACTGACTTGCTCCCCATGGCTTGCACAAGCTTTCTTATAAAAACCCAGGACCACCAGCCCAAGGGTGGCACCATCCACAATAGGCTGGTCCTTTCCCCATCTGTCACTAATTAAGACAATATCCTACAGGCAATGCCTATAGCCTGATCTTGCAGAGGCATTTTCTCAATTCATGTTCCTTCCTCCCTAAGGACACACTAGCTTGTGTCAAGTTAACATAAATTAGCCAACACATTGTACTACAGAACAGTCATTTACAATAGCATGTTGGTTAACAGAGACTACCTGTGCCTATAAAAATGTCATAAACTCTTCATTTTGTATAATTAGCATACACAAGGAAGGAGAAGGTATAACAATTATATACATGTACATGTATCTCGTTTGAATCTCTTAACGAAAATTAAAATCTGTATTGAGGAACAACTATTAAACGTTAAAAGAACCAGTGGTGTGTATTTTTTAATTATTTTATTTTGTACATATACATTTATATTATTAGACTTATGTACAATAGATTACCTATGGCAAGAAGAACTGGGACACAATCAGAAATTATATAAATGTTACATTCTTAGTGTTTTGCCTATTTATATTTTTATATGAAATATCTGGGAATGACACAAGATGGCGCTGTTTTGCCAAGAAAATATACACAAATGCTGTGGCCTGTCTCTAAATCCTCAGATAGTTGAAAGTGAGTCGCTGGCAGATTCTCCTCTGGACTCTTCCAGGGGACTTTGGAGTCATCTCTAGCATTGTAATTGCGATCTCCACTCAATAACTACCCTTTAAATGTCTCAAGAGCTTGTTAAGAACTTTACCGTTTCAGCTTTCACTAATACAGTTCAACAGTGCAGTAGCGTGCTGTCAGTGGAATATTCACTACTTTGGGCACTGGTGTCTACTGCATGTTGGGAACTTCCTAAGTGCACTGTGCAATATCGCCTTACTTTCTAAAGAGTGCCTGGTACCCTTATAGAATCCCTGATTTGGTGTTTCAGATAGTCACACATAGAGGGCAGTGCAGGAACATGCATCTCCTTCAGGAACTGAATTTAGTTTGTGCTCTCTCTATATTTTCAGTCATCTATAAAAGGACAATACCCAGGTTATTAGTGAGCATCGAGAAGCATTCATTCACTCAAAGCTACAGAGTGGGGAAAAAAAATGGATCCATTTCCCAAACCACCTATTTGATTCAGAATCATTATTTCTCAGCAATGGCAAAGATGTTTCTATCTCAGTAACTAAATTGGAGATATGTGTGGCTCTGGCTCCACATCTAGGCCAGAAATATGAAGGCAGCAGAAGACACAACAGGCAAACGGAGGCCAAGAGAAAACGATACTTGGTGAGATCCCACTCTCATAGCCTCTGTCCTCAGGGCATTCCCTGGCCTGTGCCATGTAGAGGGGAGGAGCTCTTACCGTGAGCACCGCTGTAGGGACTCAAAGTAGTGCCAGAGTCCAGCAAAGCCATACTAATGGAAGGTGGCAGGAGAAACATTCCAGAAAGGGACCTCTAAATTCTGTCTGAAGCCCAGCTTCCACGTGACCCGGCCCTGACCCATGTTCAGCAGCCAAGGCCAGATGATAGACTGATGGACGTGACAGTACATTTCACTGACTACTCTATGGGCTGCCAGAAAGGGATGCGTGGTTTGCGATCAAGGTGCTCCAGGATCCAGACTCAGCCCCCTGTGAGTGGTTTCCATAATCCCTTGAGCTTGTTCCTGGGCTCTAATTTGCTTTTCTAAACGATGAAGGAAGCCACATCTTTCTCACGGGATTGTCTGTGAGATTAGCAGATGCTGTGTGTAAGAGCTGGCACACAGGCTTCAGCATGTGCTGCTGAGCTTGCGTCCCTCCTCTCTTTTGCGGTTACCTGAGATCCTGTGACTAATTCTCTGCTTCTGAAGGTAAATTCCAGTGGCAAGCCTCCAAGCGAGCTGAGGGCTCCTGTCCTGAGTGTCAATAAAGAGCTATGCGTTCGCTCCTCGCCAGCTCTGTTCATCTTCTCTGTCCCTCCTTCCAAATCTGGATTGAAGACTCCATTCTGCCCATTATGTTTGGCAGCAGAAGTTTTCTAAACCTTCCCTTGGGGGACCTCCGTATGTCTGCATCCTGTGATAAGCTGAAAAGTAAGAACTTCTCATGGGTATCTCAAAATCGCTTGGCTTGCCTTTCTCAAATACTGGCCTCTCTGGCTTCCCCTTTATGTGAGTCTGAGTTCATCTTCACGTCCCAGTCCGCACACCTCTCAGTGGCCACCTGGATATGGCATCATGTGACTGTGTACAGCAGTAATTAAAATACCTAGACACTCCCTCCGCTACAGTGTGGGTGTTGAGCATCCCTGCTAGACCCATGCCTCCAAATGTTAGCACCACAGGGGTGAGCTTTTAAGAGGTGGAGGCTAGAAGAGGAGAGTAAGGTCATTTGATTGAGGACCCTTGAAGGGGGTTCTGGGACCCTGTTCTCTTCCTTTGCCTCTGGTCGTGTCCTGGCCGTGATATGACCAGCTTTGCCCTATAACACTGAATGGTGTACTGCCTTATCTCAGGCCCAAAGCCCTAAAACTGGATGGAAAACAAAATGAAAACTTTTTCCCTAGAAGTTGATTTCCTCACATATTTCTTGTTATAAGAGGAAGGCGAACATTCTCTGTCCAACATTGTCTGTGATTCTTTGTGTCTCCTTCCCCTTGTCATCCAGCAGGCGGTCACCCACCTCAGCTCTAACCAGCTAGCTCCTCTACCTTCCCCACCACCACCACCCCCACCCCCACCCCACCCCCACCCGGCTGCTGTGTGGCAACAGCCTCCTGGCTGATTTCTCTTTGCTTATGTACAACTCTACCTTGTTCTTTTCCTCCAGGTCCAGGCATTACATTGCTATCAAATCAAGAGTCCTTAACTTTAGCTTCTCCCATAGCTTCTTTTTTTTGGAGACAGGGTTTCTCTGTGTAGCCTTGGCTGTCCCGGACTCACTTTGTAAACCAGACTGGCCTCAAACTCACAGCGATCCATCTGCCTATTCTTGCAGCAAACTGAAAAACTTTCCTCCTTGTGGACCCCCAATTGCCTCTCTGCAGCACCTCACCCTTCCCTTTCAGTCACTGTGCTCTCGGTCTGTTTTCTGTCTCCTAAATACATTGCATCTTTTCACCTAAGCCTCCATGCTTATTTCTTTAACTGGCCCCTTGTCCTTCCTCATTCCTGCTTTAGTTTGTTCCTGCTTCCTAAACAGCCCTAAGTAAAATCATCCTAACTGACCCTCTGCCTTCACTAAACCACTGTGTGGTTTTTGTTTCCTTCACAGTATTAAAAAAACAAACAAAAAAAAAAAAACAAGCAAACAAAACCAAAAATTTATGTTTATTTTTGTCGCATAAGGAAATTGACATAAAATCAAGTTTATTCTTCAAAAAATTGAAAGAATAGTATTCTTTTCTTTTTTTTTTTTCTTTCTTTCTTTTTTTTTTTTTTTTTTTGTTTGTTTGTTTGTTTCATGACAGGGTTTCTCTGTATATCTTTGGTTGTTCTGGTCTCCCTTTGTAGACCAGGCTGGCCTCGAACTCACAGAGATCCTCCTGCCTGTGCCTCCCAAGTGCTGGGATTACAGGCATGTCACTACACCCGGTGAAGAATAGTATATTCTGTGCGTGACCTGCCCCTTGGTTCATTGTTGAAGGTTAGGCTAGACAAATGATGCTTTGCATGTCCTTAGCTATGGTTCCAGTAAAAAACAAAAACAAAAACAAAAACAAAACCCTCAAAACAACAACCAAAAACAAAAACACTGTCCCAAGATGTTCAGTATATTTAAGGCTGCATGGTAGGAATATCCGTGAAGTACCTGGTTGAGGAAGCGGTTTCTCTATTTAAAAAAAAAATGCACTGTCAAGATTTAAACTTTTATCTTGTTTATTATCAGCGGAGTAGCAGGCACAGGCATGTAGGACAGGAATCAGAAAATATTTGATGAATGAGTGAAAGAAAAGGAGAATGAGTAATGAGGAAGTGCTTGGGTGAAGACCAAATGAAGTGTAGAAAGGTTTCATTTCTCTGAAAGTAGGTCTCGACAGTGGTCCAGCAGCCAGGATGAGTGTGACCTGACTTTCCTGAAACAGTAGGACCTGAAGAAGCTAAAGGAGAAAGATTTTTACATATACTCCCCTACCAGAGAAACCATGTGAAGGGCTCCTCTGAGGTTCTCCGTGTAAGACCTGTGAGCCTGATGTGGCCACATTCTCAGCCCTGGAGCTGAACTTACACACTTGATGTGCTTTGTCTCTCAGATAGCCTTTTGCTATCAGCCAAAGCTTCATGCTGTCAGAGGGAAGGCAGGGATGTTCTCTGAGATCCACAGCTACCCAACAGCACCAAGAAAACCTTCATTCTGTCTTGTTTGTCTGAAGCCAGAATCACAGTATGTTCTGCTTGGTTTTGGCAACAGGGTTGATAATGAGGTTGTTTCCGCTGTTAGAAGGTCATCATGGCTAATGTTCATGGCATCATGATCATTTTTTGGAACGCTTCTAAATTAGAAAAGTAAAAGTTACACAAAGGAAACAGATGAGCTAAAGTCGGAAATGAATGACTAATGCCACTGGTTGAAAGGGCTCATCAAGTACCTGATCACGTGATCAGATTCATCTTCTTTTCATTATTTTTGTTTGTTTTGGATCTCTTGAGACAGGATCTTCCTCTGGTCACTCTGTTGTCTAGGCTGGCCTGGAACTCTCAGTTGTCTTCCTGCCTCAGCCTCCAAAATATTGGAATCCCAGGTGTGAGCTGCTGCACCCAGCTTTGAGTTCATCTCTTGAGGATTTCTTCTTGTAGAGGATTTATCCCCGAGCTCCTATTAGCAATCTAATTGCCCTCATTTCACAATATAAATTCCTTGGATAGATGTTATTGACATGAAAAAAGTGCAAGGTTAAGTTTCAGAGTGCTGAAAGGGGAGCCGGGATGAGAGTATGGCATAGTCAGTAAGCACTTGCCTCGCAAGCATGAAGACCAGAGCTCACTCCCAAACTCTGTGAAAAAGCCAGGTGCAGGGCAGCATAACTATAATCCTAGCACTGGGGAGGAGGGGTAGGGATCCCTGGGGCTTTGCTGACTAAGTAGCCTAGCCAAATTGGTAGAAA
>OU015747.1:38119858-38144830 GCA_907169655.1 Acomys percivali | reverse complement strand
AAAGAAAGAAAGAAAGAAAGAAAGAAAGAAAGAAAGAAAGAAAGAAAGAAAGAAAGAAAAACTGGGAAAGATTTTGTTGATTAAGAGTTCTCTTTTCTGTACAGGAAGTATTGTAATTTCATATAGTCCCATGTGTTGATACCTGAGACTACTTCCTATGCTGTTAATAGTCCGTTAAGAATGTCCTTTCCTACCCCACGGTTTTCATCTAGAATTTCCAGGCTTTCAGTGTCTAAATTCAAAGTTGATCCATTTAGAATTGATTCTTATACGAGGTGAAATCCACAAGTACAATTTCCCTCTGCTGGTACAAATCTTGTTTGCTAGAACTGTTAGTTAACTAGGCTATCTTTTCACTGTGTTTTTGCCTCCTTTCTTAATAATTAATTATTAATTAAGGGGGCATGGCTTCACAGGTTTATTTTGGGGTCCTCAGTTCTGTTGCATGTGTCTACCTGTCTGCATTTTATGTATCATGCTATCTTTATCATGATAGCTCTGTAATATAGCTTGAGGCTTAATTCTAGAGCCATCTGTGTTCTTACTTTTTAGAATGACTTTGGCTATCTGTGGTCTTTGGTAGTTCCATATGAATTCTACTTCTGTGAGATATGACATCAGAATTCTGATAGGTATTACAATGTGCTTGTTATATTTTAGAAAAGGGGCTACATTAGTTACTTTTCTTCATTGATGCAATAAAATTTCATGGCCAAGGCAATTTAACTGAAAAAGGGTTCATTTTGCCTTATAATTCCTGAAGCATAAGAATCCACTACGGTGGAAGGCATAACAGCAAGCAGCAGGCACGGTGACAGGAGGAAGAAGCTTGAAGTGTACATTCTCAGTCCTCAACATAAAGCAGCGCAAGAGAAAGAACTGGACATGGGGAGAGGCTATAACCACCCACAGCCTGCCAGGAGTAACATACTTCCTCCAGGCAGCCTACACCACGTAAACCTTCCCAAATAGCACCACCAAGTGTGCACCAAGAGGTCAAATAACCGAGCCAATGAGGAACATTCCCATCCAAAGCATTACAGGAGTTGAATTTATAAAGAAATGTAGAAATTAAATTCCAAGAATAAAAAATGAACAGTCAATAGGTAGGCTAATGAATTTAAATGGGCAGTTTTCACAGGAAAAAAAAACTGTACATTCATTATCCCAAATCATCAGAGAAGTACAAAGTAAAACTTCTTTGCGATCCCATGTCACTTCATCAGACTGGTCATCATTCTGATAGCATATCAACAGCGTATTTCAGCATGACAAGAAATAGTGGCAATGAGGAGAAAGAGGAACCCTTATTTACTGCTGGTAAGAGTGAAAATTATTATAGCCACTATGGAAATCAATGTGGAGGTTCCTCAAAAAATTACAAACACAACGACCACCTGATCCAGTTGTTTCACTCCTAGCCATCTACACAAAGAACTCCATTTTCTATCATAGAAATATTTATACCCCCATGTTTAGTGATGCTCCATTCACTAGAGCAAGGAAATAGAACCAACGCAGGTGGTCAATCAGTAGGTGAATGGATCATGAATATATGGTACATACATAAAGTGGAATAGTGTTCAGCTCCAAAAGAAAAAGAAATCACAAATTTTCAGGAACATGGGTAGACCTAGAATGTGTAATATTAAGCAAATTCTGCCAAACTCAAAAAAGGAAAATAAAACCATATTCTCCCTCATGTGTGAATCTTAGCCTATAATAAATACAAGTATATGTGTAAACAAATGCACATATGGATATTATATAGCATTTAAAAAGGTGGAAAAAGTAGGAATGCTAAAACAGAAAAGATAAGATGCATAGTAATGAGCTCACATATATAGTGTACTTCTCTCAAGGCCTAACACATTTTCAATGCAAAATAAGCCCTTATATGGGCAGTGTTCATGTGTGATTCCATGAGGGATTTTGAGATCCCAATTTTAAATTACGTCATTCACTGTTTGAATATTCCTGTAGGCTGTAATTTTTGCAGTTACTACTAAGCACTGTTATTTTTTAAGCAAGAATTTTAGTATTCAAATTATGAGTTTGTTGGTGTTAGTTAAGAATATGTTTTAAATAATCATAATTTTGAACATTCAGAGAGTTCCTCAGAATGCTGACATATCCCTGAATCACATGGAGTATCATGCCAGGAACCACAAAACACCAAGAAGCTCACTTTCGTTACTGTGTCTTATGATTCTAAAGTGCATCAATGCACAAAGTGCATTATTGAATAAGCACACTTTAAAAGGAGTTTTTGATTACCATGAAAATGCTCAGTCTCTCATATTATTCACGTGTTCAATACAGTTACTTTATTTTAAAAATAAAAAGGCACAACATATGGTTACAAGAAGAATGTGAACAGCAATTGGAGTGTATACACAACCTTGATGTCTGGTCTCCACACACTCATGTACAGAGAAGGGGGGAGGTAGAAAACTTTTAAAAAATTCAGTAGGAACATCTACTGGATCTCATTACTTGAATCATATTTTTCCATCAGTGCAATATGTCTTCTTCAAGTCTGTTAGGAATTGAAAAAGTATACATGATAGAGAAATTACACAAATTACTCCATTATTTCTCCAAGTACAGTATTCGAATTGCAATGTTTTAAAGTAACTTTAAGGAATAATTATTTTAAGACAACATTTTATACTGTTGACTGGTCTTTCCTAAGAGTTCTCTTTAGCTTTATCTAGAGCCATTTTCCACGTATTCTCTTCCTGTCTTATCTGGGTTTCTGAAATGATTTCCTTTTCTTGTTTTTGTTCTTTATTTTTTTATTTTCTTTTATTACTATTATTACCTCATAAACAGTAATACTTTACGGTCAACCCCTTGCTTCTCTTGGGCTTTATAGTTTTTAAGTCTCTCATTTGCTGACTGGTGAGGTTGCTCAGCAGTTAAAAGCACAGCACTTGCTCTAGCTGAGGACCTGAGTTTGGTTTCCAACACCCACTCGGGGGATGGAGACTGGGTCAAGCTCAGAACAGGCTGTAAATGCATCCAGCCTCAGGGTATCTGACTCTGAAGTCTTCTTATGACTTCCACATGCATTATACTCCAGTCTACAAACCCACACTCACACAAACAATAAACATATGATTATATAATGATAAACCTCATCTCACATAACTTAAATATAATATTTAAGTCAAAATTTGGTACTTTTTTCTTTTGATTGGTTTGGTTAGTCTGTTGTTTTGATTTGGGGGGGGGGGTTAGGTTTTGGTGGTTTTTGGTTTTAGTTTTGTTTGGTTTTCAGATACAGTTTCCCAGTGGCTTGAAACTCACTATGTGGTTAAGGTTGACCTCAAACTGATGATCCTCTTATCTCTTTACCTAGAGGTGGAAGTATACTACTAAAATTAGATTAAGTAAAAATAGCCAAACAACCTTTGTAGCTGCATCTGAAAATGGACATATTTCTTCTTAACTTCCCCACAAGCTTTCCAGATTCAACAAATATCTATCTCTTTTATTGCTACTGTTAAACCCCTCATTACCATGATGAGGGGATGGAGGAGCAATAGAGAGGAGGAGTGGGGTGCAGTGATCTGATCTTGGAAATGAGGAAAACATAAAGGAAGAGGGAAATAGGCACAGAATGAGGGAGTGGGGGCAAAATAACAGCAAAGATAGCTGAAAAGTCACAATATTATCAACCTAAAATTAAAATTATATATATATATCAGACCATAACAGAAAAACACAATCAATCAAACGAAAAGTTTGGGGCTCAGTCCTAAGGGGTGCATCTGAAAAAGAGCTTCTGAACCTAAAGCTCAAGGAACATTGCAGAAGAAGGGGTTAAAAAAGATGATAAGAGCCCAAGGATCAGAGTTTACTTTGAAATTGTATCTCCTAGTCAGATGCGACACCTACGAAGTCTCACTAATGTGACTGTATATGCATGAGACAAACATGGTCATGAATAATAGACATGCTCAACTGGATGGTGTTTGGAGAAGGGGAAGCCTGTGATGCCTTGAGCATACACAATGAACTAAGCAATTAAGGAATGCTGAGAGCAGGAGAAATCGTCTTCCCCAGGCTAGAGCACACCAATTAGTTACCCAATGCCTAACAGTCATCCTTAAAAACATACATACAAGTAACATTATACAGAATAAGTAGGTGGTATTTATGTATTTAGGAATATGAATATATATGCATATAGGTGTGTAACAACAAAAGACAAAGAAGAGGTCATGAATTTAAAAGAGAGCAAGGATTGTTATATGCCAGGGATTTGAGGGAGGAAAGGAAAGTAGTGATGTAATTGTAAGTACAGGAAAATAAAAGAAATAGTTTAAAAATTCCCATTCTAGTAACTTACATATCACATATTGTTGTTAATGATATAATCATTACTTATAAGCAAAAGCTATTACATTTGAAAGCTAAAAATACCAATAACAACTTGAAATATTACCTTAAGGAAGGAAAAGGAATACTGTGAAGAAATGTACAGTCTCTATCATTAAACAGAACTGACCCACTGATCACTGTTCTAAAAAGAGCCTTGCTGCTCTGGAATGGAGAAAAAATTGTGGACAGCTAATGCTTACCTAGACACCATGGGCCACACAAAAAATGTCCTCTCAGCTCTTGAAAAAAGATTTTGTTGCATATTAGCAAGAAAACAGAGAAACTTCTGTAGGCTTTGGTATTATTTAAGAAAAAGCTCAGCCCCAGTCACACCCCTCACCTATTCTGGGTGTCTTCATGGCTTGAAAGCATTTCCAATGACTATTTCCTCTGATTGAAATATGGGTGGGTGGGTGGAGGGGAACACATGAATAAAACTTCCACAGACCCATGAGGGTGTGGCTGGGCAAGGAACAGGAACTGCCATCTATGCCTATTGAAAATGACAACAAAGAGAGAGATCTTAAGTTGTTAGGGGATGCTTGAGGTCATTTAGTTCAATATTTCATTCACCAAAGAGGAAACACAAGTTCAGACAAAGCTGAACAATTGCAGAGCTACTGAAAGACAGCGCCAGGCCCAGAGCCCAGAGCTGGATCCCTAGCCCAAACCACTTTTCTTCGGCATCACAGCTGCCTCTCCTCAGTCCTGAGGTTTTACAGTTCCACTTATTCAAATGCAAATATTTTGTGTGCTTTATATTTCTTTCCTAAATGGAGTTTTCTCTACTGATAAAAAAAAACATTAGGGTAGGTTGGCCATGTCAAAATGATCAACCCCCTTTAACACATTAGATTACCTTCGTCTCCATCTTTGCAGTGGAACTTGCTTTTTTACCCATCTCACTTGCCTTGCTCACACTAGTGGATGCTACAAGTAATAAGGATGAGATCACTGAACTCAGTGGCCCAGAGGAAGGTCTTCCCTGTTCCCTTTCCCACCCCTACTTTTGGGAAGTAGTCCAGCAAATCCGTTGCTATGAAACCTGTGCAGCTGGGCTCATTAGGAGGCTGGGTGGTCTCAAAAGCTTTTGAGGCTTTGAGAAAACTAGGGAAGTGGTGTGTTTATCCGTTATCACACCAGTGAGAATAAGCATTATTAATACGTATCTTCAGATAGTTGGTCATTTCAGAGAAGTAGGCACAGCCAAGGGAGCCCTTCACTGTAATGTGATGGATTCTGTCATAAGGAGAAGAGGAATTCAAGATATCAGAACCCTAGAGAGGCATCTTAACCCTGCCGCTAAGGTTAGTGAGTATATCTGCAAGACAGGACGTTTAAGCAGAAATTTCAAAACAAAACTAATGAGTGAAGTAACTGACACAGTAGAAGACAATGTTTCTATGGATCTCAAAAAGACATCCACAGATCCTTTTTCTATCCATGTTTCTAGTGGATCACAGTTTATTCTAGATCTCCAGAAGCATCAGGGAACCTACAGAATAGATGAACTGAAATCCGGGGTGTATCTTGGAGCACAGCACACAGGAATAGGACCAGTGGAGGAGAAGCCATTGACAGGATGGGCTTGGTAAAAGTTGAAAATCCGAGCATTCCTTATACAAGGCCTTTTCACCTGTCTCCGGCTTTGCATGGGATCCTTGTCCCTCTAGGAAAGCAGTGTACCTCCTGTCCCCGCACACCTGGTCTCCTGAACTCCAGCGCACTGTGCTATGGAGACGAAAGGGAAGGAGTTGTACAAAGCAGGGCGTAGAATGGGTAATGTAACATGTCTGGCATCCAGGAAGAAGGGTTTGCATGGCGGAGCAAGCATGGTCTTCTGATTAAATCAGAGCCCGTATCTTTGCGCAAGAACAAATGGCATAAGAGATAAGATTAGCTCTAGCTACCAGAAAACGAAATATATCCAATAACATGGGAAATCAAATGGGCATTCCTTTTCCTCACATGTGAAGGCCGCCTGAATGAAGACAGCTACATCTGGCACATCTGGTCTGAAAGGGAATTTCATCTGCTTTGCTTCTGGAACACATCACTAGGCCCGGGCTACCTTATTGCTACCGAGGCGTAGCCGGTACACCTGTCCCACCAAGAAGCTAGGCGAGCACACCAGCAGTCATATTCTTACATGAGTTAGTGCTTCCTCTAGTTCCTCTTCAAGTCAGTGAAGGTACAGGATTTTCTGAGCACCAAGTTTCTGCCAACTAATGCCTGGGCTCTTCTATCATATTTCAGCATACTCCAGCTGATGGAAATTTCCATTGCCAACATGCCCATCAATTGCTTGCTATTATTTTTAGTACTATTATACATTTTTGTGTGTTTTTTTAAATTCTACATTTTAGTTTTTGTAACTTTTATGTGAGTTCAAAGTTATAGAAAATTGCAACAGCACTTCAAAGAGCCTCCACCCCATCTCTCATCAAATCTCATTGATCCTCACAGGCATAATAAAATTATACAAATTGTCAATAACAAGAATCTAAATTAATAAAAAAAACAAAACAAAACTGGGAATACCAGGAACTGTGGATGTACCTTATTCAAACTTCCTTGTCTTAATTTTTTGTCATTTCTCTTGGCTCAGAATCTGTCTTGGATTTCAGGCCATCTTTGGTTCTCACATCCTCTCATTCTTCATATTTGTACCTTCTAAATGCACTTCCTCAGAGGACATATGATAGCTGTGTTTCTCATGAGTAGTCCTTTAATCTCTCACTAAGGTAGCACCTTCTAGGCTTATTCGCATAGGACTTAGGACTTTCCCTTTCTAATTGCTAAGTACCTTACAGGGAGGGAGATGCATCCAAGGGTCTCCCTTCTCATTTCCCTTTTCCCTACTGCTTTAAGTGTCTGTCACTTTGGCTGTAATTATACCACAGGAGTCTGTCAACGGCCACGGTTGTTTTAATATCCCTAAGAGTAGGTTTGAAAACCACAAAGTCACCTCTTCTCAAACCACTAGTACCTTTCAGTCCCCAGATTTGGAAGGTCAGCTGTACCAACTGGAGAATACCTCTCCCCTCTGTCTCATTGTTTTCAAATGCTCTGTTTGCTGTCTTGTCTTTTTTTCTATCTCAGATCAAGCCATGATTTATGCAACAAATCTGAATCGGAAGTTCTCTATGTGCATCATTTTTGGTTCAGTGGCCCATTTTCTGTCCTCTTTGCTTTGTTAACTTGATACTTTTCCTTGACTCTTAAGTGTAGAGACTCTCTGAACTTGGAACCGGTTAAGTATTTATTAAATATGCAATTCCTTTGTGTAGCTCTAGCTCTTTAAGTCTGTATGATTCACTGGGGGTGAGCCTAATGTTTTTTTTTCCTCAATGAATTAATAGCAGTGGATTTTTAAAGTATTTGTAAATTGTGTTATTATGCTCAAGATGACTGCACAGTAATTTTGTCATTAAAATTTTAGGTTCACTTCTGATACATACCCATGATTCATCATAGGAGAGAATGATATGGAGTAAAGAAAAGGTCAAGAGCTGGAGAGATGACGCAACAGTTAACAGTATTGGCTGCTCTTCCAGAAAACCCAGGATTCACAGGACTCACATAGTAAGTCATAATAATTTGTAACTCCAATCCCAGGGGGTCTGACATTATCTTCTGGCTTCCCAAGGGCACCGACCACACATGTGGTATATGTATATGTGTGTGTATATATTATATATGTTGTATATGAAGATATATGAAGATAAATGAAAGCAAAATAATCATATACATAAAAAAATAAAATCAGAAAAAAATTAAAGAAAAAATGTGATTAGAAGCAAGATCTACTAAGGATTATGCCAAAATCATCTTGAAGAATTGGACATAATATTTCTGTTTATTAAAAGTGAAACTGATCCAAAAGACCAAGAAGCTGTCTCTACATAAATAAGCTACTTCCAAAATCTGGATATGTGTATAAATCAGAAACAGGACTGACGCAGCAGAGTCCAGCTAGTTGTCATAGTAGTGGCACTGGAAGCTTAGCAGCAATGTGATGGTGACAGTATTTATACTTTTGAGCTTCCTTCCCCAATTCCAGGCACCAGGCTAGGCTCTTAACAAATACTAACTCACTTAGTCTCCACAATGGCCTGGTGCATTACAAACAGCTACTGGTCATATTTCACAGCTGTTAATTTAGAGAGACCTGGTGACCAAAAAGTAGTAAGTTGCAGGAGTCAATACTCCATCCCCAAATAAGGGGACAGCACAGCCCACATCCTGATCAACCAACTCTGCCGAGACAGGTACGAAATCAAGAGGAAGTTTTCCTTAGCCCATGGCTGCCTGCCTAAATCCTACCATATTTGGAAGGTAAAGAATGGGCTTCCCTGGTCACTACTGTTATTGCTGGCAATGCTCCACTGTTGCTGATCCAGACAGGTAGTTGTTTGTCTGGGTGCTCTTTCTAATGACCATACTGATATTTCTCTCCATACAGAATATCCTGGTGGCACTGTTATACCACTGGCCATTCTGGCCTTCTTGCTACAGGATGTCCCTTGAAGTCCCCCAAGGGCTTGGCAAGAGGCAGTTTCTCTGCATAATTGTGGCCCTGACACTGAAGGTGGTGTGTCACACTCTTTCCATGGCACTAACATCCCACAGAGAACTTGTAGGTCAAGTTGCCTTATCCATGCCACCTGGTGCTGCTGCCGTGGCATTTCTAGGACTAGAGGTATGGAACTACTTAGCCACATTGCCCGAAACAAATCAGCCCTGAACTATGCAATATTCACCCATCTGAAGAGAGGGAAGTAGCTTCATAGTTCCTCGGCATGTGTGTGTCTCCTTTTACAATAGGAATAAATTATTGTTCAGAGAAACATTAGTTTGAAAGGCATTCTAGTCTAGGTGCGCGATGTGGTTATTTGATATCCATTGTGCGCTCTTCGCCACAATCAAATTACTTAGCACAGTCCTCACCACCCATAGCCATCATTGGTGTGTGTGCTGCGAACACTTAGCCTTATCAGATTCAGTTCCAGAACTGCTTCTTCTTGAGGTTCTTCCCTTCAGTCCCCAATTTCTCGGTGCTCTACAATTTGTTTGAAAGCTTTGTAACAGCCGAATGTGTTCTTCACCCTCCATCTTTCCCTCTTCGCATGCCCGTGCTCTATTGACAGACAACCTCTTGTATTCCTCCCCAGCCCTTCCTCTTACAGCTAGTTTTTTCCATCTGTCATGTTTCTGATGAGTCCTTAGACTATAATGAAGAACATGGAGAAAGAAGAGTCAAGGGAAGTCTTGCTTAGCCCCGTGTCATATAAAACAAACAAACAAACAAACAAACAAACAAAAGAATTGGCCTTTGTGGGTACCACTCTATGACTCTATCTCTTAACAAGATTCAAATTAAACAAAAATATAGTCAAGATGGAGTCAAAATAAACAGAAAATAACATTCTTAATATATTTAAGAAGATCAAGGTGGGCCGTCCTGAATTATGATTGCCTAGAAATGATGGTGGTATGGAGTTACTAGGAGGACAACACATATGGGAGGACGCACATCTGGCATACTTAAGTCAGTAGTCTGAGCAGACCATCCCCTGTGAGTAACACAAATAATAATAAGGAAATGATCCTTGGACATTGGAACCAACCTAGAAAAATTTCATCCTGTGCCATTAGCCTGGAGGCCTTACTGTTCTTGCTCCAAAGAAACTGGGAAACCATTTCCTGCTGTATTACTCACCCATTTATTCTGCTTCATTTTCTCAGACTTGTACTATATAACAATATCTTAAACTCTTGCACAAAATTTTAGAAAAAATAAGTCGCATACATTCATACATCACAAAGAGAATGCTTGCCTTTGCAGTGTACCTGGGTGACGTTATCTTACAATATTACATCAAATATTTTATATTGCTGAGTTGTATTCAATATAAACATATTAATAGCTATAAAGATGGCATCAAACTATTTTACCTGGATCTCCTTAACCTTTGATACTCGATTTGCTTTTATCATTGTCATCCTAAAATCATTTCTGCAGACCTAGCTCTTTTGTTTGTCCACTACTTTTTTAGGTGTTCTATGCATTTTAGTGTAAAAACAAAAGTGATTATTTTACATTTATTTTTCCACTAAGGCTGTGGTTCTGTACCATTTATTTGTGTTATCTAATTTTCACTGGCATTTTAATTGTAATCAAAATTTTGCTTAGTATTTTTTTATGTTTTTTGCAACTAAGTCTGCCATTTTTCCTCTAATTTCTAATTTTTTGTTTAGAATTTGGATTATTGTATCACTTTAAAGTTTTAACAAATTATTTCTTTCACCAATGATTCTAATAATTACCTATTTGATATACTTGGATATTTTTAATGGTTGTTTCTTTTCCCTACAACCCTGTATAAGTAACCCAATAATCTTTCAATAAATTATTGCTGTTTTCCACATATTTCATTAACCCCTAAACTTGGGACCTCTCCATCCTGTTTCCATCATATATTTATTTTTAATTTTTTTCACCCACGTTTCTTTTCTTTGTACTGTATATTGCTATCTGACAGTGACACATCCTTCCCTATAGTTCTAGTCAAAGCACGCTTGTCTTGTAGCCCACTGAGCATTCTTCCACGTTATTTATGATATTTCCTCTTTTGCTCTGTTCCAAGCTGAGTAATCGACATGATCACTCCACTAGATCACCAAACTCAGGGGCCACTACGCTCACATTCTTTCCCGTTTGCGTCTTCCTTCTTTTCTTCCACATAATGGTAGGTTTTGTACTAGTTAGAGCCATTTCTCTAGTTCTTGACTTCTCTTGATAGCAGCATAGTTGAGCAAAAATTATCTAGTATTTGAGAAAGTCCTGTACACATCGTACTTCATCTTTATTGTCATCCACCCAAACTGTGTTTCAAATGCCCAAGCCTAAGGCCACCAGTCTTGCCCATGTTCCCCAATCAACTGCCTAGTGCAGCAAAGAGGAAAAAATAGAGGGACTTCCAACTGACAGTGTGACAAACTGTGCCTATTGATGACCCAGGAATTACATAAAGATAGTAGAAGGGTAGTGTGTATAGTTATAGATAAAGCCACGAACCATGAAAATGTGATGTGTTCTCCAATCATAAATTCTTCTATAGTCACTATTTTAAAAGTACTAGGGCAGATAATAATGCGAATACCAGCTAACAGCATGAAAGAAAATAGGTATAGTTGGAATATGCATGCTGGAGGAAATCTCATGCTTCTAACAGTAATGTTAGAATACGAAGTTATGAAAACTCGTGGAATGGAGGGGAAGAAATGAAGATGCTAAAACAGAGACTTGAAGATTCTTGCTTCAAAAAGGCTAGTGTGCTACAGGTATTAGATGTAGCTCTTTCCAATCTGATAAAAATTCTCCATGGAACCATAATACTGACTTGTGCAAGAGGGAGCTGAGGCTGAGCAAACTTCAGTGGTAACCAGTAGGAGCAACTCCAGTGGAGATCTGTGCAATGAGAAACTGCCCTCTGGCCATTCTACCATGCAGTCAGCAAAAGAGTTTCCGAACACAGAAATTCACACTTTGTTGAATGTATACGTGCTGATGCTACATGCAGATACTCAATCTCCAGATTCATAAGTCCACCTGCCCTCTCTTCTAAGTGATGTCATGGAGGCGCCACAGACACGGTTAATAGGCACAGACTCTTCTTGCTCCTCCAACTCACCTCATTGTTGAAGTCAGACTCCAGAAATCATCTTGATTTCAGAGCTTCAGATTACTGCCCCCCTCCTCTCCCTCTCCCTTTCTTCTCCCTCTCCCCCCCTCTCTCTTCCAAGCAGCATCAGGGACCTTGTGTACTGTTAGTTTGCCCACACTCCCACTTACCTGCCATCTGTTAATTGTCTTCGCAACAACAATGGAACAGCATTCATTTGTGCTGATGAGAGTCGCAGAGCTCATACTTATACCCTGAGCTCACATGATCTGGCTCCTCTTTCTGCAACCTCACTCCTCCTTGCTGTCCCCTGGCAGGAGGAGGACCACTGCAGAGTAGGCTTTGTTCAGAAATCACAGTCTGCCATGTCCCTTCTAATCTGGTAGTTGGAGTGCTAGGATCATAATGATGCCTCAATCTTATTTTTTTTCCATGATGCTTATGCTTCCCCAACATTTTATAACTCATTTATGATGTCATTTTTATTGCCTGTTTGCTTTTATTGGAACATACGTGGCACAAAGACAGAGCTTGTTGCGTATCTCTTTTGTTGATGATCAGAGACACAATCAATTCTCATAAGTTCTATAATTAGTACTTACAGAATACATTGTTTCACACATTGTTAATTTATGGCATATCGTTTAGGAAAGAACATGCTTGCCAAAGTGTTCTATCTTTTGCACTCATGTATTTACAGGAGAACAGCGCATATGCTTTTCCAGAATACTGTACTTAGGAATCACAGTTCTTTTACACTGCCTTTTTCTCTTAACAGTGTACATTTATGTTTTTCTTATGTATAGTCTTTTTATAGGTGAATAATATTTCATTAGCTGGATAAAATGCACTTGGTTATACGTTGACAAATTGAAGGATTTTTGTTGCTTCCAATTTTTATTGTTTATAAATTAAGCTTTTAGTTAGTAGAAACCATAGGGGCATAATTCTCTGTTAATTTTTCATTGATCTAGATTACAAGTGCTAGCCTAGCAGAAACATCTTTATATAACTGTACTGTTCATCACCAGGAACCAACTCTGATCTTTTTTCATAATTATTTGTCTAGGAGTCTCATGTTAAAGTCTGAACTGGTGTTTTCATAGGAGCTAGCACGTTCAGAAAATAGCAACCTAGATAACTGAAGGAGTCAGGTTTTTGTTTGTTTGTCTGTTTGTTTGTTTGTTCATTTTTGTTTTCACTGACAATCTGAAGAGAATAAGTAACTGTGGAATGTCCAGCCTCATGTAACATTTACAACACCCTACCTACCAGGTTTAAGGAGTATCACAGAGGAGAAGGGTAGGGAGGACTGTTGCAGAATGATGTCCTCTAAAGGAGCACTCTTTGTAACCACTCACAGTAGTGTTTAGCACTGATGAAGGCAGTCATAGTGAAAGCGAGACAGCAGTGGTCCTCAGCCATGAAGCACAGATGACGAAGCAGTGGGTACAGGTAGCACAGAAACAGGCCCCAGGCTTTCAGGCAGTGCCAAAATATCTCATCATTTCTCCATTCATGGATCAGTGAAGAGGTTCCATACAGCAGCAGTCAAATTATTTTAACCGTGATGAAGGTACCTATCCATGTATCTTGCATGAACTCTCTTCCAAAATATATGACTCAAGAAGTTTTGTGTGGAAGCTTTCTAGCATAACTTTGAGTATTCACTCGATTCTGTAGCTCTGAACCCAAAAGTCGTACACAGTGTCTGTGTGTCACTCACTTCTGCTGGTGGCTGAAGAAGATTGTTAAAAGTTCATTTTCCAGACTCTATGTGGAAAAAAAAAGTCAACTGTAGCAGTGCTGACCATCTCTCCAGGAGAAGACAGGCCTCGATATCCCATGATGTTCATGAGGTTTGGAGTTCTGTACACTGCCCATGCTGTCTTAGTTTCAGGGCAGAATTCTTTGTACCATTTTCTCTAAGGCAGCACCTGTGGTGACGCGCACAGTCCTTTTTGCTAAGCAATGCTAGGATTTGTGCATCTTTTCATTTGGAGGATCTGGAAGATCAAAGGGGCTCATAGCTCACATGTACTCACACAGAGGTTCTCTCTCAGCCAAGTGAATCACTCCTACAGTTGACCGTTAGTGCCAAGTTGACTGGCAGCCAGGGCACCGCGGTTACGGCTCCCAAGAACCATTCCTGGCCTTTTCCTGAAACTTTCTTGAGGCCTTCATTTATTCTTCAGTCTCCCTTCATTTTCTGGGATTTATGTTACATTTGATACTTCTCCAAACACAAAATCATCTTAGTTGGGCTTATTTCCCTGTTGTTTGTCTACAGACATGGAAGCATTAGAAACTGCACTCCTATACATGGCTGTGTTTATCAGAAGATGTTTGAACCCAGCTCTTTACTTTGTGATGCCCAGCATAATCTTACTGTTGTCAAAGTCTGGATCTGGATAAGGAAATAGTTTTCTATATTTAACAGCAGTTCCCCTGGGACCTGCCTTGTCTTTATGAACTCAGCCTGGGATCCCTATGTGGGAGTCATGAAAGCAATTTTGACTCAAACCTATATTTCTTTTGGCTTTAATAAGGGGCTATATAAACTTTAACTTGGCTATGCAGAACAGAAAAGTAAATGTCACTGGAGGCCTTCATTTAAGATCAGACTTCATATTTGACACTTTTTCAGTCCGAGACAAATAGTAAGATGCAAATAGCCATGTTTATAATGTAATCAGCTTAATTAGTTTCCACAGACCAATAAAATGCCAAGCTCTGGCAGAATCACCATCTTACAGCCATGCCCTGCTAACATGAATGTGGCACAGTGTTGCCCTCTAGTTTCTTGTCAAAACATCATTTGATTATTCCCCAGTCCCAAACCCTTTCTTTGTTCACTTGGCTGTGCCAAAATAGTTGAAAAAAAAAAACAGAAAATTAGATTGCAAACCCAAAGCTGGCCTTGTGCATAACTAGGGAGTTAATAACCATCTGATTCAGCATTGCTGCTATGTTTCTTGAATTTTTTCCTAAGCAGATGATTAAAGACTCCAAGAATTAGTCACTGAATAAAGAACGTCAAGAGACTAGGGAGTCTTGAAACCGCGGTGATCATACACGTCAATCAGAAAGTAGTATGAGACATCTTTGGAAAGAACGAGGGAAGGAGGGAGGAACTGGGGGAGCTGACCTGGCTGCCTGCTATCTGAGAACCATTCTAGAAAGTGTGCTAAGTGTTTTGTGTTCACATTAGTTAGAGGCTGGACCACTTCCTAGTCCAGGATCACAACATACATGAACCACGCATTCACACACACACAACATGGCTAGATATCAAGAAAGCTGGGGGAAAAAGTCACTGTGTCGTATGAACAAAGAAGAGAAAGACATCCACTTGGCCATGGAATGGTGATAGATTTCTTGGAGGGGAATCACAGATGGATTCTGATTTGATAAGTAACGTAATACGAGGGACTCTCAACGTGATCAAAGACTTACAGTTGGAGGTAAGGAGTTTTGAGGACCATCGGACAAAGCACTGTGACAGAATTCACTAAAATAGTAGCTTTAGGTCAAGAATGTGCTTGAGGGGCTGGGGATGTAACTCAGTGGTAGAGTGCTTTTCTCACATGCAGGAGGCCCTGGGTTTGATCCCCAGCATTGAAATTAGGTGTTTGAGTTGCATCTGTTCCTGTAAAAATGACGTAAACAAGGGTGGCAGCAGTTCAGCAATGGTGGCTATAGAGAGCCAACAGTCATAATCTTAATACCATTAAACATTACTCCTGTTCTGTCGTGTTTCAGAGAATTATTGCTAGATGCATATGTGCCTATGTAAGGTCTTCTTTCATAGGATTTGAAATTTTTGTCTATTCTCCACAATACCATCATTATTTTAGTTCCACATATAGATCTGTCATTGATTTTGTAATTATTATGTTACTGAGTAATGACTTTCATGGTTTTTCTATATGGCTATCTAATTGTGTCTTTTAAATATTTAAAAGACTACTTCTATACCGTTGTTTAAGGCCATTTAATCATATATGTATGATTAAACATTCTTAAACACACACACACACATATGTGTGTGGAGAGATACATATTTACGTGTGTGTTTCTAGGTTCTCTATTATGTCTTAATTCCTACTTGTCATTCTTTGTGTTATCTTAAACCAAGTAGTCAAAATCTTCTTACTCTCTTAAAAAATGTATGCATGCAAAGACAGTAAGTTTTACGAACAAACTTTCATGCTATTGTGGAGATGTCAATAGAGGATGCTAAGTCTATATTTGTTGACCACCCCAACAAGCAGTGTCCCTGATTCTTAAAATAATTGAAAGGTTGGAGGAACTTAGAGAAATTGACCATTTTGACCTCTCTTCCTCAGGCTGGCTTTTTTTCTCCTTCAAGCCATGGCAAGAAGGGTATACATTTTTCTTCCAAAAGATACTTTCAGCCTGGAAGACCATACTCTAGTTATTTTCCTCAAGTGTGGTGACTATTATGTGTTCTCTTATACTAAAGCACTTGTCCTCCTCAATTCTCTGTAAACACCGAGAAGCCCTGATTAGAACTTCCCTGAAAATTTTTCTTTGTTTATTTATCACCGATGTGGATGTTTTGGCGATAAAGACTAGAGTAAAAACAATGGTAATGTTGCTGTAGCTCTTTATTTTGGAGTAAGTCGTGTGCCCTGGTAACGACAGTGCAAAGTTGGTTAGTGTGTGGGAAACACTGGCCTTCATGCCTCTTCATTAACATCTACCACTGTGTCTGTGCATTCCACTGACATATTTGAGATCTTTTTCTGTAAAATGCATCATTTATTGTGTAAACTCTTCACAAAAGAGACATTCTATTTTGTAGAGCCTATATTTTATCTTAACTTTCCTGTGAACAGAAAATATGCAAACTTATGTACGTCTAAAGCATTTTGTGCCCAATTCTTTTAATTTTTTTGTGCACAATTCTTAATGCTTCTTTTTAAAACTAAATAAATCAATAACCAATGTGCAAATCTTTACTGAGATTCTGCTCAACATAAGGCATGTTCTTTTTTTTTTTAACAATTTTTAAATTTTATTTCTCATTTTTATTTATTTATTTACTCACTTAGTGCACATTTGGTGTTTGGCCTAAAGTGTATATCTGTGTGAGGGAGTCAGAGCTGCTGGAACTTGTTTGTGAGCTGCCATAGGAATAGAATCCGGGTCCTCTGGAAGAGCAACCAATGATCTTAACCACTGAGCCATCTCTCCAGTCCCAAGGCAAGTTCTTGAAACTAAAAACAAAAATTTTTAAATTCTAAGTTGATGGTGGAAATTCACGGTTAAGGTCAGTGTTTAGTTAACCTGCGGCTCTATGACTAAACAGTAACTCTATGCACTGTCTATGCTGCTTATTGGTGAAAGGAGAGGCTATTTCATGGTATGGCCTGAGAATTCACCAAGGCACTGAGAAAGCTGAATATCTGTTTCCAGATTTCTCTCTATACAGGTAAATCTCTTTTGTCATAAATTTTTTTTTTTTAAATTCCTCCAGTCTTTCAGCTTTGGCTATTTTATTTTATTTTTTATTTATTTTTAATTAATTTATTCTTGTTACATCTCTATGGTTATCCCATCCCTTGTATCCTCCCATTCTAAAGCCAGTTGTTTGTGGAGCCATCTTCAGAGCCATCATGGGGCAGCTGGCACTACGATGGTGAAGTGTGACTGCCAGAACCTTGTTAATGACAGCCATGACACAGCTAGAAAAACATTTCGATAGTGTCCTGGAGTGAGCATGCTCGGGTAACAGCTGCTCTCTGAACTGCATTCTTGTGGAGGATGGGTCGGGGGCACATATGTCATCTGCCCAAAGGCTCTCCTTCATGGACAAAGACAAGAACAACTGCCCCTGAGCATCCTTCTTGATTCTTTCCCAAGCAGCCTTTAGCCTTCTCGAGAAAAATTCTGGATAAAGATGGAGAATGCAGACTTAGGGATGGAGAAATGGCTGGCTTAGCAGGTAAGAGCATGTTTACTTGCTCTTGCAAAGCACGCCGGTTCAGTTAGCAACACCTGAGTATTACCCCAGCTCCAAGGTATCCAACGCCCTCTTCTAGCCTCTGTTGGCAACTATACTTTCATACGCACAACCAGACACATATCATTAAATACTACTACTACCACTACTACTACTACAAATAATAATAATAATAATAATAATAATAATAATAATAATAATAATAGTAATAATAATAGTAATAATAATAATAAAAATATTCTTTAAAAGTATAGATATTTCAAGGACACTAGATGACTACTCACGCCTATGTTGGAGCTGGACCAAGAATCCATTTTAAGTATTTTTATCAGCAGTATTTGGCTAAGGTGTCTGCTATTGTCCAATGAGGGCCAAGCTTATGAAGACTCCTTCCTTGCAGAGCTCTTACTCAACAGAGCCATGTTGAGTGTGAATGTGTTACGTTGTATTTTTCTGAAGTGAAAGAAGTGGCATTACATTCCTCCAGAGAGGCGTCCTTGTAATATTAGGATATACTTGGCCAATGACATTATGTTAGTTGCCTTAGTTAACACCTCCTCAGTCTTTCCCACCTCTAGGCACCAGACTGTAAGTCAGTAACTCTTCATAAACAAGATCGGGTTACTGAGGATAACATTCTGGAAAGCTTTTATTTTGTTTTTCAGAACTATGCAAGGCAAGGTCGTGTTCCAAAATGTGATTCTCCATTATTCCAGCAAATGTTTACATTGAAAATGCCTGTTTTTCAGTAGGCTCCTAATTGGGGAAGGGTTAGGATATATTTTTGGTAGAGGAATGTCATCGCCCCCACCCTGTCCCAGTTGATATTTTTCAGAGCTTCACAGAGAGAGGTCATCAAAGAGAATGGAGGCCTGGAGGGTTGAGAACATCTGTCACAAGGACATAGTTTACGGCAGGAAACTATGAACCTCGAGGTCTCGTTAGCTACCGTCTTAACTCTGAACTCGGTTTCTCTCTTGCCTAGTGACTGAAGGTTTGAACTTTACTCACATTTTGCCTTAATAATTGAAAATAAAAAGTTTCTGGCCTAAAAGAAAGGTTTTTTTTTTTAAAAAAAATTTAATGGTAGCATGAAGGAGAGATACACCTGTTTCCCAAGTGTGGGATCAGAACTGTCTTGTGAGAGAACAGGTGAAGTTATTCCACTAGAAGACCAACCACCTCCACCTCGTGTGGGAGCTTGATTGTTGCCAGACTCTGGGAGGAGATATATAAATGAGCCCAGAACTGGAGGCGGGGCTTTTGGAGACTTCTGATAGTTTTGGCTGTTTATCGCTCCACTTCAAGACGATCCTAGAAAGACCCGCTCAAGGGAAGGCTTTGGGGCTCCGGCTCCGGCTCCTGCTGAGGTTCTGGGTTCTGGTTACTCCAGGTTCCAGCAGAAGAAATCCTGCTGATTACAGCAGGGAAATCATTCCTCCGAATTGATATCCTTACGGTTTTGTTATTGTGTTCTTTAATCCTCTTTTCCTATTGTTTTGGTTAGTCGGGCATAAGTGACATAAGCTTGGTTAATAAGTTGTAATAAAATATATTGGTTAAGAAAACTGAGACTATAGTAGTGAAGCTAACTAGACTGTTGCATGTTATATAACCATGACTCTGAAAATAGCGAATGCGACTAGGTTACAAGACAGCAGGATAAACTGAAAAATAAGTCTTTTTACAGTCATAATTTGGCTCTGGCTGGTTGTACATAGTGACCAACTCTTTAGACACATTTCTGAGAATAAAGCAGATTTGGCTCTGTATGTGTGTCAGGCAATATGGTGCTTAATACATAAATAAAAATGTAAAAATAAAACAATGGAAAAAGGAATCAGCATTGTTTTAGCTACAAATTCAGTTATGATGAGTTTATATAAGCTGTAGATGTGGTAGCAACCAGGAAGGAGGATAACATATTTTCAAATTCAGCCCATTAAATGCTATATTATTATGGAAACAAGTGCCTTTTTCTAATTCTTAACATTTTCAGGCCTTTCCTGTTCTCTCTTCTTTGTCACTCATCACCGGCCTTATGTGCTCAACCTTTCACTGCCATCTGCTCAAGTCAGCCTTTTATTTCCAGATGTGCATGGCTCATTTCCAGCATGGGAAAAATAATTTCAGAGCATTGCAGTACTATACCATTAAAAACTGCATGCTCTCACACAACCCAGCAGGCCTTGGGGTTTTATGTGATGCTTCTGGTTGTCTTGGTTAAAGATTATTGACATTTATTAATTTACTAATGAATTTTGTATGTACTTAATTTTGGATTTTCAAAAATTTAGGTTTACTTATTCTATTTTTTTTTTTTTTTTGTGTATGATTGTTTTGCTTCCACGCATCTATATAAGGGGGCTAGAAAGATTGCTCAGAGGTAGAAGTCTCACTTCAAAACCTGGTGATCTGGGTTCAAGTCCCAGTGGTAGAAGAAGAAAATTGACTTCTCTAACATCTGCATGCATGTGCACATGTGCACACACATGCACGAACAGTATATATATATCAAAGTATATATAACAAAAGCATTTTTACTATTTTCTATCTAAAGGCATTATAATTATTACATGATTTTTTCCATACTTAATTAGGAAATCATTGTACAGTTGAGTAAGCTAACCTCCCTATGAGCAGACATGTATGTTAGTTAAATGTGTATTATAGTTCACCATATGTGCATATTATTATTATTGCACTTGCTAATGTGTGTTACAGCTATGTCTTCTATAGTTTTGGGGATTGAATTCGGAGTCCTCTGGGTGTGCATGCTAGGAAGTTTCCTACCACACTACAACCCTTGTCAAGTGGTATCTTTCCTAAGTGTCTCTATTGTCATTCTCAATCTCCCCTGAAAGTAGGAGATACAGTAGACTCATTTATGTAACTCTAGTATTTGGCAGAAAGACTTAGGAAACGATGGTCCAGAATTAAGGACATCATCAGTCGCATCCACCATAGTGATATCGTTCTGTCTTTGTAGCAGGCATGGAAGGAAAATTATGAACTTTTAGTTTTATTATCTGGTAGTCCAGAGATATAAAAGTATGTTTCTTTGTGGAACTGAAAAAAATATTAGTAAATCCTCACTTTTTCATCAAGGAAACCCCGTGTGCCTCCTGGGGGAAAAGCAGACCAAAGAACAATAGAAAGTAGTCAGAAATGGAGGGGTGTGGTGCTCTCATACTGTTTTTTTAACTCCATGAGAAGGGATAGTGTGGCTTTAAAGGTATTCATTTGAAATTGGAACTTAGGTTTTATTTTTCCTATTACACTGTGTCCTGAATATAAATACAGACCCAAGACCATCTGAATTGGTTTGATTTTCTAACAAACACAATTTGTCGTTGGCTTCCTGGAAATACTTTAGAGTAAGAAGAGAATATTATTTGTTGTTTTTAACTTCCCTTTAAGACTGTCTGAGGGGGCAGAGGCATCCACAGCAGAGCTAGCATTCAGATAGAATTTATTATAGACTAGAATCTGGGGCCTTCGTACAGATTACAAAACCTTTGCCATCCGAGTAAGACTTCAGCCAGTGAGTCAGGTCAACAAGTAGGCTGAGAGTGGATCCGCACATATTATCTCCTAGCTCCGAAGCCCCCGGCTCAGCACCAGCTTTGCAGCAGAAACCCATTCCAATCCCCCTTTCCTCTCTGTCTCCATCCCCAATGGATCACAAAGATCTTTTCCTCCAACCTTTCTTCCACCAACTCATCCCAGTAGCCCGGCTTCCAACACAAGCAGGAACTCACTGGGAACACACCAGCTGAACAGGCCTAGAGAAAGACAAAACACAGGCATTGCATGCTGGAGGGGAAAGAGAAACCCAGGAACAATACACTTACCTGCCTATAGCCAATCCAATCCCAGATGCCTAGACACCCAGCCAAAATCACAATCAAACATCCAGGGCCATATGTTTCCACTAGAAGCCAGTTTATCCTACCACAGCAGGCACTGGATATTCCAACATAGCTGAAGCACAAGGAAAACACCTTAAAGCCACCTTTATGAAGAGGGATTTAACTGTTGTATGTCTCACCATTCCAGATTTCAAGTTTTTTACATAGCTAGAGTAATAAAAATCATATAGTATTGGCAAAAAAAAAAAACCAGACATGTTCATCAGTGAAATAGAATTGAAGACTCAGACACAAATCCACACACACATGGACACATGAGTTTTCACTAAGAAGCCAAAAATGCACACCAAAAACAAAAACAAAAACAGACAGCATCTTCAACAAATGGTGCTAGTCACACTGGATGTCTGTATGTGTAAGGATGCAGGTGGACCCATAATTATCATCCTGCATAAAACTCAACTCTAAGTGGATCAAAGACCTTGACATAAAACCAGATACACTGAACTTGATGGAAGAGAAAATGGGGGATAGCCTTGAACACTTTGGCACTGGGAAGATTTCCTGAACAGAGCATTGATAGTATAATACAGGCACTACGATCAACAACTAATAAATAGGCCCTCAGGAAACCATAAAGCTTCTGTAAGGCAAAGGACACTGTTAATCTGACAGTGTGAGCCTACAGAGTGGGAAAAGTTTTCACCAACTCCACATCCAATAAAGGGATAATTTCCAAAATATATAAAGAACTCAAGAAACTAAACATCAACAAACCAAATAATCCAGTGAAAATATGGGGCATAGATCTAAAGAAAGAATTCTCATTAGAGGAATCTCAAATGGCTGAGAAATACTTAACAAAATGTTCCTTAGCCATCAGGGATGAAATTCCATCTTACCCCACTCAGAATGGCTTAGATCAATAACCCAAGTGACAGCACATGCTGAAGAGGATGTAGAGCAAGGGAAATACTCCTCCACTGCAGGTGAGAATGCAAACTTGTACAACAAGTATGGAAATCAATGTGGCAGCTCCTCAGAAAGTTGGGAATTGATCCCCCTCGAGTTTCAGTTATACAACCACTTTCAGGAATATACCTAAGCCACACTTTAACCTATCACAAAGACACTTGTTCAAACATGTTTACTGTGGCTTTATTCATAGTATCTAGAAATTGGAAACCACCTAGATGCCCCTTCACAGACTAATGGATAAAGAAAATATGGTATATTTACACGATGGAATATTATTCAACTGTTAAAAAGTGACATAATGAAAATTTCAGGCAAAAGGATAGAACTAGGGAAAAATCATCTCAAGTGAAGTAATCCAGACCTAGAAAAATAAATATTGTATGCATTTCCTAATAAGTGTATATTAGCTGTTAAGTAAATGATAACCAAACTACAATTTGTAGACTCAGAGATATGGAGGAAGGGTTAATGGGGGGCACATGGATCTCCCTCAGCAGGGCAATTAGAATAGATTTTACATGCAGAATGGAAGATGGTGGGGAAGGGAGCAGGAGGATTAGGTCAGGAGGGGAAGGGGAGATAGGGTACAGGGAGAGAATGTGAAGAGAGATTACGGAACTGAGGGCATTTGAGAAATAATATGGAAACTTATTATAGTAGAAACTATATGATCCTAATGAGGTCTCCTAATAATGGGGAATATGGAGTCCCATCTAGCCATCTCTTGTTACCAAACAAAGCTTCCAATAGTAAGACTAGGTTGCATTCAATTGAACAGTTGGCCAAGGGGATCCCATGGAAATCCTCAAACAACATAAGCTGTTTCTCAGACAATGAGTTGTTCTCTGCAAACTGATAGCAGAGCCCACTTCTGAGGACAATACCCACACAACTCATTGAACATGGAAAAGTTAGCTGGTGCCTACATGGAGCCTGTGGGATGGCATTCTGTAGGCAATCAAATAAGAAATATGGATAGCAACCCAGGCACAAAACATTTGACCTACAATTTGTCCTGCCTGCAAGATGTTCTAGGGCAACAGTAGCACAGAACTTGTAAGAGTAAGTAGCCAACTAGTGCTTGGTTATCTTAAGGCCCACTCCATGAGATGGAACCAATATCTGACACTGCTAGGGTAACCAAGGGCCAGAAACTGGATAGCCTAGAGGCCTAGACTAAAACCAAACACTATTTGGATTAAAAAGCAAAGTATCAATAAAATGACTATTGATATTTGGTTATACTCATAACTTATTAACTCATCTAATCATCATCAGAGAAGCTTCCTCCAGCAGTAGATGAGAACAAATGCGCAGACCCACAGCCAGGTTTTACTCAGAGAGAGAGAGAGGGAGAGAGAGAGAGAGAGAGAGAGAGAGAGAGAGAGAGAGAGAGTCTAAATGGTATGTCCCCATCAAATCCCCTTCTCCAGAGCTCAAGGAACTCTGCATAAAGGGAGGCAGAAAGAATGGAAGGACCAAATGGTATGGAGGACATCAGGAGGAGGACATGGCTTTCTGAGTCAACCAAGCAAAGTGCATATGAACTCAGAGACTGAAGCAGGAATCACGAAGCCTACAGGGGTCTGTACCAGGTCCTCTGCCTATATATTGTAGCTTTTAGGTTGGTATTTTTTTTTTATAGGACTCCTAAGTGGGAGATGAGTGTGCCTGCTCTTAGGACTCTTTTCCTCCTATTGGATTGCCATGTCCAAATTCTATATGGTGTTTTTTGTTTTGTTTTGTTTTGTTTTGTTTTGTTTTGTTTTTTGACTGTGTGTATTCTTACAGCATGTTGTCCCTGTGCTTTCTCTCCCTTACTGACATGGTAAATAGTATGATGGGGAGATAGGGTGAGTTAATCTCCCTGAATATATCTGATTTTGAGGTAGATTTCTTGAAATAGATCATTGTATTTCACAGGGAGTGATAATAACCAACAACAATAGTTTAGACATGTTACTTAGTGAATGGTCTTATTCCTAACAGATAGATAGATAGATAGATACATAGATAGATAGATAGATAGATAGATAGATAGATAGATAGATAGATA
>OU015747.1:38102503-38119848 GCA_907169655.1 Acomys percivali | reverse complement strand
TAGATAGATAGATAGATAGATAGATAGATAGATAGATAGATAGATAGGCATATACATTTCAAGTCTTTGTGTGAAAGAGACAGAGAAATAACATAGAGGTAGCCACTTCCTTCCATTTATGGAGATACCAAGAGACAGCAACAACAATTTATGAATTCAGAACAATGCCGTGTACAAAAATAAATAAATAACATAGACAAAAAGTTACTGTTTAGGTTCTGGAAACAAATGAGCGTTGATGGGTTCCTAAATAAAAGAGGACTGGCTATTCCAGGAGCAGTTTATTTAAATTCTCTGTCTTTGGCCCCAGGAGTCATGTACAACATAGCTATAACGGCTTCTGACAGGAAGGCTGGAAGCTCATCAAACCATCAAACCTGAGTAGTGCTGCTCCCTGCACTTTGTCTGGAACATATGAGCTAGTCATGGAACACAGGCCACTCACACCCCACGACGCTGGCACTTTGAACATACACACACTGTGCCAAAGATTAAAACCACCAGCCAATCACCCCATACCCAAAGCAATGATTCTTACCTGCCATGTAAGATTATACTGAGGCTCCTTGGTTATCCTAAAAAGAATAATACAAAGCCTATGAGGTCTCAGCCTTACACAAAGAACTATAGGAAACTGAAGGGTGCTGGGAGCAGAAGGGACAGTCTTCTCCAAGGAAGAGCACATTCACTGGTTGTTCAGTGCCTGTCAGCCCTAAAAATATACATGCAGGTAACATGCAAAATGAGCATGTATACATTTCTGTCTTAGTCAGCATTCTATTGCTGTGAAGAGACATCATGACCATGGCAACTCTTATAAAGGAAAACATTTCATTAGGGCTGGCTTATAGTTTAGAGGTTTATTTCATTGTTATCCTGGCAGAAGACATGGCTGTATGCAGGCAGACATGGTGCTGGAGAAGTAGCTTCAGAATTCTACATCTGGATTCACAGGCAGTGGACAGAGAGAGACACTGGGTCTGCCTTGAGCATTTGAAACCTCTGGTTTGAAAGCACATCCTCAGTGACATACCTCCTCCAGCAAAGCTTCATCCACTCCAATAAGGTCATATCACCTAATCTCAAATATCACCACTCCTTAGTGACCAAGGATTCAAATACATGAGCCTATGGGGCCCATCCCTACTCAAAACACCACTACATGTTTGTATGAAATAACAATTAGGAAAAAAAGAGATCATGAGTTTGAAGAAAAGTGGGCAGAGTAAGATGAGACTGTTTGGAGGGAAGAAATGTAAGGGAATAATTAATTATATTATAAGCTCAAATTAAAAATAAGAATAACAGATACATGATTCTGAAACAACCAGAGAGAAACACACATATAAATAAAAAAGGTAAGTAAGATGTAAGGATGATAAGTCATAGGGCATGACTGCCCCCAACCTTTCTGTCCAATGCTACATCTCTGGGAAACTCAGAACATTATAAAATGCTATACAATTTAACCTCTGTATCACAACGGAGGTACACTCACCAAGAACACAGACCATTTAAAAACAGTTTGTTATTTTATTTATAATGTGTGTGTGTGTGTGTGTGTGTGTGTGTGTGTGTGTGTGTAAGCATGTGTACTTACATGTGTAGACACACACAGATGCCAGAAGTTGACATTTGGGTATCTTTTTTTTCCTCAATCACCTTTCCACTTTTTTGAGAAAGGATATCTCACTGAACCCAGAGCAAAAATGATAGACCAGCAAGACTCCATGATCCACCCCTTTCCAGTCCAGAGTGCTAGGATTACAAATATGCATCACTACATTTTGCTTTTTATGTTCTGGACATACAAACTCAGAAAACGCTTTAACTCCAAACTGTCTCCTTAGCACCTGGCTGATATGTCTATTGACCAAGATTTCAGAGAGTTACTAGACAGGGAATCAGTACAAGTTAGAGTATATTTAATGTGTTTAAACAACATGCTTAGATGCATAAAGATATATTTTTGTCTTGCTTTCATGAGGTCAAGGGAAATGACTGAAGCAAAATACAAAAATTGGATAAAATTGTCACTGTTTGACACATTTTCTCCTAATTTAGAAGTGAAACTTTTTAAATAAGAGCCACTGTGTGAGCTATAGTCATTTGTGTTATAGCAATTATATCTGAGTTTTGGAATAAAGATTTTTAGGGACACAGCAACAAAGCCACATGTTTCTTACCATTATTAACTTGTTATTTAGACAGTTGTATCATGCTTTGTTCTGCTAAGGGAACAGAGATTTTTAGATTGTGGAAGGTTTGACAAAGGTGAAGTGGGCTCCTGCCTATTGCCTCTTTACTAAGATCAGACTGTCATTTTGTCTTTTTCTGGGACAGGATATGGTGAGAGAGTATTTCCTTCCTTCCACATGGCCAGGGAGTGTTTTCAAGTCCAAGGAAAGGATTACCTATTCCTAAGAGAACTAGTTCCTGTCCATCTTAAATATTTCCTTACCACCCCAGGGAGGGGAGTAAAACAACTGAATGAATCATTGAAGAAATGGCCCCATGACTCAGAAAGATGCCCAAAGTTCCTGCTGATCAGAGTTCTTTTGTGATGGACGTTCCAGAACACCATGCTGGTCTAACTCATGTTCATAACACCTTCTCAATAACTGTTAATAAAAATTACATAAGCAAAGCCAAGCAAATACAGATGGTTTCCACCCCTCTTGCAGGCCCCTCATTTGTGCACAAGTGCCTCTCTTCTGGCCAGTGTACCATTGCATCCTCACAGCATCATCGTTGTCTTACCATCTTGCTTATGAGTTTGGCTGTCCTGACTCACCTTGTAGACCAGGCTGGCCTCGAACTCACAGAGATCCGCCTGCCTCTGCCTCCCGAAGTGCTGGGATTAAAGGCATAGGCCACTGCACCAAGCTATGAGTCCTCATCTTTATTCATCCACACAAAGGTTTTGCTCTACTTTCGGGTTTTGTATTTCACCTTCAATTGCCTTTTGTCATAATAGTGTTTGTTTCTTGTAAATCATTCATACATCATGCTTTTTTACATCTAAAGATTGACTGAGATGCTTCCATGTACACACTAACTCTTCACACAGGAAACTTCTTTTCCTTTTGCTACAAATAAATGATCCCCGTACACAGAAGTCTTGACACAGTTACTTTCTTTTCTCTCAAAGAGTCGTGAGTGTGTGTGTGTTTAACATTCTACTTTTGTATGTCCCTGTTTCTCTTTGCAGTTTCTCCATAGCCATCAGATACATTTTTTTTCATAGATTTGTTTTTACTTTGGCTGGTTTTCATTGAATAAGATTCTTAACTAAGTATGTAAAGACAATTTCCTGAAAAATTTCATGGCTGCATGCAGCTAGTGACTTGAATCCAGCTTGATGAATCTTCTCTGAGAATCTGCTGTGTCTGTCATCTCTGCCTCACCCAAACTCATTTCCTGCTATGTAAAACTCTTGAAATAGTTCAAGGGAAAATAACCCTAAGAATACAACAAATTATGCGCTGCTCTCATAGGAGAGCATTAGCCCATGGGTTGCCAGGAGTTTATTTCTGAGTAATTCTCAGATAGAGCACTTGCCAAAAAAATGCCATCTAATGTTTCAGTTGAGGAGCGATTTATTTTCAAAAAGATTTCCAGATGTTCACATTCACTTTAAAAGGCCATGTTTTTAAAAAGCAAATGACCTTGACTTGCAGTTACTCTATCAAGTTACACACTTTTGTTTAATGTATTTAAAGAAAAATGCCCCGCTCGCTATGCCTCCTGATCGTTTTTAGCTCAGGAAATCCCCATCATGAAGTAACTTGGAGTCAACGGTCTTGCTGAAGCTGCGCGGGAGATTTGTGCCACATCTGCTTCTGGTCTGGGCAGGTCTAGTGAAGGCTGCCAGGCGGGGCTGCTGCGCGTGAGAACCTTGCCTTTTCCAGCCTCCCACTAACCAAAGAGAGAGGAGAGGCCGCGTAGCTCAGTGACCTCTGGTATATCATGCACTCCTCTGTGTAAACACGGTCCTCAGATGTATGTTGTATTCCGAATGGGACACCTTTAGTTCATTAAGATGTCAGGATGAGAATGTTTACACACTGCAGACTGGAGTTTCAAATCCCGGGTTTTGCTAATACATAAAATGACTATAAATGATGTGTTATTCGATTGTCTGTATGTTAGTATAAACAGGAAAAAAATCTAATTTCTAGACATAGAAATTTCTGTTCTCCCTCTGAATTCGAGTTATTGAACCTACTGCCTCACAGCTGTTTAAACATCACACTCAAGCTCCTAGAAAAGAATAAAATATTCTCACAAAGAATAAAATCTTATAAAGTAATCTTTCTCTGCTGGAAGCCAGCAGTGGTTGAATTATGATTGGTATGAACAGTATAGTAATTGATTGGCGTACAGCACACATTCCTATCAGGATAGAGAACAGTCTTTCTGTTAGTCATCTTCGTGGCACCCTATAAATGCCATCTGTGTGGGTCAGAAAGCCTTACCTACAGTCAAAGTGCACTAACAGGACTTTACACTCTGGCTTCTAAAATGCTTCTGTGTAGATGCTTGCCTGAGATAAGGCTCTAGGCAGTTCGCCATGATAATTAACAACAGAGCCTTCTCATTGGCTGCACATGAATTCCAGCCAGTTCTACTATTTTCTGGGCAAGTTTTTTCATGTCTCCTCATCTGTGATGTAGGAGTGCATGCTTTCTCACCACAGTTGTAGTCAGTTGGGAACCAACAGGAGAGTGCTTAATGCTATAGTATGTAGTATTTTATTATTAATGCTGTGCTTATTTCTGTTATTATTTGCATCGATTATAGGTCACCTTAATTTTTTTGAGATACAATCATCATCCTAATCTCCTTAAGAACATCTTTATTTGTTTTGTTTATGGATCGTTTCCATCAGAGACTTAGCATATACGGTGATGGTTCCCATTTCACAGAGCAGGCAGATGTCAGGGTGGCTGTGAACCCAGCTGAGCAGAGGATGGCTGCACTGCATGGCCTCGGGTGTCTCAGTTCAGTCTCTGTGTCCCATCTCCAGAGCTCAGCTATCCCAGTTGCATGTTCATATGTGAGCCACAGGGTGCTGGCTATTAAAAAGAGCGAGTCTTACAACTCTGCTGCCAGAGAATGTGTGGCTGTGTTTATAGAAAGTAAAATAGTCCTGAACAAGGAAATATCCACTTTCAGTCCTGATGCCAAACAGAAAGCAACTATCCCTGCCAAAGAGACTTGAAATACCAAACTGCCTCTTCCCTTCTGCCTTTAGTTTGGGCCCTGTGCTCCCATCTTGCAGCCATTTTGTAGAAGTTATGTTTTCTTGCATCTTTTTGAAAGCTCCTAACACGGGTTTTCTTCGATCAAGTCATGGCCTTCTTTGTCAGTGGTTTGCTGATCCTTTCCAATGGGTCCACGTTTAATTTCTGGTTTTGAGTTTTCTTAGGGAAGATCCACCAAGGAAAGTGTAGGTAGGGTCATCATCTGTCCCAGTATGCCAGGTTACACTTCTTCCGACTTCACAAGAGTACCCCTTTGCACTTGGAAAGAAATCTGGTTTAAGAAATAAGGCATCAGACAGGCTGGGTGTAAGTCTCCATTTGAGCCTTTCTGTGACTCTAGGAAAAGTGCAGGAAGAGGTGACTTCGCACAGTCTCCTTTTACTTGTCCTTTGGTTGGCTTTCCCAGCTGGCAGATGCTAACTGAGCAGGGGCATCTGCCAGGTTTCTTTTGGACCTAACCTCTCCACTGCCTTCTTTCTCTGTCTTCTTCTTTTTCATTAAAAATGTATTTTTTGTACTGTATATTCTGTTTGTCTCCCCTCTCTGGTCACCTCTCAGATTCTCCCCACCTGTCTCCATCTACTCAACTCCACTCTTTCGTTCTCCCTTTCTTTAGAAAACATCAGGTCACTAAAAATAAGCAAATATCCAGAATAAAACAAAGCATGCAGACACATATAGAAGAGAAAATAAAAACAAAAGAAGCACAAGAAGTGTGCACATGCATGTGCACGCGCGCACACACACACACACACACACACACACACACACACACACACACACGCCCCACAATAACATAAAATCAGAAACTATAACAGATAAGCAAAGGACAAGTAAGGTAAAAATGTCTTCCCAAAGCATTAAGAAAAAATACATTTCCAAAAATGCCAATGAGTTTATTTTGTGTTGACTGTTTAATGCTGGGCCTGGGGCCTCCACTCAATCTGGTTTGAATACCCAGTGAAACTCCTTTGAAGAAAACTAATTTTTTTCCTTCCCAGCAGTTGTCAACTCAGAATAGCCTCTGAGTTAGTGCTGAGGCTTCAGGCCCATTGCCACTGTCCGTGTTGAGACCCCATCTGGCTTGGATCTGTACAGGCCCTGTGCATGCTCTCACAGTCTCTGTGAGTTCACATGTGCATCGACCCTGCTGTATCTAGAACACTTCACTTTTCCTTTCCATTTAATGCTCCATTTCCAGGTCTCTTCTGCCTCTCCATATTCTATTTCTTCCATCTTAGGAGTTTCCTTCTCTCCCAGCTAATTCTTTCCGTTATACCTAATCTTTGTTTTTACGTGGATTGTAGCATGCTTTCCGAAGGCTAAAAACATAGCACCCACATATGAAAGAATACATACTATATTTGTATTTTTGGGTCTGGGTTACCTCACGCTGGATAGTTTTCTCTAGCTCTACCCATTTACCTGTGAATTTTATGGTTTCTTTTTATCTTTTTTTTTAATGCTGAAAATATTTCATTCTGTAAATTCAATACATTTTCATTATCTATCTGTATGGATATTTAGGCTGTTTCCAGTTTCTGGCTGCTATAAATAGGGCAACAAAGGTCATGGATGACAACATGTTCCTAGAGTAGGATGTAAAATTCTCTGGGTATATGCTCAACAGTGGTACACCTGGATCTTGAGGCAGATCTATTTCCAGATTCCTGAGAAACTGCAAAAATTTCTCTAGTGGCTGTACAACTTTGGACTCCCAGCAGCAATGGATGAGTACCCCACATCCTTTCCAGCATAAGCCATCACTTCTGTTAGTGATTTAGCCATTCTGACAGGTATGAGTTGGAATCTCGAAGTAGATTTGATTTGCAATGTTCTGATGGCTGAAGCCGTTCACCATTTCTCTCTCTCTCTCTCTCTCTCTCTCTCTCTCTCTCTCTCTCTCTCTGTCTGTTTTGTTTTTGAGACAGGGTTTCTATGTGTAGCCTTGGCTGTCCAGGACTCGTTTTGTAGACCAGGCTGGCCTCAAACTCACAGTGAGCCCCTGCCTCTGCCTCCCAAGTGCTGGGATTAAAGGCATGGACCACCACACCCAGCTCCTTCACCATTTTTTTAAGTGTTTCTCAGCCATTTGTGCTTCTTCCTTTAGGATTCTCTCTTTACCTTTACTTAAATTTTGAAATGGAGCATTTTTTCTTCATGTCCAGATTTTTGAGTTCTATATATGTTTTAAATATTAGATACCTATCAGACTCTCATATGTGTAATTGATAATTATTTTGCCAATCTCTGGCCTACCAATTTGTCAAAATAGCAGTGTCCTTTTTCATGCAGAAGCTTCTCAGTTTCATGAAGTTCCATTTATTAGTTGTTCTTAATGCCTGCACTATCAGTATCCTCTTCAAGAGGTCTTTTCTTTGTCCCACTAAATCCAAAGCTATTCTAATTTTCCTTCTATAAGATTAATGTATCAGTTAAATTAATTTAGAGTTGAGTTTTACACAAGGTGACAAGTATGGGTTTGTTTTTAATCTTCTACATAAAGCCTTCCAGTTTGACCAGCACCATTTGTTCAAGCTGTTGTCTTTTCCAGTGTGAATTTCTGACCTCTTTGGCAAAAATCAGGTGTCCAAAGGTATCTGGACTTATGTCTGGCCCTTCATTTTATTCCATTGATCATTATGTCTGTTTTTATGTCAATAGTATGTTTTTATAGTATTATTACCACAAGCTTTTTAGTAAACTTTAGATTAGGGATGGTTATACCTCCAGTAGTTCATTTACTATTCAGGATTCTGTGTGTGTGTGTGGTATTTCCATATGAATCCAGAAACATTCCTTGTAATTTCTGTGAACAAGTGTGGTGAAAATTTGGTGGGGATTGCACTGAACCTGTAGATTGTTTGTGGTAGAATAGTTATTTTTATTATATTGATCATACCAATCCATGACCATAGGAGATCATTCCATCTTTTGATATCTTCTTAAATTTTGTCAGTATCTTAAAGTTTTTATTATATAACTCTTTCACGTCTTGGTCACTTGTTGTAATTCCAAGAATTTTTTGAGGCTTTTATGAAAGGTACTGCTTCCATAATTTCTTACTAAATGTATCATTTGCATATAGGAAGGCGAGTGATTTTTATGAGCTAATTTTGTATACTGATACTTTGCTGAAAGTATTTATCAGCCATAGAAATTTCTAGAGTCATTTATACATAGAATAATGTCATCTGCAAAGTAAGATATTTTGATTTCTTCCTTCCTTCCTTATATTCACTTTAACTCCTTTGGTTTTCCTATCACTCCAGCTAAGACTTCAAGTACTGTACTGAACAGGTATGGAGAGAGTGGATATCCTTGTTTGCTTCCTTATTATAGTGGAAATGGTTTGAATTTCTCTCTATTTAGATTGATGTTGGCTGAGGTTTGCTGTAACTTGACTTTATTATGTCGAGTTATGTCCATTGTATCTATAATCTCTTAAGGACTTTTATTATGAAGAGGTGTTAGACTTTTTTCACCAAGATCTTTCTGCACCTACTAAGATGAACCTGTGGTTTACTTTTTCAGCCCCTTTATGTGGTGGATTATGCTTATCAATTCATATATGTTGAGCCATCCCTGAATCTTTGGGAAGCAGCTTACTTGATCATAGTTGATGATCTTTTTTTGTTAAGTTTGGGTTCATTTTACAAGTATTTAACTGAGATTTTTTTCAGTTATGTTCATAACAGGAATTGTTCTATATCAGGGTAACTGTGGCCTTATGAGAAAATTGAGTAATGTTTCTTCCATTTCTATTTTCTCTATTTGCAGTGTATTGGTATTAGCTTTTTGGAAATCTGGTAGAATTCTGCATGAAAGCCATCTGGCTCTTGGGATTTCATTGTTGTTTTGTGTTGTTTGTTGGATGGTTGGTTGTTTTTGTTGTTGTTGTTTCCATTGAGAAGCCTTTAATGACTACTTTTATTTCACTAGGGGTTATAAGCCTACTTAAATTGCTTTTCTGATCTTGATTTAATTTGGTAGGTGGTATGCATCAAGAAAACTATTAATTTCTTTAAGATTTTCCAATTTGTTGGAGTACAACTTTTTAAAATATGTCCATATGACTTTCTGGATTTCCTTACTGTCTGTTGTTATGTCACCCTTTTTGTGTCCAATGTTATTAATTTGGATTCATATTCTCTTTCTCTCTCTCTCTCTTTCTCTCTCTCTCTCTCTCTCTCTCTCTCTCTCTCTCTCTCTCTCTCTTGCTGCCTTTGAGTTAATTTGGATAAGAGTTTGTCAATCATACTGATTTTCTCAAAAAGCCAACTCTTTGTTTCACTGATTCTTTGTACTGTTTGTTTGTTTCTCTTTTATTGATTTTAGTCCTGAGTTTATTCCTTGCCATCTATTCTTTCCTCGTACGATTTCTTCTTTTGTTCTATAACATTTGGTTGTGCTGCTAGTTAAAATATCTCCAATTCTTTATGTAGGCACTTAGCACTATAAGCTTGCCTCTTCGAACTGCCTTCATTGTGTCCCATAAGTTTGGGTATGCTACATTTTCATTTTCATTCAATTCTAGGCTGGGACATCCTGGTCCAATGAGGGGAGGAAAAAGAGCAGGAGGGAGAAGATGCAGCCATGCATGGAGAAGACTTGGAAACCTCAGGAGAAATGAGCCAGACCTAGGATATGAGGAAAAATGAAGTATAATGTGGGAAATCTGATAGGGAGGAAACTATAACTAGCTTGGAAGATTAAGATGGAGTGATTATTGCTCAGCATTGTGCTCTAGGCTAATTAAATAAATCCTAGTATTTCTGTGTTTGAGTATATATCTTGCCAAGGAGTAACTGTTGATTTATTAAAATAATAATTCAATATCAAATACTAATAATAGTTCCAATATGGAATATTGAAGTTACCTATTCTCACTGTTAGGATCAATATGTGGCTTTTAATTGTACTAGCATATATGTACTTGGGTGCCCTTTCATTTGTTGCATAAATGTTTAAAATTGCATTATTCTCTTGGTAAATTTTTCCTTTGATGTGTACGTCATATTCTACACTACTGGTTTTGGTTTGAATCTACTTTGTCAGACATTAAAATGCCTATACTGACTTGTTCCTTAGGTCCATTTGTTTGGAATATCTTCTCCCTCCATTTATCCCAAGGTGATGTCTATCCTTGATGATGAGATATGTTTCTTTGATGCAGCAGAAAGATGGATCCTGTTTCTAATCCAATATATTAGTCTGTATCTGTTTCTTGGGGGAATTGTGGGCCATTACTATTGACAGTTATCAACGAACATTGTTTATTTATTCCTTATATTTTGTTTTTATGGTGTGCATCCACCACTTTTGATTTGTTTATCTGGAGTTTTATATTCCTTGTGTTTTCTTGTGTGTGATTAACCTCTTCAGATTGAGGTTTTTCCCTCCAGTATCTTCTATGCGTCTGACTTTGTAAATAGATATTGCTTACATTTTGTCTTATCATGGAATGTTTTTATTTCTTACCTATTGTGATCAATAGTTTTACTGTATATAGTAGTCTGGGCTGGTATCTGTGCTCTCTTAGAGTTTGTATGATATTTGTCCAAATCTTCCCCTTTTGGCTTTTAGAGTCTTCTCCAAAAGGGGGAGAAAATAATACCTCTGAAAAACCAGGTGCTTTTTAAATGGTTTGTCTTTAAATGCTACTTGTCCTTTTTTCTCTTGTTAATCATCTTTTTGTTATGTACATTAGTGTTTTGATTATTATTCATTGTGGAAATTTATTTTCTGATCATGTTACTTGGTGTTCTTCATGCTTCTTGTACGCTGATAGGCATCTCCTTTAGGTTAGGGAAGTTTTCTTCATGGTTTTGTTGAAAATATTTTTGTGTCTTTGGCATTAATTTCTTCTTCTATTCCTATTATTTATAGATTTGATCTTTTCATATATCTCAGACTTCCTGGGTGTTTTATGCCTAGATTTTTTTTTATATTTAACTTTAATTTTATTTTTTAGATTCTTTAACTGGGATATACATTTACTCTATCTTGTCTTCCATGCCTAAGATTCTCTTTTTCATCTCATATATTTTGTTAGTGAGGATTACCTAAGGTTTTGTTGGACTTCTTTAATTTTTTATTTTCAGACTTATCTGTTTGAGTTTTCTTTAGTGATGCTATTTCTTTTTTAAATTCTATTTTTATGTCATGGATTATTTTCATTATTTCATTCCACTGTCTGTGTTTTCACAGACTTCATTTAGGGTTTTATTCACATCCTCTCTACATTCCTTAAACATATCCACAATAGCTATGTTGAAGTCCTTGTCTTGTGCTTCAGCTATGTTGCATTTCTCAGGTACCACTGTTGTAGGGTTGCTGGGCTCTGATAGACGCATATTGTACTGGCTATTAATGACCGTATTTTTGTGCTGGTATCTAGAAATCTGGGGTTGGGATGAGTGAGATGATTTTAATTATTGCTATCTGGTTTTGTCTTTGTTGGGTGGATGTCTTCTTCTTTGATTTCTCTCACCCTGTCTGGATCTTGAAAAGGTGTGATGGCTGTGGCTTGCCCAGTAGGGAGTGCCTATGCAGGTTGGTGGGTGGTAGAGATGGAGAGAGGTGTGCTAGAAGAAAGAACTGGGACAGGGTTCAGGAAAGAGCTAAGGGGATTGTGTTTACATTTAGGGATGGGGTCCACAGGGAGTTGAAGGTATGATGGGAAGAAGAGACCCTCCAAGTAGGTTACAGTAAGGTAAAGAATTATTGGAGAGACAGGGATGAAAGAGTTAGAGGGATCCTGGTTCTGAACCCAGAGTTGGAGTCTCAGTGAATGAAACTGAAGTGGAAGGGAAGGACCCTCTAAGTAGGCTATTACTGAGCTGAGGGTGAGAAAGGGGACATCATACTAGAGGAGAGGAACAATATTGTGCTAAGTATGGGAGCTCACCCAAAGGAATGGGGAAGGACTCGGGTGTCGGTGTTGAGAAGGTCCACAGGAAGAAGGAAACCTGGGCTCACCCCAAGGTTGGGTGCAGTCCCACAGGGGTGGAGTTAGGATAGAAGGACATACCACTACAAGCAGGCTGCTTCAAGGCTGAGAATAAGACTGAGGCATTTGTATTAAGAGAAAAGAATTAGAGTGAAAATCACTCACTTGACTCTCAGCCTGTAAAGTAAAAAAAATTAAAGCCCTTGTAAAAAGAGCTTGCTTTGAAAGAATAAGCTCTGAAGACTTTCAGCATGTTGAAGGAGTCAATGCAGCTTTCCCCATGAGTGAAGAACCTTCCGCCTGCAGGTGACTCACCTCTGTGTTAGCAGAGCAGGGATCTCTGATGTGTGCCCTTCACACCCTTGCTGTGGCCTGCTTACTTGGACTGCTCCTGGAAGCACAGCCCGCTCCAAGTGGCCTCTGTTTCTATTACACTCCACTTCTCCTCCTGCAAACAAAATCTCCCACAGCAAAGGCCCTCTCAAAGCTGCAGGCTCTCAGTGTACTTAATTAATGTCAGCCCCGCCATGTGCCAGATGCATTTTTCAAATTCCAACCCCTGGGCCTGGATTTCTTGTATTTCTGCAAGTCAGTTACCAGTTCCAAGTCTCCTGTAACAACTCTGGGATCATTGTTAAATCGATGACCAGGCAAAAATCACTAAGAAGATTGGGATATTTTATTCCTTATATGGCCTGGAAGGACAGATTTAGGTTAACTTATTAAATTCCATGTTTCAACACGGTGACAGTTTGATGAAGTTATTATAGTAACAAAATAGAAAAAAAAAAGTCATGAATCAAATTAGTTTTCAAATTGGTGGAGACGTTAAATAGGCAGCTTAAGGCAAAGCAGGAAAAGTTCTGTTTAGGCTTTGGGTTTGGTAAAAACTGAGGTTTTGTTAAGCTGATGCTTTCCAATGGTTTAAGCTTTAGTCACAGGTTGTTAGATTAGACACACAGGAAGGCAAAGGATGGATATTTAGGGGACTAAAGATAAGCCAAGGTAAATTGTAATTAGGTTCTGGACGTGCAACATTCCAACCTCTCCACTGTCAGTGCAGTTTTAATCAGATCACCAGCCTTGCTTAAGGAAGGCTCATGTGAGGGTGTGAGCTCTCGAGAAACCTGGAGTTTTGGCCAAGCATCACACCTGTGGGTGTAGGGGCCACACATTACTTATTAAATACTATAATGCCCCATGTAGCCAGAAGAGGCTGGATCCCAGGCTCTGAAGTAGATGGAACTGAGCACTAGGAAAGAGAGCAATCTTCAGGAGAGACAAATAGCTGGAAAATTCATTAAGGAAAAATCTTCCGGATCATATGATATCATTAGTGTCGTGACCTGGAAATCATGTTTAGTCCTTTGTGTTTAATATAGCAGGCAACGTATATTAAGAGTAATACCTAAAATTAAAATGATCAAGAACCCTGACTTAACAAAGTGAAGGCAGTAGATAAGGGGAGAAAAATCACACAAAGAACCAAATCTTACACAGCTGTGAAGCTAGAGCGATTGTGTCCACCCAATGTACAGTTCACAGCATTTGTAGTCTACAGCTATTTGAACCGTTCTCTTTATATTTAGTGAGCTTAGAAAAAGTGGTGATTTTTTTTTTTTAAGTTTTAGTTTCTCTTTGGGCCAGCTTAAGCTTATCATTACAACCTTATATGGAATAGCTAACTCTAATTCTTAGGAAAGATTAGTCTTTCAAATCCAAGTTAGCACAATTCTTTTCTGTGGATGAAATTTGACCATATTTTGTTTGAAAACGTAGATAGAAAGACACATTAGATAACACAGTACTTCCTTGAATTTTCTATTTAACAAGATTGTCCTTTTCATGTACCAAAGCTTAACAACAGTAAGAGAAAACAGACATCAGAATTTTATAGCCTTGTAGGCATAACCTAATCTAATTTTATACTAATAATTAGAAATGAAAATAAAATTCTAGTAGGAGTTACTGTACTTCTGCCTATTAGTAAAATACAAATATTTATTCAATTTCAAAATCCCTAAATATTTACTTACATCATAGGACACGTTAAATATTTAATTTATCAAGAAGCATCAGATCTGAAATGTCATGAATGTTGACATATTAGAGACTCGTATCTCCTTTTTTATACATAATTTGAATAAGAAAAGTTAACACAAATCTGTGAGTACCTCTAACTACAGTACATAAAGTTAAAACAGCTTTGTTAAATATCTGAGCCTGTTATAGGGCCTCTTACAGGTCTTAATTTTTCAGATCATAACATTTTTAACATCTATAGGACAGTAATATAGTTGGTTGGGTCCAGTTATTTTTACTTTCTTTTTCTGAGTAGGAAATACTTTATTCCTTTTGGTTAAGATTTCCTGAGATTGAAAATATAAGTTTTTGTCAGTTTAAAAAAGATTTCTTTTATCCAAATCGTACTGAGAAAAATATTTACAAAAATATTGAAAACACTTGAATCTTGTAAGCATGAACATTCATTTTGGGAAAGGTAGGGTTTCAAGGTAAACAATCATAAAACAAAAACCAAAACAAACAAACAAAAAGCAAACCAAAACCAACAACAACAGCAAAACTTTATGATCCAGGAATAATGGCACACACCTTTAATCCCAGTACTTGAGCGGCAAAGTCAGGCAGTTCTCTGAGTTCGAGGACAGCCTCGTGTACAGAGTGAGTTCCAAGACAGCAAGGGCTACACAGAGAAACCTTGTCTTGTAAAAAGAAAAAGAGAGAGAGAGAGGGAGGGAGGGTAGGAAGAAGGGATGGGGGGAGGAAGGGGGGAGGGAGGGGGAGAGAGACAGACAGACAGACAGACAGACAGACAGACACAGACACAGACACAGACACAGACACAGACACAGACACAGACACAGACACAGACACAGACACAGACACAGACACAGAGAGACAGAGAGACAAAGCAGAGACACAGGTCCAGACACAGAGAGAGGACTGACTCAGTGTCTGTGATACAGGATGGATCCTCTGTAGAGTCTTTCACGTGATGTCCTGCTTCTCTGAATCACCTGGCTGCCTTTTCTTCCAGGAAGACACTGTGATTGACTGTGAATTTTTATTAATTATAGTTAAAAGTTCTTCATCATGGACCTGCTTACTAGTAAAGAAGGCTCATAGAGTTGTTACTCATTTTTTTATAAGAGTTAATGGGTGTTCTTTTAAAAGAGGTAAATTTTACACGTAAGTCATGGCTTTAGATAATATGACAACTTAGGAATGTTATTGTTTATCCATAAGGTAAAATTTTATTAACAATTTAAAATATTTCCTCATCAAAATAAGTTCTGCAATCATTATATAATTTGCAAGGAAGCTTCAAAGTAGGGGAAATTATTTCCAATGGTAAGGCAATGGTATCTAATAAGCAAAGTCTTGGACCAATAAGAAAACCTATGAAAATAAACTCTGATCACAGATTTTAAATATGTAACTTAGTATGCCTCCTTTAAAAATGTCTCCCTTAAAAAGTCATTTTTAAGTGTTATATTTGTAAGATTTACGAAGAATAGCTCAATACTTAAGAAAAATCTTATTGTCATAGCAGAATCAAACATTAGTTTTAGCTAAGGGTATTGAATTTTGAAATTAATTTTTTTTTGTAATCAACATGTTCTCATGTCCACGTGCTTGCATTAGGTTTTCACACTCTTTCTATATGACAGCTTAATCTTCTGGTACTCTCATCCATTTCCCTTTCAGAATCATCTTTACCTCACTATACAAACCTCCAAAAGCTTTTTTTCTCTTCTTTCACTTCTTTAACCAAGAATGTGTATTGTGTCTACAGTTCTTATATCTTTTTCTTGTCTGGATAGTGTTTTTTTCTTAAAATCATTAATATTTTGTTATTATTTTACAATATTTTATAATATTTTAATATGAAACATATAAAGCATTTTATGATATCTAAAATATCATAGTTATAAATACATGTAAAATATATTAATGATTGGTTTTGAACCAATTTAACTCAATTATTTGTTAACTATTAAAGTCATTATAAAAGGCAGTTTGAAATTTTGTTTCATGTTTGTGTTTTTGTTTTTTACATTACTTCATTATATAGTTTATGAGATGTCCAAAGCAGGATAATGTTTTGGCATCTTTTACTTTAATCTTTTTGAGTCGTCCAATTTTATTTGTAGTAAGAGTGCTAATTATTTAATAAGCATTTTACCTAAATAATTTTACCTTTCTTTAAAACTAAAATCACAAAGATTAATTATTGTCCCAAATATGAAAAGAGAAATTATGATATAATGTGATGCATTAAGATGTACATAAACCTTGAGATGTGTTTGCAAAGCCAAGATGCAGTGTTTTTTAAGGCTAAAATTTTATTCTAAACACTTAAAATTCTATCTTACTGGCTTGACTCAGATATGAGTCTTGAAAAGCCTGTTTTGTTTTTCAGATATAGTAGTGGCAAAAAAAAATATCCTTCCAGCCCTTAAAATCCTTACATATCTACATGGTCACACACATTTGGGGCACCAGAATCAGAGTGATAAGCCATGTTCTTACTCCTTCTAATAAAGGGGTTATCATCTCAGAGGAGGACACTGGAGCAGGAATAATTGGCTCTTAAACTTAATTTGTATCCTCGAGCAAAAGGGACCTTCTTGTGAACCAGAGCTGAGGCAAGAATCAAGAAGATAACAGCTTGACTAGAACTGTATAATTATGCATGTTTCATCCTTTAGGAATGCTTGTAAATTTAGGAATGCTTTAAAAACTCATTTGAAGTCCCCAAAGAAAAGCCTGTGATCATCAGCCATCCCTGTCTCAGATTTACCCAGCAATCTAACTTCTAATATGCAAGTCCTAGTGCAAAACACAGGTAATATGAAAACCAAAGGAACATGTCTCTCCCAAAACTGCTAATTGCAGAGTAATAGCCTCCAATGGGAATGACTTAGATAAAACTCCAGGCAAAGAGGCTAAAGAGATGGATCAGTGGTTAAGAGTGATGTCTGCTCTTGCAGAGGTCTAGAGTTCAATTCTCAGCACCCATGTGGTGGCTCACAATGATCTCTAACTGTAGTTCTATGGAACTATCTATATAACTATAACCATCTGTAACTGTATTTCCATGG
>OU015747.1:38079726-38092940 GCA_907169655.1 Acomys percivali | reverse complement strand
GAGAGAGAGAGAGAGAGAGAGAGAGAGAGAGAGAGAGAGAGAGAGAGCTAGAAAGCATCTCTATACCTTATATAGATGACTCAATAAGCCACCAGTGGCCTGTGATGGAACCTAGTGATAATATGGATTAATGAGCACTTAAAACATCGGCAGCATATTTTGATATAAATATAAAGAAAATACATAATCGCTTAAATATTAAAGAACGTAAATGATTTCAAGTGTGCCAAAGGACGTAAACAACAGACAATGACTGGCACTAGATATTTAGCCTTTATAAAAATTTTCTGTATTGCTTCACAGATCACAATTAATAAATCAATAACACTATAAAAACTTAAGAATTACACTTAAAGCTGGGCGTGGTGGTGCACGCCTTTAATCCCAGCACTCAGGAGGCAGAGGCAAGTGGATCGCTGTGAGTTCAAGGCCAGCCTGACCTACAAAGGAAGCCCCAAGACAACCAAGGCTACACAGAGAAATCCTGTCTCAAAAAAAAAAAAAAAAAAAGAAAGAAAGAAATAAAAAAGAAAAAAAGAAAAAAGAAAGAAAGAAAAAAAGAATTACACTAAAACTGAGCTACTATCTGGCACTGATAAAGCGGGAAATATAAATAATATAAAGATGCCTAATAAAGAGTATGTGCTAATAATGCACAATATTAACTAGGTTATAAGTACAATCGTGAGCATGAAATAGGAACTACAATTACAATGAGGTCTTTATACTCCGCCTGAGATTGGAGCAAGAACAAGTGTTCTTCAGAACTGTGGTTGGCCCGGGTGTTTGCCACAAAGGGCTGCATGGTGAATAGGCAGGAGAAAGTGACCTAGCTTTTCAACTTGTGGTGTGAGTGTGGAAACTTTGGTCATACTGAGAAATTTTTTTCGCCCACCAGTTTCTCTTCCTGAGCAGTGTGGTAGGAACATGCTAATCATGTTTAGCATAAGGGAGGGAGACCTGTTGCCCTTCTCTTTGGTATGAAAAATGATTGTTCCTAGAGAAGATTTCTGAGGGAAAAGCACCCTAATGCCAGGGAAAGAGGGATTGCTACTCAGTAATCTCTTTTTTTTTTTTTTTTTAAGTTTTTTCGAGACAAGGTTTCTCTGTGTAGCCTTGGCTGTCCTAGACTTGCTTTGTAGATCAGGCTGGCCTCGTTACTCACAATGATCCACCTGCCTCTGCCTCCCGAGTGCTGGGATTAAAGGTGTGCGCCACCATGCCAGGCTTTTTACTACTCAGTAATCTTATACTGTGCTACCTAGTCACAACGGACATCCATCCAAGAGTGTGTGCGAAAAACTCTCTCTGTCCCTCTTTCTGTCCCTTTCTGTCTCTCTCCCTCCCTCTCCTCTTTCTCTCTCTTACACACACACACACACACACACACACACACACAGAGGGGGGGGGAGCTCTTCACCTAGAACTAAAGGAAGTGGACTGACCCAAGACCCTATACCTTCACACTTCTTGTCTCAGGCCCTGGAGTAGATTGTCACACAGTACAGAGGCATTATTGTGACTGGCAGCTGGAGAGAGACCTGCATTGGATTCTGTACTAGATAGAACCCAAGAAGCATTTATGCAGCCTGTCAATGAACACCACAGTGTGGGATTTTTACAATGAGAGTAAGCAATGGAAAATTTGAATTTATTTCTGTGAAAATAACCCCTGGCAATGGAGCCTTAAATTAGGAATCTTGTGCAACTGTTCTGAGCACATGATGAAATTTTATTTTCTAACTAACGTCTGTGCCAGAAGTCTCAGAGTTATGAAGTTTGGATTGATTTAATTGTTCTTTTTGCGTTTTTTATAGTCCTCAGTGTCAAAGCCAGCCATATATCGGGGATGCTGTATATTTCCAAAATAGAACAGCATATGCTTTTTTAAGAAGCTGAAACTGAACTCAGAAGAGCATCTCAGCACAGCCTCCCCTTCGCATAGCAGGGCCAAGATGAAAGAGAAGCTTCTGACAACAAAGTAAATGGCCGGGGTCCAGAGGAGTTGCCTGAGTTGAAAGAAGGGTTTTAAGCTAACATCCTCTGGAGTGACATCATGGACTTACACTGAAGAAGAGACTTGAAATGAAGCTGTGTTGAGCACCCTTCACGGGAACTTCAATTCCCAAATTACTTTTGCGATGTCAATTTCACTGCAATACCCTAATTGAATCTGTCATCCCAAGGATTTCTGCCCTATTCTGCACTACAAATCTAAATACCAGAAGCCACTGTCAAATACCCTGGATATGCATGCATATACTTCTATAACAAAACATCAACAAAACAGTAAGGATTAGTAGAAAAAGAAAACTCATGGGAGAATTACTGACTAGATTAGCACATTGTTACGGACAATAACACTATGCTACAGGCAGTTGTTAGGCATTTACTCTTGGATTAAACAATGCAACTCGTGTGATAAGAAAAATACTTGCTCTAGTCAGTCAGCTTTCCACCATTGTAACATGGTAGCTGAGACAATCAGTCTACGAAGTGAGACGACTTATTTTGGCTCACTGTTATAGAGGGTTTATTCTGTGGTTGTTCAGCACTGTTGCTTTTGAACCTGTGATGAAGCAGTGCTTCTTAGCTTGATAAAGGTTGTACCCACATCATGGCATCCAGAAAACAAAGCAAGATAAAGAAGAGTCTAGGATGGCATATGCCTATCCAAGGGTATTCTCCCAGGAAACCAACTCTCGTCCGTTAGACCCCACTCGTTTTCAATAGTACCATAGTCTAGGATCTAGGCATTTAGCACATGGGTTTTAGAGATCACTTAAAAATCCAAATAATAACAGTACAAAGAGGTATATAAGCCCTCGTTATAATTGCAGTGTAATTATAAGAGCGTAATACATACCAAACACCATCCTGCACATGAGCATACGGCAGTAAACGAGACACATTAGCCAACCCGAGGTAATTTGAGAGATTAAGGATAGATAAATGAGAAGTGCAAGGGTTTCTCCTGCAAGAGAGAGGAGGTAAGCAAGACGGAGAGGTTTTGGGTGTGTGGAATAACAGCATAGAAGGGCCCACTGCAAAGGTGACTTTGGAGGAGTTGGTGAGACCAGTGTCGCCAGAACAAGTAAAGGACCAGAAGCATAGTGGTACAGGCCAGATCTTGTAAAGCTGTGGGGGCACTGGAGGACATTTTGGTGACCTTTGCCCTCAGTTTTAATATATGGGAGATCACTGTAGGATTTAGGGCAGGGAAACAGCTTTACCTTCAACTTTCACAGGCTCCTTCTCTGACCCCGCCCCGCCCCGCCCCGCCCCGCCCCCTTCTCAGCTACTGCGCGTCTGTCATGCGCCAGATGCAATGTACCCTTTATCTCACTTATTTCAGGCCCCGGGGCTTGTGACCTCCACTTTCTTGCAAATGACAACAAAGACCATAATTACCGGTAGCTCCCGCCATGTAACTGTTACCTGGCCAGATGAGGCTTGAACCAAGCCTCTTCCTTCCTTTCCATTATAACCACCTTTCACAAAATAAACAAATCTGTCACAGGAATTGATGATCTAGTCCCGGTGACATTTAGACCCAGAAAACACGCACTGGAAATACCAGTTAAAACATAGATTATGTGTACACAGTACCCAGAGTTTGCAGACGGCTTTCACATCCATTACCTCATTTGCTAATCGGAGTAGTAATAAAAGCACCATTGCCTTGGCAATAGAGAAGCCACCTGAGGCACAGAAAGTAAATTTTTACCCAGCACACTGTTCTTTACAACCTGCCCGGAGCTGGAAGCCTCGGGACCCAGAGGATAAGGATGGGACTAAATTACAGAACACTGTGCCAAAGGCAAGTACATTGAAGACTTAGAAACCAAATCCTACAGCTGAGCTCACGAGCATCCAATGGTTGAGTCCTGATGAGATAACCAGGCTGACTGACTTCGGCTCTCATCCGTCCCTCTGCTTTGCTTTATTAACTGATCTCTAGGTCAGATTTGATTTGCGTTTCAACTCCACATCTGTCATTCAGACCTATGCTACCACTGGTACGCCCACACCCTGTGTCCCCAGCTTGACCCAGCTCTCCTTAGTAATGAGGGCTCCACCCTGGGAATCAAGTCCCAGCTGGATGCTGCAGCTGCACTTAGCTAGGGCATTCCATCGGTCAGAGCCTGCCAGGTGCTCCCCTCCCCGGCCAGATTGCCTCTGCTCTGCTACCTTTTCTGGTAAAACCAGTGGTCAAGCCCTGGCGGCTGGGCTAGGTCACCGCCTCTAAGGTAGAGTTGCTATATCAGAATCTTTGGTGAGGAGTGCTAAAATGGCACTGCCAGACCCAGTCCAAGAGTTCTTGATCTCGAAAGCCTCAGAATCTGGTTTTCTAATATGTTTCCAAGCAATGAGTGCGCTGCTGGACATATTCCATATTGAGAAAATCACTTCCTCAGGCCCACTAGTAATCAGTAGCAAATGGATTGATGTGAGAGTGTTTACAAATTACCAGGGCACAAACCACATTCCCAGTAGGGAAGGGTTAAAATGATATGATTATATTTTTATTGCAAAACTAAAAACTATTTAAAAGGATTTTTAAAAAGCCTACAGCTCCCTAAAGGTGATTCAAAAGTCACCTATTTGCTGTCTACAGAATTCTGAGTGTATGTATGGGACACAAGAGTTAGGACATCCTCCATTCGACCTTAGAGTCAAAATAAAACAACAAACAAATAAGCCCAAACCAATGTCCAAGTGTGGGATAGCTGTGTTACATAGTAGTTCTGTTTTCAATTTTTGCATGAAGCTCCACATTGATTACTATTTGCCTCACTAGTTTATATGCTCACCTGCAGTGATAGAGGCCCCTCTTTTCCCTCAGCCGTGCCAATATTAGTGGTTATTTGTTTGTCTGTATGATTTTTTTTTTTTTTTTGTCTGTATGATTTTTGTTTTTTGTTTTTTATCATAGCCATTCTGTCTGGGATGAAATACAATCTCAAAGTGATTTTAATTTGCATTTCATTGATGGATTAAGATGTTGAACATTAAAAATGTTTTTTTTTTCTTTTTGTGTTTCTTCCTTTGAGAGCTGTCTGTTCATTTCATTGGCTCATTGTTGAGCATGCTTGTAGTTTTGGCTGATTTCTGCAGTTCTTTCTGTCTGAGGTACCACTGGCAGATTTTCTCCTATTCTAAAGGCTCTTTACTCTGCTGATAAATTTGTTTATGGTGAATAACCTTTAAATTTTTTTTTTTGCGTTGTCCCATTTGTCAATTCTTACAACTATTTTCTGTGTCACTGCACTCCTGCTCAGAAAGGTCATACCCAAAGCTCTTATTTCAAGCATATGCCCCTGTGTTTTCTTCTAATGGGTTTGGACAACAAGAAAACACCAGTGAAGTTTAATCAGAATTAGAATTCCACTGTAAACTATGGTATTTCAGAGAAGCTAGACCCCACCTTAAGTTTAATTATGTTGATTGTAGAAAAATCTTTGGAATACAGTAACTTCCAAGACTACCATTCAAACACTTTGGTGACATAAAGATAATTATTTTTATCATAGCTGACATTTTCAAACAATGATCAAGATACTTGCAAAATGGTAACTTAATTACCCATACAAGGATCTATCTACCATTTCTATTTATTTATTTATTCACTTTACATCCTGGTCATAGCCACATCCCTCCTCACCTCTCAGTCCCACCATCCCCCTCCCCGCATCACCCATCCTCCCCTAGGCCCCCCAAAGATGTAGCCAAAGGGCAGCTCAGGCTTCATGTGGGTCCCCTAGTAAGGGGAGTGGGAGTATTCTCTGACATGGACTCTCTTGCCAGCTTTTTGATTACTTCCCTGTGGCAGGATGGCCTCACCAGGCCACAAAGGAAGAGGACACACCCAGTCCTGATAAGACCTGATGAGCTGGGGTGGGTGAGAAGGGGAAGGGCTCCCCCTTTCTTATTGTGCTTCATTTTAAAGATACTAAAATTGAGACTCAAAAGTGAAAGTGAATTAGCAGGATCATCTATCTATATCCCTATCTATCTATCTATCTATCTATCTATCTATCTATCTATCATCTATCATATATCTACCTAATCTATTTTAAGTGCTTATAAAAAACCAACATGTATTTTTCAGTTACTCTAATGCTTTGTTGTATAGTTTGTTTTGACCATTGCACTTAGTGATTTTTCTCTAGCTGGTATACAGACACATTTTTGCACTATTTGCAACTGTGTTTAAGTGCATGGATTTATTTAGTAGTATTTCCCAAAGCACATTCATTGGATATCACATTCTTTTGATGTTTTACAAAGTAAAGGCTCTGTGACTTAATACATTTGGAGATTAAATATATCCAGACATAAGTAGAATCTGAGAAGTTCTACAGAGGGAAATATTTTAAATCATTAGTACCATAAGTTTTATTACTTCGAGTGTCTTCGTTGACAAGCACTTAGTTAGATTATACTCTTTGCAAGGCAGTAATCAACTCTGAGATTTGTCTGTCTTAACCTGGAGAGCTGGAAAGCTGGATGTCTGGAGGGCTAGAAGGCTGGAGAGCTGGAGGGATGGAGGGATGGAGGGATGGAGGGATGGAGGGATGGAGGGATGGAGGATGGGAGGCCTGACTGTGAGGCCTGGGGTTCTGGAGGACAGGAGGGCTGGAGGGTTGGAGGAATGGAGGGCTGGAGGGAGGGCTGGAGGGCTGGGAAGCTGGAAAAAGCTAGATGGCTGGAGAGCTGGAGAGCTGGAGGGCTGGAGAGCTGTGGGGTTATAGGGCCAAGTTTAGAAAACCAGCCTTAATTGACTGTGGCTTAGCAGCAATGCTACATTCTATCTGCTTTATTTCCTAGTAGGAGTTGGGACTTTAGGTAAGCCAAAACACCTCTCTGGTAGAGATCACAGATACTGGTGAGTCTCAAAAGCCCCAGCTTTCCAGCATCCACTGAAAGGGGACCATTATTCTGAGAAATAAGAAATAAATTTGATTTTCTCTATTCCAAATTGTTAATCTTTCACAAAGAGAACATCTAGATTTGACAAAAAATGAGCAAGGCATAGAGGCAGGAAATCTGGCTGTTGGAACAGAGCTGGCTTAACTTTTACTGCCTTTGAAACACAAATCCATTTGGTAAGGAGGCCTAATCATCTAGGAAAAACCGCCATGTGAAAGACAGGGCGCCCTATCTGATGAATTTGTGAAAGCATCAGGTTACTGAAGTTCCAGCCAACTCTCAGGAAAATGCTTTCCCTTCCACTCCACAGCACTTGCATGTCAGTATCAAATCATTCCCACACCATAAAATTTGCCTTCAAAATCCCATGCCTTGCAGGAGACCGAGGCTTTGGCTTCTGGAGGGTTTTCTCCAGAGTCTGAAATCGATTCCCAGCAGCAGTTCCTCTGTGGCTTTGTTCAAACTCAGAATCCTTTGGCTCAGTCTGGAACCGTAACTGAAGGAAGAAGCCATCAGGCATCATGTACATCGGCACGTCCCGCTGACAGAGTGTCATGCTTTTGTGGCACTATGCTAGGTGTGTGTCTCGTGTAAACAGGCTTATCACTCATGATCAATCTTTTGCTGTTGTGTAGCTATTTTTGTATTATAGTTAAAAAATATTTTAAAGACATTACTTACATAAAGACATGTCCTACATGCTTAGGACACAACTACATATAAAGTCAAAATAAGTACTATGGGATATCTAGGTATTTATAAGAGAAATGGATGCAAATTTATAAATATGTACTGAGAAAGTTCCTGTGAATTTCAGGTTTACAAAAATATTATTTGATCTCAGGCATTTCCTGTTGTTTTGTGTGGACAATATTTATACAACCAGAAAAACAAGCAAAAAAAAAAAACTTCTAATGAATTACAATAAATTCCAATATGTAAGAATCTGTTTTTGCTTTGTAGTGTTCTATTTTCTCTAGCAGCCAAAAGCTGAGGGAGGGGTTTTTTGTTTTTTGTTTTTTTCCAAACAGAGGGCTCATTTGAAACTAGGTGGGAAAGCATGAATATGGAAATCATCTGCTGTCTAAATTGCTTTTTTCCCCCGTTAACTGAGCTTCATACTTTTTCCTTAAGGAGGCAGTTCCTGACATTGAAACGATTGTCTTACGTCTGGAGCAGTATTTATGCTCCAACACATATATGAAATAATCTTCTTGATGGAGACTTACCAAGTATCAAACAAATTTTGAGTAGGAAAATGCTCTTTTCTTTGCAGAAGGCAAAAGATTAGCAGGTTGCTTAGAAAACAAACAAACCAACCCTGTAAGTCTTTTGCCTTATGGCAGAGACTGCAATTAAAAGAGGAGAAATTACTTAATTTTACCATGTTATTTTAAACATTAATCAAGATATTGTCCTTGACATCTTTGACATCTTCTATGATCTCTTATAATAAAATTAGATTTGGGTGTGATGGTGCCCACCTTTAATCCCAGCACTCAAGGAGGCAGAGGCAGGTGGGTCTCTGTGAGTTCAAGGCCAGCCAGGTCTACAAAGTGAGTCCAGGATAGCTAAGGATACATAAGGAAAACCTGTCTCAAAAAATTATATTTGGTTTGTATGTACCATACTCCATGTCTGGTAAAGAGATAAGTTCACATTATTATTATCATTGTCTTCATTTCTCAGAAAACTAAATGTTTAAGCCATTTGTCTACATGTCATCACTTGTGAAAAATGTAAGTTAATAAAAATTGTTTATGAATTCCAGCCTTGATGTTTTAACCTAAAAACCTTGAGTAAATTGATACAAGTATATATAGAACTTTCCTTTTCAAACACTCAAAGAGAAGAAAGTCATTGCTTACTTGTATTTGACATTGAGCAATAAATGGAACTTCCTCTAGAAAAGGATGACAACTATACTGGGAGCTGAGTAGCTGCCAACACACCTGAGAATTCCAGGGAGAGTGTTTTCATCAGGGTGAAGTGTCTCCTAAGTCATTTGGATATAGTCATTTCCCCTGTGGCACCACCATTGTAAGTCACAGACCCCTTTCTGTCTATGAATAATGTAGTGGCTATCCTAGCAGATATTTACCAATCCCTCTAACTTTCAGTCATGCTACTTTGGAGTCTAAGTAGAAGACTTTGAAAAATAAAACAGTATGATTGGAGGCATTACACACTCATCTTAATGTGCATAACAACACAGGGGGTCTTTAGTAACAGTCAATTGCTTGGTGGTATTTGGAGTTGTTCCTCTGTAGAGTTTGTGGTGGTGGCCACTGTAATTGAAACATGCCAGGTATTCAATCTAGAAATTATAAGAAATGTGCTTTAAACTGTATGAGCAAACATATGCACATGAAAAGAAAATACAGTCAAAAACTTTACATAGTTTGGTACAAGAAAAAGTTCACAATCTCAACACTACACTTCTTTCCACATCTGAACATAGTCCCTGGCTCTGAATTTACATTGTCCAGTAAGTCACCATAGTGAACTCACCCAAATTTGATAACAATGAACTAAATAGCCTCTTTGACACCACTTCTGCTCACTTTATCCTCAACATGGCATCCAAATTGATTCTAATATAATACCATCCCCTCTCCTTACATCCAACAAAGGTCTCACTAGAGGCTGTAAGGCAGTATGTTAGCCACCTCTCTGTGGCACCTCTGAGTCTATCTACCCAGAGTCTTCTTTGCTGAGTCCATTCTGTTCCCATGGGCATCTTCTTTGTCAAATATACCAGGTCCACCTCAATACCTGCTATATGTACACAGAAATATCTGTTCTGCTTTTAACCTAGAATGTGTAACTTCCTACATCCTGCATAATTTTGATGCTTTTTACTTATTTTGCTTTGTATATTGATTATAGATTTCACATGACTAGATGCCAGTTTAAGAAAGCAAAGATTAACGTCCTCTCTGAACACAATGGAACAGTGCCTAGAAAATTATAGACTCTTAATTTAGGCTTCTGCGAAGAATGGATACTAACAGCTGTGTCTTTCTGTCATACTCAAACATAATGTTAAGACAAGTATTGGTCTAAACGCAAATGACGATCACACCATGAAGTGGCACTCAAGGTCCCTTTCATTGGCTTCACTGAGAATGAGATGTGATCCTGAGAACAGACCTTGGATCAGAAGCTTGCAAACCCATAGAGTCTTGGTCAGCTACCAGCCAGGTAACCTCAGCTAAGCCACCTTTGCATTCTAATTCTCAGCCTTCTCATTTGTGGGACTGAAAAATCTCCCATGCCTATCTCACAGGGTTACCATAAGAACTGAATTCGTTTTCATATATTGAATAAGCAGGAAGTAGCATCAGTGGTATAAGTAACAAACGCAGTGACGTTTACAAACGTGCAGCCGTAGACTGGTCTGAGACAGGTGTTGTAACCCTTAGTCTTCAATCAGTCTCACTGGATGATTTCTCCCTTTAAAATGTGCACAAATAGGCTTTTGATCATCTAGAAACTCAAAGATGATAGTCCACAAATACCTCTCATCTGATTAATATAAAATGTAACCTCTTAAATTCTTCAAACCTTTTAGTCCAAGGGCTCACATGCTTAAAAAATCACTGGGACCCTCATAGAGTAACGTGAGCTACTGCTGTGGATATTTTAATCATTCAAAATTAGAATTAGTGACACTTTAAGTATACACTAATTCACTTAAAATATCAGCACTAACTCCCTTATGATGCTAAAAGAAAACCCTTTTTGAAATCTACATTTGCAACAAGGAGATTCATAGGGAGGTGTAGCAAAGTTAGAGTTTCAGAAGTCTCTTTAATGTTTCTTAACAGAAACCTGAACCCTCTTGTCTGCTTTGTGACCAGTTTCCAGAGCTATCATATTACACATCACACGGCCTTTGGAAGACCTCATGAGAAATGAAAACCACAAAGACAAATAGCTTTCCAGTATTATTTTGAGAAGTGTGGACTCTGAAGGGGTTTCAGAAACCTTTTCTTAATTCTTTGAAATGTGTGGCGGGGGGAGGCAGGGGGGAGGAACGGAGCAGAGGAACAGGTCTCAAGGCTAGCTTACAGTCTTTTCTTTTTGGGGATTGACGAGATTACAACAGCCTATAAGTTTTCACAAATCTTTTCCAATCTTTCTGATAGAAAAATTGAAAGGATGAAAATTATGCCTTTTATCGCTTTCCTTTCCATCCCTACCTGAGAAAATTAAACATATAGATTAAAGATTCTGAAAGATTTGGAACAATGGTCCTCTCTTAGAGAGCACCAGGCTTTCTACCACGCTGTTGTGTCCAGGATTTAACTCTGGCTTTAAATGTGTTTTTTGTGTGTAATTGTATGAGCCCTGGAAGTTCTGTGAAAACCATAGACTTTGAAAAAATGAACTCAGAGCAATATTCCCCCCTTGAGCATCATTAAGGGCAATCCTAGGAAGCAAAATTACTGTGTCATTCAGTTTTCATTATATAGCCACAAAAACAAATGAGAAGTTTTCCATTAAAATACTCGTGAGTTGGCATTCAGAACTAAAAACGATATATATATATGACATTTGTTGTTCCTTGGACCAAATTTTAAAATATTGCTAATGTTACATAATGAATAACACATGTATCATGCCCAGCCAATGTAGGGAAGATCAGCAGTCTTGACTAAGTCCAGTGTTCCCAGCTCCAGCTCCTGCCTGGACCTTCAGAGGAGTCAGGCTACAACCCCTTGGGGCTTCTGCTATCTCTGCAAACCAGGGTCACGAAAACCTTGCCATCAATCTAAAATGAGCAGATTTTTCAAAAACAAAAATGTTTGACAGTCCCTTGAGACAGAATTAGCTGAAGCAATCTGAATCCTTGCAGAAAGATTTGAAGCTCCGTAATGCCAGAAGACGGGATGTGGGGGAGGGGGGGGAAGGATCCAGTGGAACCTTGAAGAGCTCTCTTTTGCATTTGTGTGCCTGGGGCAAAAGCAGGGTGAGCTGGAGAAAGTGGGCATGGTGATGGGAGCTAGGGACAGAATAGCATGCCCTCTTCCCCGGCCTCTCTAAACCACAACGCAGATGCCACAAACTACCCCCTTTCCAAGGTTATAACCGAGTGAACCTCTCTGCCTGGCTTGAAGGATGCTTTGGTGCTGGTTGGGACTTTGCAGGACCTCGCGCACACTCAGTGGCCTCTGAGGGAGCCAAGCAGATTCCGTGCTTACGGACTGCTGAAAACAAGAAAGGAAAACACACACACACACACACACACACACACACACACACACACACACACACACACACACACAGCAAGTTTGCCTGGAAGACTTCTTCTTCATTCCTTCATTCTGAATACTAAAGCCTAAATATTTAACAAACATGTCTAGACGAGCGCGGTACTCCTAACAGCTTTCATCCTGCTCTGCCAAGCCTGCTGGCCCTCTATGGAAGTCTGTTAAGTCTGGCCTAGGAGAGTTCTGCAGGCCCAGGGTTCTCTTTGATGCTCTCTCGTTTTTCCCTTTCTGGTTTCTGTCCCGTGAGCACATATCAGATAAGGCCTCTTCCTAACTCAGCACGTGGGAGGAGGCGGCTTCTTCATGTCATATGTCATGTGTCCTCCCGAGTGACTTCCGTTGGCTTCCTGCCCTGCTGCCTGGGGGAAAGAGGGACTCCATCCTGGGGACCCTCAGAGATCCCTGTCTTTGTCTCAGTCAAAGTTCAATGCTACACATCTGGATTACTGAGGAGACAGAATCAGGATAACTCAAAAAAAAAATTAAAAAAAAAAAGCTAAGTAGAGATGCCAGCTGTTTTGGAAATAGAGTAACAGCTCTGACTCCACTGATCCTCACACTGTTGACTTTGGGCGGGAACTTGGGAGGTAACCCCAAAAACATGGAGTCGACAAATGACAGCTAGGCTTGAGAATGGCATTACAGAAGGGAGGACATTCATATAACACCAAACTATAGGTGGTCTTCTTAAGAAAGAGCTCTAAAAACAAAAAGGATCAAAATAAACGCAAGGCAAGGAGGCTATTGTTTACGGTGGTACTCCCATGGAGAGGTGGGGAAAGCAAAGGGGAAAGCTGGCCAGAAACTCCTCGCAGGGGTGAGCTAGCCTGGGATACTAAGTGCAGCAGCAGAAACAGGAAAGACCTTGTGTCAACAAGGTGGGAGGCTAGAATCAACTCTTGAAGAGTTGTCTTCTGGCCTTCACACATGTGCACGTATGTATGTATGCACATGTATGTGTGTGTGTGTGCATGTGTGTATCTATGTATGTATGAGTGTGTGTTC